>CM060351.1:183414782-183772052 GCA_030545235.1 Helianthus tuberosus
ATCGCTCCAGGTGTTAATATTATAGCGGCTTGGCCGCAAAACTTGGGTCCGTCAGCCCTTCCGGAAGATTCTAGAAGAGTCAACTTTACAATTATGTCTGGAACATCTATGTCATGCCCTCATGTTGGTGGGCTTGCAGCGTTGATACGTTCGGCACATCCGAAATGGAGCCCTGCCGCGATCAAATCCGCCCTGATGACCACCGCGGATGTGACGGATCATTACGGGAAACCGATAATGGACGGAGATAAACCAGCTGGGATTCTTGCTATGGGAGCTGGTCATGTGAATCCAGTAAGAGCTATAGAACCCGGATTGATATACGACATTACACCAAATGAATATATCATGCATTTATGCAGCATTCGGTATACAAAGTCGGAGATTTTCACTATCACTCACAGGAATGTGAGTTGTCAGGATATGATGAAAAACAACAAGGGTTTTAGCCTGAATTACCCTTCGATATCGGTGATTTTCAAATCCGGTATGACTAGTAAGATGGTCAAAAGGCGCGTGACGAATGTGGGAGAACCCAAGTCTACTTACGCAGTTAAAGTAGTTGCACCTGAAGGAGTCAAAGTACGGGTCAAACCTAGGAGGCTGTCGTTTTCACGGTCAAATCAGAGTTTGACTTACCGCGTTTGGTTCATCTTGAAGAAATCATCAGGGTCCAAACAAGGGAGGTTTAGTCAAGGGCAGTTGACTTGGATGAGCTTAAAGGATAACAAAGTCAAGATTCAAAGTCCTATTCTAGTCACAAAGTCAACTAGCAAGAATTGAGTTTAAGTTTAAGGCTATTTGCATTTTAACTTTTAAAGTATTGTTGGATTCTTTATCATTTGATAAAGACTCAAAGATTCAATATAAAGAATGTATCATTTCATATTTTCATATCATTAGAATATTAAAAGGAGCTTCATTTTAGAAAACAAAATTGAAACTTTATGAATTGGAATGTGAATGGTCATTAGATAGTACTCACATTAGGTCTATCTATGCCACTAGATGATATCTCAAATATGTCACATTTCAATGACCTAATTACAGTAATGAAAAACACAATCGCAGCAAGAGTGGCGGGTAAGGGAGAGGGTACGGTATATACGTTGACTTTTTTTTAACTTTTGACGAACTGCAAGCCGTTGACATTAGCATAGCGCTCCATGAACCGCATGAACCGGTCCCAGTCCTTTGGAGTCCGCATCACGTATTTTGCTTCAATCCCTGCTGGTCTACCGTTTACGAATTTTGCACTAACATCAACCGATTGAAGTGTCCCTTCGTCATCAATCATGTAGAATCCGGTAATGTCTCCAACTTCACCGGACGAGTCAAACACAGATGGTTGGTCAAACCTGAAAATGGCCATACCGTTTGTCCCGTCTCTTGATTTTGTTAGCTTCACGTCTGGTATTGTCTGTTCGTCTCTACCTGGTATGAACTGAATTGTTGGTTTGACCATTTGTATAGTAAGTGTAAATGCACGAGAGGTTTTAAGTGTCCGATTCTGCCTTGAAATTGGTGTGGTTAATGCTTGTCCGCTGAATGATGAACGTGAACTGTGCCAAACAGTTCCTGATTTCATCCCTGTTTATAAACAATTAAACATGCATCAAACACAAATTCTTCAAGCCATTATCATACTACAAGATCAATCCATTATACCAATACTTTCTGTTAACTAACACACTCCAGTATCACATTGAAATCTAGATGAAAAGTCTAATAATCGATTATAACAGAAAAACATCAAATTCCGATCAGAAGATAGCAAATTAGTACAGTCAGACATCAATCGAAGCATTACGAAGATGATTGACCGAAATTGAAGCCATTAACAGTCCACTATGCAACTAACACAGTCCAGTATCACATTGAGATCTAGTTAAAGTGTTAAACACTACCCATCGATTACCTCATTACAAAAACACAAGATTCTAACAGAAACACGGTCAGAATTCCAAACAGAAGCAAGCATATTAGTACCGTATTCTCCTCTCATGAACTCAATACTTAATCTAGGTTAACGTGAAATTAAGAACGCATAACAAAAACTATGCATGTTACATCTTCAAGCTATAATGATTTGATTTTCACACACTCTTGTTAACCTAATTGAATGATTTCGAAAAAAAACCGAAGCATTGTGAACTATGAAGATGATTGAATGAAATTTCACATACACAGTCCAGCATCACACTGAGATCTAGATGAACATCACCTGTGGATTACGGATACTAAAATTCTGATAATCGTTCTAGAAAAACACACAATTCTAACAGAAACGCCTTCAAAATTCCGATCAGAAGCTAGCAAACTAGTACCGTATTCTCCTCTCATAAACTCAATACTTAATCTAGGTTAACAACAAATTACGAATGCACAACAATAATTATGCATGTTACAACATCTTCAAGCTCTGGCGATTCAAATTTCACATACTCATGTTAACCTAGTTAACTAATTAAACAAAATTTCACATACGCAGTCCAGTATCACATTGAGATCTAGATGAACAATCGAACAACACTTATCGAAATCTGACACTAAAGTTTACGAAAACACAAAATTCTTCTAGCTACACAGTCAAAATTCCGATCAGAAGCTAGCAATCTAGGTTAACATGAAATAACGATGCATGTTACAACATAATGATTTGAATTTCAGATACTCGTGTTAACCTAATTTCGGAAGCGTTATGAAGTACGTACCTGGAAGAAGACGAAGAGGTTGTTGAGGAGAATGATGAGAGAGTGGTGAGGAGAAGGCTATGGTTTGCAAGGTCGCCATTGTTGTTGCAGAAGATACTGGAGAAACAGAGATGGTTGTTCATTCATGGTTTTATTTATGGTGGTACTGCAGTTGTGTGTGTGTGTGCAAAGGACAGCCATTCAGTTGGAGGGGATAAGGGAATTACTTTTTCTAGAAGAAAAGTTGTTGAGTGCAGAGTGGATGTGCTTTGTTAATGTGTACTTGATGCATTCAAGTTTATCATAGTTTTTGAATTTGAGATTTTTAGACTTACTCTTAATAATTAACTAGTGGTTTTACACAGCGGGAACTCAGTTGGTATCGGTTCGATACCGGCACTTGCTATAGCAGCTGAAAGAGAAAACTAAAAAAACGAAAGTCGTTATTCGCCCAAAAGGATATCGACACGTGTTTTATATCAATCGAAAACCATTAAAAAATATCGGTTCTGATACTACCAATATTGGTACCGATGTTCGGTTGAAATCGGTTAGATTCGTCACATATCGATACTCGTATAGTTTACAATTATAAAATGAATTTTAATATTATTATCGGCACTTATATAGTTTACGATAAAAAAAAATAAACTACTATTCATTATCGGTTCGATATTGTAGGATAGCCAGATGATACCCATTTTCAACAAAAAATCAAATTAGAAAAAAAGTCCAAATAAATATAACATTAAAACTTTAGATTTATTATTTATGAAGAAAAAGGTTAAATACTAAATTATTTAAGGTATTATTAAGGAGTTAATTTTAAACTTAAGGTAATATATTTAAAATACTCATCACTGTTTATGAGCACTTTAAATTGATATGTATAATATAATATAATGTAGTGCCGTTATTTAATAATTTCGTGAAAATAACGGTAAAAGCGGGACTGTTAATCATGCATCATGTAGTGCTGTTGATAGTCGAAAGACAAGGGGGTACATGCACTAATCGGCCTTTTTACTGAGAGTTATGTGTCTTATGTTCAAGGCTTGATGCAAAACTACTATGGAGCCAGGGGTCTCACTGAAAGCAGTATTTCTAGTCCTATGAGGTAGAGGTAAGGCTGTCTACATCTTACCCATCTCAAACCCTACTTTAACTTTGCTATTGATGGGATTTAATGAGTATGATGATGATGAATATAATATAATAATAGGGTTATTTACATACATCATTTATTACATAGTGGAAGATTCAAATGAGAAGAATTTTTTTTAAGAATAAAAAAGAAGTTTCAACCAATAAGAATGCTTCATTTTACTTCATTTAATATTTGCATTTAATTTTAATATACGGGTATATTGGTAAACTTACATAAATCATTAATTTGTATTCTTCCCCTTTAATAACTAACTAAATTAAATTTGTTACTCCTTTTCAAAATATATACTTTTTTCAAATTAAAAAAAACAACTTAATTTAAAGTGTAGAATAAATTACTAGTTGTGTAGGATAAATTACGAGTTGTGTAGGATATATTTTGAGGTGTGTAGGATAAATTTCGACTCACAACTTTTTTTAGTGAAATTGTTATCACTCACAACACTCAACAATAAACCCCCACACCCTCTCACATGTTCCATCACTCAACACCCATAACGCGTGAAGTTTATCACGCAAGTATATCATCACTCGTTGAAAAAGTTGGTGGCGGTGGGTTGTTGAAAACTATCACGCGTGGAACCATGCTCTATCACGGACAAAAGGCAACCGCCCCGAGTCCCCTAACCAAAGCAACCTCCTTTCGATTCTTCTTGTTTCTCTTGTAAATTTCAATAAACTAGTTTTGATGATAAAGCTTAGCTTAGAGATGAAGTCTCCAAGGAAATTACTTTCATCCTCCACATTAATAAATAAACTCTTCTCACTAAAAACATGAAACTACTTGGTACTCTAAGAAAGATTGTGATGATGACAAGTGACACTTCTTATAAGTAGAAAGAAATGACATTTTTGTACTAAAACATTTTAATGCTTTTAAGTAAGAGTGTGAAAATGACATATGACACCCTTTTTGTTTTCTAAAAATACAACAAAAGAATCCAGTACAAAAAATCTTGCACAAAAAATACAGTACAAAAAAATATAGCACAAAAAAATCTAGTATTAAAAAAATGTAGCACAAAAACATTCAGAACAAAAAAATCTAGTACAAAAAATCCAACACAAAAAAATAAAAATAAAAAGAAAAGAAATTAAGACAAAAAATTTAGCACAAAAAAATCATTAAGGAACGAATTTGTTCATGAATTGTTCACGAACGCTTACCGAACGAGATTTTTTGTTCGTGTTCGTTCATTAAGGAAATGAGCATGTTCATGAACATTTACCGAACACAAACAAATATTCATAAACATAAACGAACGTTATATATTCATTTAAAAATACAATCTACATTTTTCATCAGATAAATTACGAAGATTCCACAAAAAATAAATAAATACTTAAGATAATTAAAACAAAAACAAAGACGTTTGTGAAGTTTTAACATAATCTAAAATTGAAATGATCAAATGAGGGATGTTGGTGAAGACGTATGGTATAACTATGGTTTCAAATTTAAAATGCTAAAACCAACAAAATAAAAAATATAACATAAAAAAACTTTTATATAAACGAAAAAAATTGAATATAAATGAGCGAACATAAATAAACACATTGACGAATGTTCAAGAACATAAATAACAAACGCATTCTCTATTCATGTTCGTTTGTTTAACTTATCGAACAAAATTTCTTGTTCGTGGTTGTTCATTTATTAAAAGAACGACTATAAACGAATTTCCCGCCAAACGGTTCACAAATTGTTCGTTGAACATTCGGTTCGTTTAGAGCCCTACAACCGAGTGAAGAAAACTTGTCAACTTTAATTTATTAAATATGTTTTTGTATTTTTAATACATAAGAAAAAAAACTAAACTGATTATGTAACGTTATTCGGTTTTAAAATCAATACGATCATGTAGAGCAGCAGGTTAATTACAAGTTTCGTCAATGTGAGGCTAGCTCACTTGGTAGAGGCATATGCCTCTTAGAGGTGAGGTCTCAGGTTTAAACCTGGGCAAAAACGATTAGTTTAGGATTAATGAAGTAGTAGAGTAGAACAACCATTGCCATTCAAAAAAAAGTTAGAGGTTCAGTTATCACATAATTGATTGGTCGATTGTTGAAAGATTATGTGTATTATGGAATAGAGTTCAAACTAGTGTTTAGTTAGATTTGAGTTTGACTTAACTCGTTAGACTATCCACTATATCAGACTAACTCCATTGATGACCTTTGTTTAGGTTGGTTGACACTTGGCAAAATAATATTGGTTGTATTAAAATTAAAAAAAGAAAGAAGAAATTGAAACCCACAACCTGGTTGTTGGAGCAACCTAGGTCATGAACTAAAACCATGCTCAACTTCATCCACTTGTCCAAACTTTATTAGTGCACATTTTTTTATTAATTACTATTTCCCCAATCAATTTAATTACTCAAATAACTTTTTATAATTAAACTTATAATAAAAACAAAATACATAATATTTCTTAAAATAATTTTCTGAATATCCCCATATAAATTTTATTAAAAACAGATTTTGTTTAAAAACACATTTTTAATATAAAATAAATATCTATTTAATAAAAGTTGGTTTAGGTTGAGTTGTTAATGGGAATGAAAGGTTGGGTTGTGTAGATTGAAGAAAGAGAAACTAGTTTTTTTTTATTAAAGGTTGGGTTGAGTTAGGTTGTGAATGGGGATAGTCTCACAACCCAACCCAACCCAACCCAACTCAATCTTTTATTAAAATACTAATTTCTCTCTCTTCCACCTATACAACCCAACCCGATCCAATTTTTCATCCACATTCACAACCCAATCCAACCTAAACTAATATTTTATTATAATGACAATAGAAGTTAAATAATAAAAAAAGGAAAAAGAATTAAATATTATAAAGAAATAGAAGTTAAATAATAGAAAAAAGAATAAAGAATTAAATATTATGTTGGTTGATGGTTGCAACCATTGGTTGCCATACCAACCTGTCCATTAATTTCATTTGATTAAAATAATTTCTTTCAATTTTGTCTTATTTTCCACGTTGCACCGTTTGTGTAATTTGATCACCATACCATAGTGACTATTCTTATATCTTTACATCCAAAGTTATGAGATTTGAGTTTGACTTGACTAGTTATGGACTTATGTCGTTAAGATATTGGTGACTGGTCAGTTGGGCCGGTAATGAACCCATATTTGGATTGGGCTTAGCTGGGCTTACTTTTTTTCTTCAAGACTTAAGCTCTATGTATCCCTATAAGTTAACTATGGTCTATGGGTGGTTTAGCTTCTTGTCTTCTTGTAAATTAACTAAGCTTAATTGGATTATTGGTCCACAATTTTGTAAACAAGACTAAGTCTAACAATAAGATTTATTTACTCCCTTCCAAAAAAAAGAATGTTTAAAAAATATTTCGTAACCCTGAAATGTAAGCATGTGAGTCACTATGCAACATGCATACATTCTCTCTCACATACACTATATATATAATATATATACACACACGTCTCTCTCTCTCTCTACAATTATACAAATCTTGACGATGGATATGAAATAAATCGTTTGTTTTGTGACACCCATGTGACCGCATCTTCTTCTCCTAATCAATCTTCAAATTACACCCTTATTTATCACACCCAGCTTGTATAAGATGCAAATTGCAAGACTTTGTATGTCTTATATTTTTCCATATTTTTATCTTAAGATCGTGATGTATATTTTTACAATGTATAGTATTACAATGTGCTTAATATTATACTCCCACTTAGTTGTCTATACAATAGTTTTAAACTTCTAGGTCATATAAATTATCAGTTATTATTTCCAGTGGCGGAGCCACATATTCGGCAACGGTGTCGGCCGACACCATTCAAATTTGTGCTTTATATGTATCGTATAATAGAAAAAAATACAAGTGACACTATTGCTTTTTACGAACGACATCATTGCTTTTTTTAGAGCGACACCATTGCTTTATTTCGAGAGACACTTTTATTTAAAACGTTTTCCATAATAAACCTATCTATGGTTTATTATTTTTCGAAGCGTTTTCCAAAATTTCCAATTTCCAAATTGAAAGAAGCAATAGGTCGTGAAGAAGTTAAAACTGGAAGTCGTTTAAATCAAGAACTTTCCCTTGCAAGAGCTGGAGATACAAGATGGAGTTCGTATTATAAAACACTAGTGCGTTTGGTTCAACTATATCCAACAATTATTGAAGTGCTTGAATATATTCGAATCGGTCAAATTAATGTTCAACAAAGACAAGCTAATCGAATTTGGAAATACATCAAGTCATATGATTTTGCATATTATCTACACTTGATGAAGCATGTCTTAGAGGTTACTAATAAATTGTCTCAAGCTCTTCAAAGAAAGAATCAAGATATAGCAAATGCAGTTGGGATTAGGGTCGTAAACGAACCGAACGAACACGAACAAGGCCTTGTTCGTGTTCGTTCGTTAAGGAAATAAATGTGTTCACGAACGGTTCATGAACACTTACCGAACGAGATGTTATGTTCGTGTTCGTTCATTAAGGAAATGAGCGTGTTCGCGAACGGTTCACGAACACAAATAAATTTGGCGAACGCGACGAAGGATAAAGGTAGATGGCCCAGAGAGTATCACTGGAACTTGAATCCCTTATTGTGAAATAGAGGTCAATCGTATTCGCCGATGTAAATAATGAGAAAAGAAAGAGAAATAGTGTATAAACAATGTGAAAGAGGGTTTCCTAGTTTAATTGTTAAGGTAATAAAATAAATAAAAGTTTAATAATATAAAAAGTACAGATAAAATATATGAAAGTACAAAAATCTTTAATTAAAACACAAACATACGAACATAAACGAACGCATATGAACGAATGTTCACGAACATCTTACCGAACGTTCACGAACACAATCGAACGAACGAGACCTCTGTTCATGTTCGTTCATTTAACTAATCGAACGAAATTTCTTGTTCATGTTCGTTTGTTTATTAAACGAACGAACATAAACGAACTTCCAGCCGAACGGTTCACGAACTGTTCGCTGAACGTTCGGTTCGTTTACAGCCCTAGTTGGGATGGTTAATGCAACAAAACAACAATTACAATGTTTAGACTTGAAGGATTTGATGCACTTGTGAAAAATGTGGCATAAATTTGTGATAATAATGAAATTGAAATGGTCGACATGGATGCCGAATACATTGACCCAAATATAGAAGGAGAAAGACTAACATCACTAATCGTCATTATTATGAGGTTGAAACCCAAATGATAATTTTAGTGCATTTCATGTTTCAAAGATACTAGGATTGGCCGAGATGTATCTGTATGATTTTAATTATGAAGAAAGAGATGATCTTATGAATGAGCTGGATATCTACATTAACAACATAAGAGGCGATAAAAGGTTTGCCAACGTGAAAGATATATCTAACCTTGCAACAATGATGGTGGAAACAAATAAACATGTTGGATATCCATCGGTCTATCGTTTAGTGAAATTATCATTAACTCTATCGGTTGCAACGACAAGTGTTGATAGATGTTTTTCTGCTATGAAGCATGTGAAGACGGATTTACGAAATGGTGATGAGTATTTGACTGATGCTTGCATTTGTTATATTGAAAAAGAGTTCGTTGCAAAAAGTTGCGATTGAAGACGTTATGAACCATTTTCAAATCATGAAAATACGTCGGGAGCAACTACAAAATGTATTTTATTATATATATATAGGGTATGGATAGTGTACATTAATTCAGAAGTGTCAGAAGTGTGAGAAGTGTATTATAACACTATATAAACAAAGTATAACACTATGTAACACGATATAACAACATATAACACTATGTAACACTATATGACACTATATAACAATATATAACACTATACATCTATCATAGACATTCTATCAGACAAACTATAGTGTTATATTTGTTATATAGTGTTATATGGTGTTACATATTGTTATACGGTGTTTATATGGTGTTATATAGTGTTATAATACACTTCTCACACTTCTGGATTAATGTACAGGATCCTCTACCTATATATATATATATAATAAATGACTTTGTATTTTTATTTTATGTTATTTCAATGACATGACACTTTTATTATGATATCGATTTTTATTATGTAATTCGACCCGACCCGACTCGACTCGACCCGACCTGATCCGAAAATTTGGACTCCAAGTTATTACAAACCCGGATATCAAGAAAAAAACGACACCATAGGAAAAATTTTCTGACTCCGCCATTATTTCAATTATATTTTAAAATCTATAATTCACATTATTTTATATATTTATATACTAGTTAACGATTTTCTTTGCACTTTTGATAATCGGTATTGTGATGAGTTCAAGTGAAAACTAATAACTCGTTTTATTTATCGGTAATACATTATATTTTCACAACTATTTACTAGTGCATAAAATGGTTTGTGATAATAATTATAATTATAGTTATAATTATTACAATTGGAATAACTAATGCAGTCTTGTCTCTCAAGTCACATGGGGATAACCTTTTGATGCCCCAAAGTGACACCCCACTCTCTTATTTTTTTATGTTTTGGTTATATCACATGTTAGCATGTGAGATTATGCATTTACATGTATTTGCAACCATCAATAATTCATGATCTGCCCATCAATCTTTCAATATTCACTTCATGATATATTTTTTTCAATAAAAACTTGCAATCTACATATATATTTGAAACATTATATAATATTTATGATTTTGAGTTTTATATATAATAATTTACCATAATTATTGGTATAAAATGAAGAGTTTACAGCATCTTAAGGCTTAAGCACAAAATATTTTCTAAATTGGGTTAGGTTTAATCCTTCCTTGGGCATAGGGAGTTTCTCGTATTCCCCAGTTTACCTCCTGTGATACGTCAACGTCACATCAGTTTCTCTTCACTATTCTTAGTTTTTCTCACAATAGTTTCTCTTCGCTATTCTCAGTTTTTATCACAAACAGATTGCGTGGTGTAGTATCAGATATCCCCGTATTTCCCAAAACTTAATTATTTTAATTTAGATTAAACTTATATATTCAAAATGTTTTAATTAACTAATTTTTAAAATTATAAAACAATATCTAATAATGAAAAATACAAATAACATAAATAAAATTACATTGAACTTAGAAGTTAGAACCACCTTCCCTTTGCATTTTTATTTTATTTTATTGTGTGTGAATTGAAGTGCATACAGTGTGAATATTTTGGGTGTATAGAGAATGGTAAATGTTTTGGTGCAGAGAGAATGGTAGAATTTTTGTGTGAATTTTTTTAAATGGTGTGTATTTAAAGGATTGGATGTAAAACAAATGGCCTAATTCCAATTTAAAATGTTTTTATGTGACATATTATTATTATAACAATATATATATATGTGTGTGTGTATAATGGTTAGTTTATGTGGGGTTGGGTATTGAGTGATTTTGACTCTTGAATCTTTGTCATAATCTGGGATATAAACATAAAGAAAGTTATATTTTTAAAATGAAATAATTTCCAAGTATTAAACTGGTTTCATGAGCTTAGATTGCATTGCATTGAAGGGTGACCTTCACTCATAAGCAACTCCAAATATGCCCACAACCCTCCATCATTTGAGAGTTAAATTAATTAGATAAATCAATACTAGTTTTTATTTTAATAATACTTGTTTATCTTAATTGTATAAGAGTGGCCTCCGATCACATAAGTGATTTTTTTTTTTTAAATTAAAAAAAAGTGTACATTAAAGAGCCAATTTCACATGATCCAAAATCAACTTTAGTTTCTGGATTAAAAAGTCAGGCGTAAATAATCATCACCCTCGATTTCAATAGCCAAGAATCAAAGTAGAGAAACTTTTATATTTGCTTTACAAGACTAATATATGTATAAGCAATGTTCTAAAATAAGGTCTTGGTGGTCAAGTATTTATCAAGTAATCGCTACACAGGTAGGTTGTCGGGTCGATTTTCTTCAGCTCCACCTAATAGTTTGGAATCGATCAAACAAGGTCAACTTCGGCTAGAATTAGATCTAGTTTGTCAACTCGGGTCTAGTTTGACATGAAAAATAAAAATAAAACGCAAATCCGATGTCTATTATATTAAAGAATTAAAATCATTTTTCAAGGAATTAATATCAATTTTTAAAATAGTTTACTATTTGAACATGTACTTTTTATTTATATTGGTAAAACATATTCAAGTATTTTGTTATGAATATTAGTAAACTTATAATATTTGACGTATATATATTTTCCTGAAAACTAATTTGTTTATAATTTTCCGCCTAAGCCGAGTACTCGCAACTCACCAATCAACTAACCCGTGAGCGCCTAGCGACTTATGCAACCATGTGTATAAGTAGAGTTGTATATCAAAGTAGGTGTTTAACACTACATGAATATAACATGAAATCTATGGGTGTAGATTAGTAAAAACGAGTTTGTGTCGTTTGATGATTATATAAATTTTAGTTTGATGTTCTTTTGTCTTACATGACCCAACTTGATCGGACCTGCTATGAACCGGTTTTTTTTATATAGCTAGAGGCCTAAAGTCTTTAAAAATATTCTACACCCCAACAAAAAAAATTTGGGTCCGCCACTGCATGTCGTATTGTATCAATCCTTTTAAATTTGTATCATGTTCATGTTTATTCATCTAAGCCGATTTTCAAGTTTGTATCGTGTTCAGTTCAAATACACCAACCCATAAACACGACACGTCTAACACAACTATTTTTCAAATACGTATATGATCTAAGCTAATACTACCTTCGTCCCATTAAAAGTGTCATATTTTGAATTTTTAAAGTCTTTATTTATAAACTTTGACCTTAAATAATTTTGTTTGTGTTAGATAATACTTGATGAAAGTTATATGATTTGAGTGTGTTTTACAAGTGTTTTTATCGGGTTAATTTTCATCAAATTTTATATAACATAAAAAATATATAATTAAAGTCAAAGTTTATAAATAAAGACTTTGAAAATTCAAAATATGACACTTTTAATGGGACGGAGGGAGTAATAAGTATATATACAAATTGAAATATAGATATAGGGATTAGCATAGAAAACACATTCTATCCCATGTTCATGTCGGATGATTATTCAATACCTCCAAATTTCCACCATCACCTCCAATCTTTAAATAAAATTATTATAACTATAATATAATAAATATTACTAATCTCCCCCATGTTACCTGCTTAACTGCTCCTGCTACTCTGCTTACAAATATTTTTATTCACCACTTCACTTCACTTCCATTCCATTCCTACTCTCAATCTAGATCCAAAAATGATCGAAATTTAACCCAAATCTTCACTACATTTCATGAAACAGAGCAACCATGATCATGTTCAAACCCCATTGTTTGTTCTCATTCATTTTCTTGCTCTGTTGTTCTTCATTTTTTGCAGAGTTGACTGAGGTCAACGATGAACGCTCTGTTCTGCTATCCATCAAATCACACCTTCTTGATCCGTTAAATCAGCTTCAAGATTGGAAGATGAGTTCAGAACCAAATGTGCATTGTAATTGGACCGGAATTGTGTGTAATTCGGTCGGGAGAATCGAAAAGATTGATCTTTCACAGTGGAATTTGAGCGGGAGGATATCCGATGACATTCAACGGCTTCGGAGTGTTACTACTATCAATCTATGTTGTAATGAGTTCTCTTCATCGTTGCCCAGATCGCTTTCGAGTCTTACATTGCTCGAATATGTCGATTTGAGTCAAAATAACTTTGTTGGTTTGTTTCCGGAAGGTTTGGGGATGGCGATCGGGTTGAGTTTTGTTAATGTCTCCGGTAATAACTTTTCCGGCGATGTTCCGGCGGAATTCGGGAATATCACGGCGTTAGAGACGTTGGATTTGAGAGGGAATTTCTTCACGGGTTCGATTCCGGTTTCGTTTAAGAATTTGAAGAAGTTAAAGTTTCTCGGGCTTTCGGGGAATAGTTTAAACGGATCGATACCAAAGGAAATCGGTGAGATTTCGGGTTTGGAGAGTGTCATTATTGGGTACAATGAGTTTGCGGGTGGTATTCCGGCGGAGATTGGGAATTTGTCGAATTTGAAGTATCTTGATCTGGCGTATGGGAATCTCGGGGGTGAGATTCCTCCGGAGATCAAGAATTTAAAGTCGATAGAGGCATTGTTCTTGTACAAGAACAATTTCAGAGGAAGGATTCCTCCGGAGGTCGGGAAGATGACTTCCCTGACTCAGCTGGATCTCTCTGATAACATGTTGTCAGGAGAGATTCCAGCTGAGATATCAGAATTGAAGAGCTTACAGCTCTTAAATCTGATGTCCAACAGGCTAACAGGCGGAATCCCAGCTGGGATTAGCGGCCTAAGCCAGTTGGTAGTTCTCGAGCTATGGAACAATTCCCTCTCGGGTCCTCTCCCGGATGACCTCGGGCTCAATTCCCCTCTAGAATGGGTTGATGTATCGTCGAATTCCTTCACCGGACCCATCCCCGAAACCATTTGCAATCAAGGTAATCTCACTAAACTAATTCTCTTCAATAACAAGTTTTCGGGACCAATCCCTATCGGTTTGTCTCATTGTAACTCATTGGTTCGCGTCCGAATACAAAACAACTTCCTTTCGGGAACAATCCCCGTCGGATTCGGCAGTCTCCCGAAGCTCCAACGACTCGAATTGGCAAACAACAATCTCACCGGTCAAATCCCTAACGACATTTCATCGTCACCCTCCCTTTCATTCATCGACCTCTCTCGAAACCAACTCCAATCGACGCTCCCATCATCGATTCTTTCGATCCCCAATCTTCAAAACCTTCTAGTTTTCGAAAACAATTTAACCGGGAAAATCCCATCCCTATTCCAAGATTGCCCTACTCTTTCCGTCCTTGATCTTTCATCAAACCGCTTCACCGGATCAATTCCGGCGAGCATCGCTTCGTGCCAAAAACTAGTTTACCTAAATTTACGGAACAACCGCCTCACCGGAGAAATCCCGGCAACCATTTCCATGATCGGAACCCTCTCCGTTCTCGATCTCTCCAACAACTCATTAACCGGTGGCATCCCGGAAAGCTTCGGAAACTCACCGGCGTTAGAATCTCTAAACGTATCCTACAACAACCTTCAAGGTCCGGTGCCGGAAAACGGTATGCTAAGAACAATAAACCCTAAAGATCTCGCCGGAAACAGAGGATTATGCGGCAATGTCTTACCTCCCTGCAACGGAAACATCTACAATTCAAAGCACAAGGATTCCCACACAACCCACATCATCGCCGGATGGTTGATCGGAACATCAGTGATCCTCGCCGTCGTAATCACAACCTTCGCCGGAAAATCTCTGTTTTCCAAACTAAACAAAACCGGACTCTGTTTCAAACCCCAATTCGAAATGGGCAAAACAGAGCACCCGTATCGATTAATCTCATTCCAAAAACTCAAATTCACAAGCACAGATGTGCTCAACTGTATCAAAGAATCAAACATCATTGGGATGGGCGCCACCGGAGTGGTGTACAAAGCAAAGATTTCCCGAACAAACGACGTCGTCGCGGTTAAGAAACTCTGGAACAACAACAACAACAACAACAACAACAACAACAACAGGAACCCCGACATCGAAATGGGCACCAGCGCCGGTGACTTCGTCGGAGAAGTGAACGTTTTGGGGAAACTCCGGCACCGGAATATTGTTAGGTTGTTGGGGTTTGTGCATAATGATAATAATGGGATGATTGTTTATGAGTATATGATAAATGGGAGTTTAGGTGATGCGTTGTATCACCTAAACTCCCATTTAGGTGTGGATTGGGTTTTGAGGTATAATATTGCGGTTGGTGTGGCTCAAGGGTTGGCGTATTTGCACCATGATTGTTATCCGCCGGTGATTCATCGGGATGTGAAGCCGAATAATATTTTGCTGGATGAGAATATGGAGGCTAAGATTGCGGATTTTGGGTTGGCGAGAATGATGGTGAAGAAGAATGAGACGGTTTCTATGGTGGCTGGATCTTATGGGTATATTGCTCCAGGTGAGTTTCTACTTTTTGAATGAATAGTTGTAGGTGTGTTTTTGGTTATGGTAGTTTGTGTTTGGGGTTAGAGGTGTACTCATCGAACCGGTCCGGGTTTTAACCGAACTGGTTTAATTCGGTTTTGTAATCGGTTTTACATGGTGGGAACCTGAAGTGGGACTAATTGATTCGGTTTGGTTAAAAGCCGACTTGGGCCAAAAAAACCGGTTCCGGAGATCAAGAATACTAACCAGTCTACAAACCGGCGGTTCGGATTGAAACCGGTTTAAAAAAAAAAAAACTAGTTTCGTTTTTTTTTTTCCGGTTTCGGTCCTCACACCGGTTTTTGTACACCTCTATTTGGGGTGGTACACGGGTCGTCTTTGACACGGACCCGAAAATCATGTCAGACGTGTAAAATACTTGAACTCTATGTAGTTCAAGTATTTTACATTCTAAATTAAAAATATATATAAAACATTCACGTTTAAATGCATGTCAATATCTCATATTTAAAAGTTTTGATATTACTCAAAGATTCACATAAAATAATTAAAAAAATAAGCTGGTCAACCTGAACCCAACCCGTTTAGTTAAATGTGTTTACGGATTTGTCAATATCTCTTATTTAAAAATTTTGATATAAAATACTCAAATATTCACATCAAAATACATATTACGAAAATAATTAAAAAAAAGTTGGCCAACTTGAACCCAACCCGTTTAGCTAAATGTGTTTATGGGTTTAACTGAACCTGTTTAGACTAAACTCAAACCCGTGAATTTCGTTTTAGGTTTGTGTTTTGATACTGCGTTGTGTCATAAATTTACACCGTACTAAAACATATTTATCTTGATTACAGAATATGGGTACACATTAAAGGTGGATGAAAAGAGCGATGTATACAGCTACGGGGTGGTTTTAATGGAACTCATCACCGGGAAACGACCAGTAGACCCCGAGTTTGGAGATTCAGTAGACATAGTCGAATGGGTTCGTCGGAAAATCAGAGAAAACGAACCGTTAACAAATATAATAGATAAAAATGTAGGAAACTGCAGACATGTAGAAGAAGAGATGCTTTTAGTCCTTAGAATAGCCGTGCTTTGTACCGCGAAGCTTGCAAAAGATCGACCCTCCATGAGAGATGTCGTAAGCATGCTTGAGGAGGCAAGGCCGCGAAGAAAAGGCGGGAGTGACGGCAACGATGATGGATTTGATCCAGCATCTGATGTTAAAGATAAGCCGGTTTTTAGTTCGTCCCCTGTAACCGACCTGTTGTAAGATGGTGACCCGTGACGGGTTTGAATCGCAACAATAGGCCTGAGAAGTGTTGGTGCATACTGCATAGAGACAGTTTTCTGTTAATTATGTGTAGAGAATAATAACATTTGTAAGTTTATGAGTTGCTTAATTATGTGTAGAGCATTTTAGTAAGTATGTTGATTCTTACCAAAAATAATGTAACAATAGCAAACATTCATGAGTTCAATTATTTTATGACAACTTGTAGCATATAATCATTTGTGCACACATCTGGGTTATGTTTGTTTTTTTAGAAGATTAAGCAAGTGTTGTTTAAAGGATAGCTTTAAAAACATAGATCTAATTTACCAAAAAAAAAATTAAAAAATATGAATTAAAAATAGTCGAAGTGATTGAACTCGGATGTCTATATTAAACCTTCAAACGGTGACATAGATGTTAACAGTAAGCGTTGAGTTCTTTAAAAGAGGTGTCATGTTCGAATCAAGCTTTTACTAGTTTATGTTTAACAGAAGGTCACATGTCCAGCGCAAACTAAGCAGGGTATTGATAGAATACGGCGAGTTTAGAGCTAGCAAAATGTGTGGTGTTGACAGAGTACGACACGACACGTTTAACTAAGTGTGTCATGCTAGGCTTCTTAGTATATTAAGAGTTTAGAGCTAGCAAAATGTGTGGTGTTGTGTTAAACAAATAGCGCCTGACACGACATGACACGTTTAACATGACTATTGAGCTTAAACACAACACATATAACTAAGGGTGTCACTATAAAACCATCATATAAACTGGTCGTCGGTTTGATTTTGCGATTGATTATATAGAAAAATTTCTGATCGGTTATTTACAAACTGTAGCAAGCGACTTTGTTTACAGTGTACACAAACACAATCACTCTATAAATCGGTCATCAGTTTGGTTTTGCGATTGATTATATAAAAAAAATCCAGTCAACTATTTACAAACTGTATACAATAAAAAATTTCCAGTCAACTATTTACAAACTGTATACAGTTTAAACTAGAAAACGAACCATAAGATTTCGGCTTTTTTTTTCTTTTTGGATCATGCTCCATGCATCTTAATGGTCAAAACAGCCAAATCATAAATAAATAAATAAACCTAAAGCCAGAAGGTTTGGTTTGCTTTTAATTTTAACGACGACATTTTTACAAACCATTACCAACCCTGGTGACTCGCAATTCGACCTGAAAACTGTTAAAACCAAACCGTAAACAACCTTGATATAGCAAACATAACATTGCAGGAAGCCAGGAATAGGAAAAAATGCGGGGTCCGATTAAATCATCAACCCTCACGGCTGATTTAAAATTACGGGAAACAAAAACATGCATCTCTTATATTGAAGACAATCAATGAAGAGATAAATACTGATGTACAATAATTCTCTAAAACCCTGAAACACCATAATGCAACACAGAATCACAACCCAAACATTTGTTTAAAAACCAAAACCATTATAATTTAAAAGAAACAAACCCTCCAATAACTTGGCCAGTTTGGCCCGTAGGCCAAAATCTAACGAAAACCGTTGCCTCTTGCGTAAGAGCCGCCACCATAACGTCCTCTTGACGCATCACCGCGCCCTCTTCCGCCGGCACTGCCTCTTCCTCCTACTCAAATAACAAAAAACATGTCAACAACACTCATATAGACCCGTATATGATTATTCAAATCGCAAAAACATAAAGCAACTTGAGTAAATAAAACAGAATGAGACATACTTCCTCCACGACTAGCGCCACTGCTGTTTGCTCGCCTCTCTTCAATGTAGACTTGTCGTCCCGCTAATTGAATGGGAGATGCCTAAAAACAAAAACCGAAAACTTTAAAAAAGAAGTTGAAAAATGTTTGCAGGATTAACTGAAGCAGGAACCACTGAACGACTTTGACCAAAGATTAAGTTGTAAGCCAAATAAAACTCTTAAGATGACCAACTGCACCTAACTACAACTTCAAAACTGATAACTTTTTTTATTTTACGGGTTTGACCCATTGTAGATATATAACACAAAACAGCCATTCATAAGTAGGAAAATTGTTAACAAACCTCGATTGCCTTTTGAACACCCTCCAGGTCCTCAAATTCAACGAAGGCAAAACAAACACCAACATCCTACAAGTAATTCAAAGTTCAAAAGTTGAGTCATACGCAGTGAAATAATACTGAAAAAAAAAAGAAAAAAAAAACTAAAATAGAAGACGACAACCTTACGATTCTTCAAGAATACACCATCCTGCTTGATTTTACCAAAATCCTTGAACTCTTGGAAAATTTCAAGACTAGTAACAGTAGTAGGCAAGTTTCTCACATAAACAGACTTTGAATCACCTAAAATTGCAAAAACAATACACAACAGATGATTAAAATCAAAGATTCCAACTTTTATGTGCTTTGATATGTAATCATTTTGCTCCCAAACGAAACACAAAAAAATACAAAATAAAAGGTTATTTGTTCACCTTCTTCATTGGTGTAAGATTCCTGTGGCACCTGAGTAGTAGATTCAGGCACGTAAGAAACAGGTGGCGGCTGAGCAATGGGTTCAGGAGTCTGACTCCAGTCCGAGACAGGTGTCACACTCTTATTAACCGGTGGCTGAGCTGGAACTGATGGCGAAGACTTCCCTTTTGATCTCAACTTTTATAATTCATTTAAAATAAGAGAATGTTAATAATACTATAACTGTAACAGAAATTAATTTTACAAAACACAAGTGTAAAAATTGTAACTCTAGCAAGATATGACACATAAAGCTATTGTTTTACATTTAAGTGAGGATTTACAAAGCAATATTAGTACGATCTGGCGAAATAATAGCAAAGAACAACTCAACTTCACTTCATTTTGGTTACTGAAGTTTAAATTTGTTACCAAAACCATTTAACTTTTGAAAACCGTTATAAAACCAATCAACCACGTTAGTGTTTTACAAGTAATTCTGGACAAATTACCCATTAGCACCCAATCATATAAATAGTAAATGATAAATAAAAGAGTAAATTACTATTTTGGCCCCTGAGGTTTCGTCAGTTTAACTCTATCGGCCCAACAAGAAAATTTTTCACACATCAGACCCTAAGGTTGCATTTTTGTAATGGTTTTAGCCCCTAACACTAACTCCGTTACTTTTTTCTGTTAAGTGTAAGAGTATATGTATATTCAAAACAAGTTTTATTAAATAATAATCGTAAAAGTAACAAAATAACAACAAAAAGTTTAAAAATAAAAATAACAAAAACATTTCTTTAATATATACAAATAAAAAAAATCAATTTACAGTGTGGTTTGTTTTTTGTTAATTTGAGTAATTACATAAATAACCACTTAAATATTAAAAAAAAAAAACCTTTAAACTTTAATAAATAACCCCTGAGGTGTAAAAGTACTATAATACCCTTACACGTTACAGAGAAAAGTAACATCGTTGGTTTTAGGGGCCAAAATCGTTACAAAATGCAACCTCGAGGGGCCGAAATAGTAATTTAATCTAAATAAAAATACGTACAATAGAAGCGTATGTGAATTTCACAGGCTCTGCAACAGGGTCTTCCACAACAGAAACTGGTTCTTGAGCATATTCTACAGTGTTGTGATGCACGGGCTCTTGAACATACTCATCAACTGTGTTTTGATGATGAATAGGTTGTTCTTGTTGTACATAATCCACTGAATGTTGGACATGTTCTTCCAGTGGTGGCTGTTCTTCATAGGATTCACTTTCATAATCCTCTTGTTGCAGATGTTGTGGTTCGTGGGAATTGTAGTAATCCTCTTCATTGTTTCCTTCAATATTTATCATATTGAAGTTTTCCCTTGTTTCAACCTCTAATGTATCTTCACCGGCTGCAATTAAAACATCTTACATTAACATGCTAGTTTATTGTAAAAAAAAAAAACTTTATTAGACTTTCATCCAATTGCAAAGGAAAGTGTCAAATCGATCTAAATCGATGCAAAGCGTGCGTCCAGAAAAACACTTTGTTTTCATGTACCCCAAAAAAGGTGGTAATTTCAACCCATATACCTAAAATTTGTTTGGTTTGGGTTTACATTTCATCCCCAAGGGGTCAAATAGTCAAATGGGTAAGTTTTTATATAAGCTATCTTATAATGAAGCCAGTCAAACAGGTCACAGTACCTCACAGCATATTCAGGAGCTCATAACCTCTAGATTATTGTTTTTGTGGTATTTAGGGGCGCTCATGGGTCAGTTAGCGTAAAACCGCGACAACACCCAAATCCCTCATTGATTTGGTTTCGTGGTCAATTAAAACATGGTTGTTTAAAAACTTTCAAACAGTACTTAACCGTTCAGTTTACACTCGAAACTGATCTAGAAAAACCAGATTGGACCGTAGGATTTTGGGAAAATCAAAAGCTATGTAACTTCTTATAATTTATTTAAGTCCTTATATATCTTAAGTTGAGTTATACAAATGTTTAGGCTTTGCTTAACAATATAATACACAAGTCAGTCTTTTAAATTTTAACTAGGCCTGGCAATCTTTACCCAAACTCTTGGGTTTGGGTCATTTTGGACTTTAAATATAAGCTCTTGGGTAATTTTGGGTTAGTTATTATTTTGAAGGGGGTCTAGATGGGTAAATTAAAAAAATGTTTATATAATCTAACGGCTCAAGATGGGCCATAAAAAACATGAGGATGGGTCAGGATGGGTTAATGCCCTAATCAACTACAACCCAACTCCCCACTGTAAGTCAGATTGGGCTTAACTAAAAGGAGGAACAGGATGAGAGTTGGATGTTCGATACGCTGGACAGGTAATTCATTTTCTTCGTTCTCTGTGGTCTGCATTTGCCAATTAGGGTTTATGAGAAGGTATTTTGACTATTTTATTCGTCATCTTTTCGTTCTTCTTGCTGATTAGGTTTCTGAATAGAGCTTTTAAGTTCATTCTTCTTGCTCGATTCTCATTAGTAGTATGATGATATGATAATTTCATTTTGAATCATGTTTATTGGTTGCGAATTTGGGGATTATCGACATGAATTAGTTTATATTTTTTTGTCTAATTCAGTCATGCACGCCACATGTTTGATAATATGCCAATGTGAGATGTTTATTTTCGTGAATCAATAGTTGAACTCCAGATTTGTAGTTTATTGCCCTTAGATCATGTGTTTAAATTTTGTTTAAGTAGTTTGGTCATTTGGGCTGATGTATGAAGCATGTTGGTTGATCATTGCTGTAAACTTTTGAGGTATGCATTTTAAAGAAAAAAAATCATGTTTGGTTAGTGTAGGCACAATGATGTTTCATTTTAATTATCTGCAAGATGTGAAAATAGGTCCATGGAACTCATTTTGACTCACCAATGCATTGCGGAGCAACTTGATATTTAATAGTACATTTTATGAGGTTTCTTGTCCATATGTGATAAAAGATTAAATCCCTTTGTTAAGTTCTGTGTTTGGCATTAATTGTAGGGTGGATTACTGCCCACTTTGCTATCTTGATTTTAGTTGATTAGATTGATATTAGGACAGTTGTTGATAATTTAAGGTCACGTTAAGAACACAACTATTATAGTTAGTTTGTAACTGTTATAGAGGATACTTTGGTTTCTACTTATTCTAAGTTATGTGATCTTTAGCTTTCTTTGTTGATAGATAAAGATAAATTCATAGGCATTTAAGAGAACTATTTTATTGCTTCTAGACAACTAGCATAGTGAAAAAGGTCAAAGGACTCTGTAGTGATGACTAACTAATGAATTCAGATTTCGGTGAGTTTTGAACTCTGTAGTGATGACATACTATTTAAGAAACTTTATTTTTCAACAGATAATGGGAATATACTAACTTTATCTTTGACATTGTACATATAGAACTGGTTGATGACATCCAAAAAGATGCACTAGCAAACACTAATTCAACAGATAATGGAAATGCTCTTTACAACTTTCTGTATCCTCATAAGGAACTCCTTCCAGAAGACAAAGAAATCACCATATTTGATCATCTTGAAGAGCTACGAGATAGAATCTTCGTGTTAGTTTTTGATTTTTAGAGTTTTTTTTTTTTGTTTTTTTAGAATTTTTGGATTTTTTAGAATTTTATGGTTTTTTTTTATTATTTTAGAATTTTTTTTATTTTTTAGATTTTTTTTTATTTTTTAGATTTTTTTGATATTTTATAATTTTTTATTTTTTAGAAATTTTTTGATTTTTTATAATTTTTTTGATTTTTATAATTTTTTAGATTTTTTAGATTTTTTATAAATGTTTTTAGATTTTTATAAATTTTTTTAGATTTTTTTGATTTTTTATAAATATTTTTAGATTTTTTAGATTTTATTGATTTTTTAGAATTTTTTTTTAAAATACCCATCCTGACTTATACCCATCCTAACCCAAACCCATCTTGACCCATTACCCATCCAACCCTTTTTTTTAAAACACCCATCCTGACCTATACCCATCCTAACCCAAACCCATCTTGACCCATTACCCAAACCCATCCAACTTGCCCACTTTGCCACCACTAATTTTAACTATTGGAACGTTATAGCTTCGTCACTGTTAATTGTTATTGTATTTTATGCATTTTCGTATTCCTTTGGTTTGGTTTGGTTTGGTTTGGTTTGGTTTTAATTTTCAACAATTAAGGTTTGGTTTTTGTTAATTTGGCTCACGATTTGATCTAATAACCATCAAAACCAGACCGTGAAAACCCCTAGTAGTATAGTTCTATGTAACTGTAAATCTGTAATCAGATTTAATACTTTAATGATTTAACAAGTAACCCATACATGTCTGACCGGCCCATTTCCCACCTGTACAAAAACCTTCACAAAGTTGTTAACTTATATGTGAAACATGAAAACCTAACACTTTGGATAACCCTATGCAACTTAAAATAATATATGAACGGACGCAACGTAAAATAAGAAAAAAGTAACTACCTAGTAACTCAGAGGGAGTAGAACTAACGGGTTGAGAATCAATTTTGGTCTCGGGGGCCACAGGTGCTGGATGATGATGTGTAACCTCATCACTTACAAAGTGAAAGACGTCATTCATCACAAAGTAACCTTTTTCTTGTGGTGCAAGGAAAAACGTCTGAACAAACTTCCTCCAGCCATTGAAGAGTTTCGATCTCACAGAACCAGAAACCACCACAACGATGCCTTGGTTCCATGATTCAAGAGAATTGATTGTCTTGATCTCAATCGCACTAAAATGTAGCGATTGAATAAGTGTATGGATTTGCTGCAAGAAAATAGTATAATATTACAATGCTTACAATCAACATAAAAAATTTAAAATCAACTTTAAAGGCAAAACCTTTTTTGCGTATCACTTACGGATAATTAGGATTCAGGCATGCCTAGTTGATCATATATTTCATATAGATAAGTGTCCATATCATAAAGTAAAGTTTGAATGTGAGCTTTTACAGTGATTATTGTGACATCAAAGTGACAGTTAAGTCATTTTACATTTATCATAAAATATCAGTTTTCTTGTAGCAACCTTTAGATTGTTTCTTCAAAATTGATACTTTCTACTCTAAAATATCAAGATTTCAGTAAAACAAAGGTAACAATTGTGACTTCAAAACGCACCCAAACATCCTCTTTTCATATAAGTATAATCAGAAAAGAATATATGCTCTCAACCGCAAAAAACCATTACTACAGTGTATACTCCAGGTGCATAAAACAAAACAAAAAAAGAATAACAACACAATTAAAAAAAAAAGATAACAAGGCATCTAATACAGTAATACTATGCAGTTGATGCGGTAAAATAACGGATATCGGGTCAAGGACCGATATTTGAGATATAGGTTATCTCGGTGAGATATCGGTGGGATATCGGTAATTTTAATATAATGCAGAATTTTTATATATAGCAATTTAACACCAATAATTCAGTGATATATCGGTTATACCGGTCAAATATCGGTGATTTATCGATTATATTGATCTATATCGCCAATAATATCGGTACCGGTATTCTAACCGATATTTGACACCGATATTTTACTAGGGGACCGATATAACCGATATATCACCGATACTAACTGCATAGGTCTAATAAGCAAGATTATATTAAATTCATCATGTCTGTAACAATCGAAACCTCTAGTGTATATAACCCAACAACCAAATCACATCAATTTGCACTCAGCACCCAGCATAATAAAAACAGAATTAAGAGAATGTTCGGATGTGTATAAAGAGATTATTACCACTTGAACAATCACACCTAAATTACCAAATTCTATCTAAAATCAATTTTCAAATCCTATCTAAAAGCAATTTTAAGTTTTTCTCAAACACTAGAACTTAAACCTTATCATACGACTGTTGATTATAGAGTAAAAAAAAATCTAATTCAACACTAATTCAATTCAAGCTTCAAATCAAAGAATAACGAGCTGAAAACAAAAAATAAAAAAGGATTTACGAATATAGCAGATGCAGTCTCAGTTGATTCTCCATCAACTCTCACAACAGTACTAGAATCAGCATAAAACTGATGCACAAACTCCGGCTGTTGCTGAAGCACCTGATAATACTGCTGAACAAAGTACGAACCGACCTAAACACAAATCAATGAATCGCAATCACTATCAAACAACAAACACACCATAACTTCATCAATTCTCAATTCAAAACTCTGAAAAACCTAATCCATACCTGCGATGCAGTAACAGAAGAAGCGTACGAATTCGCCATCACGATTATTATTAAACCTCACAACTCACAGTACCTAGGGTTTCACACTTTCACAGCGAACACATAGAAGAATTATAGAACTCGTGAAATCACGTAACGGATTGAAGTGATGACGTAACGGATTGAAGTGATGACGTGTGGATTGAAACGATGATGTGTACGGAGGCGGATTGCGGTGGTGAAAGTTGCAGAGTTTATGTGAGGGAAGAAAGGGGAGATGGGAATGAGATCTGTGATGAAAAGGTAGTGCTTTTGGATAGGGATGAGCACGGTATCGAACCGATACCGAACCGATACCGATCCCGACAATACCGATCCCGACAATCCTCAAAAATTGATCCCGATCCCGATCCCGAATACAAGCGGTATGGTATCGGTATGGTACCGGTATCGGTACCGGTTTTTCGGTATGATACCGAAAAATACCGAAATCTTAAAATGATAATTTGCCACCAAAATCATCAACACTATGGCCCTATGTCAATCATCAAGTCACTTATTATCTTAAAAAAAGAATAAAAAAATACAATTTATACATTTTAGAAACATATGAACTTTAAAATATAATTGTTTGATAAAAATTGATATAGATGAGGAAATGGAAGGCTTGGGAAGATGAAACGAAGACTGTTGAATACCAGTACCATCATGGTAAGTGTATTATATTCAAGTTGGGAGCTTTTTGAAATTTGAACAATAAATTGTCGATTCTCTCTAAAATTGTGACAACATGAATGCATAAAATGGATAACCTTCATTGACAAAGTATATTAGTTGTTACTGGTTTGTTGGTATGTTATATTACAATAATAATATCTACAATATATAGCTGTAACATCTTTTTCACTTCATTGGAAACTTTGTTTATGACAAAAAACAAGTTAAAAACATTCACTTACAAAACACCCACAAGTCCAGCAGGAAAGAACGAGATAAGGAGAAGACTTACAGTTTTGTTTCTGAAGTTGGATACTTGTATTTGGAATTTGATTTGGATTAGGTAAGGGATATGAGATAAGGAGAAGACTTACAGTTCACCACCCTAGTTCTAAATTACATTTCACCACCCTAATACCACCCTACTTGAAACTTGAAAGTTTCAACTTCTTCAGTAAGCAAAGCATGGGAATTATGGGTGGGAAATGGGAATAAGGGGCTGTTTTAATACGTCATCACTTGCATAATAAAACTCTTGGATTTTTGTTAAGGTTTTAATATATTTACTTATATTGTTTGGAAGGTGCATAATTTTTAAATAAGCTAACCTCACATTCGGTATTAATTCGGTATTACCGAAAAATACCGATCCCGATCCCGCAAAATCCCGATCCCGAAAAACGGTAAAACGTAATACCGATACCGATACCGAATACAAGCGGTATGGTATCGGTATGGTACGGTATCGGGATGGTATCGGTATGGTATCGGTATTTACTACCACATGCTCATCCCTACTTTTGGATTGAATCGTGGCCGTTGGATTGGATGGTGAGTCATCTAGATGGACGGTTGCTATGTTTGGAGGTTGTGATGGTGGTATTTGTTTTTGAGGACTTTGCTTTATGTGAAATTACGGATGTGTCCCTGGAGGTTTTCCAAGGTTTGGTTTATATTTTAGAGTTAACTAGTAGAGGTACCCCGCCGCAATACGGCGGGGTACATACCAATTGCCACCGGTAATAACTCTGAAAGACAAGGGGGTAGATACCAATTGTCGCCCGAAAGTCATTATCAAACTGCAATATACAAGTTCTTTGGAATTTTGTTTTACAGTGGACAACTTAGGATAATTACATTTCCGCATATCGCCAATAGGTATTTCTTATTTTCTTGCCCATCTATCAATTTGACCATAATTTCATGCTCTTTTGTGCTGCATTGACATAATTTACACCAATTTATGGACCAGTTTTTACATCATCTATGAAAGGGGATAATTTACACCATTCACGGCATACATCATTGGAGATACCTAGTATATATATCCACCACCTCTATATATCATCTGTGAATAAAACCCTGGTTACCCTGCATGCCTCTCCAAGTGCAATGAGAGCCCTTGTGACACCGCACGTCCCTTGAAGTGCATGCTTTGAAGGAACAAACACAAAACACATATAGTACGTTCTGCCAAAACAAAACAAATGTAAATGGTTAGTAAAGGTAAAATTAAATCAACATGTCTATTTTGTCGACATTTAGCTTAACGTACAACGATGAGTCAACAACAGAATAATTCAAGAACCAATAAGTGGCCTATAATCCAAGATTCTTGATTTTTCATCATTTAAATCTAAAAGCATCAAATTCAGTGAATCTTTATATCATGTTAATCCAATGCTAAAATAATTAGAACAATTGATTGATACCCACAAAAAATCTATAACAGCATCATGATTCATTATTTTTATTTGTCATTTGAATCAAATGCTTAAAAGAATTAAAGAGAGAGAACGGGTACCCATTAAATTCTTGTTTTTTCATCATTATAATATAACAACATCAAGATTATGGATTCTTCTGATCAATGTAATCTAATGATACAAATTTAGACATTTTATCAAAAGACACCTAATTAAGAACTAAGAGTAAAAAGTAATTGCATTCTGAATGAAGCTGGTCGAATCACTAAATAAATTTCAAACCTGATGCACAATGTCACAAAACTAACATAGATTGTAGCACATACCTCTGTCTGAACACGAAAGGCTTGCTTCCATAGGTCCTTTAGAAAAAAAACAACATATTAGAAAAATATATCAGACAACATAGCTATGAAATAAAGGAAAGTGAAGTTAAGATTATGGTCTGGTGGATGAAGATTTGTAAGAAAACAAACCAAGATTGTCGTTAATGATGTGGATTGAAAGCCTTTTTCCTTAGGCACAATTCAATTCAGAATAAATGAGACATGTTTATTAAAAACAAATAAAGAATAACACAATGGTAAGTGTTCTAAAACAACAGTATGGCATATAAACGTCAGATGATTGTTCTGAATCAACAGAATACATGCTCCAAACTTTTGAAAAACAATTAAGATTCAAACAACATGATCATACAGTACTAACTCTGTGTATATTTAGCCAGCAAGTCATATATGACTAACTTTGAGCGCCATGAGCTTGTTCTGTCTCATCTAATAATAATATGAAGCCAGGCTAGATTAGTGATCATTTTATTTGTATTTGTAACAACTCTCGCCAAAATTACTATTTCTTATTTTAATATGTCCAATAGGAAACCCTAATTGAGACCCCCAAGTAATATTGCATGGCCCCTAAAATTTTCAGAACAGTTGGAATCAGGATCAGGGCCCCCTAAAACTCAAGGGGGGTTAACCCTAATGGATAATTATCATCACAGTTTGCTGTAAACTTCGAAATTCATCGAACCTTTACTCACCAGGGCTATGTTAGACACGAGGCTACCCTACCCTAAAAGTAGACCCGTCGCGCCACACGCCAGGAGCCAGTTTTCAGTATATAATGCAGGGGACTGGCACTTGCATGGTTGTGTTGTTTCGACATGAAAATTCGTTTTCTACGTTACTTTGTGCTCTGATCTTTCTAAAAACAATCAAATCTCGACCCTCTGCTGCGATAACAGGGTAATAACTCAATCACTACTACGATACAATGTCCGATCGATTGAAACCGATCCGATGGATGTTTAAATGCTGCCCGAATCCGGGCTATACTTTGTCATTCGTCGTGAGAGTTTTGATTTCGTGAGCTTATCGTAAAAGTTGTATTAAGTTACTGACCTAGTTTCGTATGCATTGTTGTTTAAATTAGGTCATCAGGCTTACCAGTAGGCTAAACTCTGCCCGTCTAAACTTGCAATGTGAGTCATTCTCTTTTTATTAACTATGTTTCACAATACTCAAATTGTTTTCAAAAGTTATAATTACATGGATTAAGTCGTGGTTATCTTGAATCACTGGCTAGTGGGGTATTGTCCACATTACTAATCTCTCACGGTTAGGTTCACCAACCTAACAGTGATAATCATCACTACTTGGGTGAAATGACCCAATAGTGGTATGACCATCATCACAAGGCTGTGACACGGCGCAGATAAAAATAAGATAGTAGCCATTGTAATCGCTCTTATGTTGTAATCCATAGCTATGTGTCGTTTTATCAAAATAGAGTGACTCGCCAGTATTTCCCCGCTGATAAAATATTTTTAAAACATGTTTCAGGTGACTTACTGTGAACCAAGGAAAACGTGCTACGGAGCACTAACAAAGCTTGAAGTGGTGGCTCAGTAAAAATAAACATGTTTTGTAAAACATGGATTTCCCAGTGAAATTTCCTCTATTGTAAATTACGGGGTTTGTCCCAAATTATGAAATAAAATAATTGGGCATTTTCAAGTTTTAAAAGATCCTGTTAAACTTCCGCTGTCGCATCAACTAATAAATACCACGGGTTTCTGTCCCGCGGCTTCTGGACCGGGTAACACCGGGACGGGGGCCGTGACAGAAAAAGGTGGTATCAGAGCCACTGATTTAAGCCAATTAAGCATTTAGAAATACTTAATCTTCTGATTGCCATTCTGTGATACTATTAAAATTTAATTTACAAAATTTTAACTTAGAATTTTGCGTGTTTCTTTATATGTGCTAACAACATGAATGAGTTGTCTGAAGCTCTTCAGAATCTCACTATCTATTCTGCTTACATGGAAGTTTCCGGGGGTTTTTTTGGTTACTTGGCTGACACTGAGAAACCTATGGAATTCCAAGTCCAGCCTCAGGAGAAACCGAAGCCGAAAAAGAGAAGAAGACTCGTAGGCTGGAGGCGTATGCGTAGGAAGAAACCAGCAACACAGAAAGTTATAAAGACTGAGGATCCCAAGGATAAAGGCAAAGGAATAGAGATCAGGGAAAATTCAAGGCAAGCCCAGGAAATGCCACCCTGGGAGGAGCTGGACCGCCAACTGGCAAATAGCGACTTCATCGGACCTGCCGATGAAAACCTCTTCAATTACCCAGCTGAAGCACAACTTCTAGTTAATCTGGAACCTGCTATCCCAGATCCTATTGTCAACCCCCGATCTCTAGAGCTGGAAGAATGGTGGACCACTGACTGGCAATTTCAGAATCTTTTGAATAACCCTAACACCTTTTTCCCCCAATTTGACCCTGAGCCTGCACTAAACCCACCTATAAGTACAGAAAACTTGGCTGAACTCCGCCACTATGGCGAGGAGCTGGTGGACGCAGGAAATAGAATCCGGGAAGTGGGGGAGAGGATATCATGGAAATACGACGAGAGGGAACGTCGTTTCTGAAGTGCCAGCTGACGGGATCGTATGTGGTTGTGTGGTTACGTGTTTTAAAATAATAATTATTAACAAAAATATAACTATGTAAAATAACTTAAAATAAAACTTTTGTAATATAACGGGTGTGTAATGATGCATACTAATATATAAAAAGATGGAAGTCGCAAAGTTGACAATTTTGGCTATACGTGTTGACATGATTATGTGCAATTGTTTTATTGTGTGATTGTTATTTATTTTTAATAACTTATATATATACTATTAATTACCAGATGGAACACGCTGGTAATGAACCAGTTAACGAGGTTAACCCATCCGAGCAAAACAATGAATATCATTTTCTTAACAGGCAAGATATAGAAAATATTGTTGCTCAAGGAATAGCCAATGCTATTCCAATAATCCTTGCTGCTGCCCGAAATCCAGTTGAACCTCCGCCGCCTACTCTCAGTAAACGTACTCGTGATGACAACTTCAGTAATAGTGTAAATGGAGGCGGTAACAATAATAATAACGACGATGTAATGCAAGCCCCATTTCTTAAGAGAATGAAAGCTGCAACGCCTGGTTGCACTTATAAGGAATTTCTTGCCTGTAAACCAATCGAATTTGCAGGCAATGAAGGGGCAACTGCAGCACTGCGTTGGTTAGAGAAAACCGAAACAGTAATTAAAATAAGTAAATGTGCCGAGGAAGACACGGTCATGTACGCGTCGCATCTTTTTAAAGAAGGGGCACTAGAATGGTGGAACACAGTATTACAAGCCAAGGGGAGTGATGTGGCTTATGCCATGAATTGGGAAGAATTTAAAAGATTGGTGGAAAGAAAATTTTGTCCTGAATACGAGAAGGAACAAATGACAAATAAGTTCCTCAATCACCGGATGATAGACGTTGATTGTCGAGGATATACTTCGACATTCTTCGAGTATGCTAGAGTTGTACCAACCCTGTCATCACCAGAACCGGTACTTATTTCTCGCTATATTTGGGGTTTGATTAGCGAGATTCGGGATATCGTCAAAGCTGCGAGACCCCGCACTATTGACGATGCAGTAGAATTAGCCAACACTTTAACCGACGGGCTGGTACGCACAAGAGAAGAAAACCGGAAGAAGGAAGTGGCTCAAAAGATTACCCAAGGATTCCGTGTGGGTAATAGTAGTAATTTCAAGAAAAAGGGAATCAGGCAACCTTCCACTGCTCCATTTTGCAGTACCTGTAAAAGAAAGCATTTTGGAAAATGCAAAGGGTATTGCAATTTTTGCAAAATTCCGGGGCATCAAGAAGAAGATTGCAGGAGGAAGAAATCAACAATCTGCTTCAACTGTGGAGAAGCTGGACATTTTAGACCAGATTTCCCTAAATTGGTCAAACCAGCTGACAACAAAGCCAAACCTGCAGAAGGAACTACCAAAAAGAACGTAAGAGCCTTTCAGCTGACTACTCAAGAAGCAGAACTCATCCCATATGTGATAGTTGGTACGTTCCTAGTTCATGACGTTTATGCAAAAGTAATATTTGACTCTGGTGCAAACCAAAGTTTTATAAATACTTCATTATGCCAAGCTCTTAACCTACCCTTAACCAACCTTAGATAATTTTTTACGGTAGAAACGGTAGATGAGAATTCTGTTAACATAGATAAGGTCTTGCGAGAAGAAAAGATAGAACTCTTAGGCCATAAATTTTCTGCAAACCTATTACCTATGAATTTAGCTGGATTCGATGTTGTTTTAGGAATGGATTGGTTAGTAGCCAACCATGCTCGAATCCTCTGTGATAAGAATTCCATAGAAATCCGTGCACCCACAGGAGAGGTAATTGTGATTACGGAAGATAAGCCACGTAAACCAATGAAGTTCATTTCAGTAATGAAAGTTGCTGGTTATGAACGAAAGCAAGGAATAGTTTATATGATTTCGGTAATCATTAACACTAAGGGTAAGGAACTTAAGGAAATTCCTGTAGTATCAGAATACTCGAATGTATTCCCAGAAGAACTACCAGGATTACCACCATCTGATTCCTGGAACTACACCCATAGCTAAAGCACCCTACCGATTAGCACCCACTAAAATGTTAGAACTGAAAAAGCAATTAGATGAATTGCTCAGTAAAGGATTCATACAACCTAGTTCATCCCCTTGGGGAGCACCAGTGTTGTTCGTAAAGAAGAAAGATGGTTCGATGCGAATGTGTATCGATTATAGGGAATTGAATAAGGTTACAATTAAGAATCGATACCCATTGCCTAGGATTGATGATATTTTCGATCAACTACAGGGGGCTAGATATTTTTCTAAGGTAGATTTACGCTCCGGATATCATCAATTGAAGGTACAAGAAAAAGACATACCTAAAACCGCTTTCAGAACTAGGTATGGTCACTATGAGTTTACAGTCATGCCATTTGGATTAACAAATGCTCCTGCAGCATTCATGGACATGATGAATAGAATCTGTAAACCGTACTTGGATAAATTTGTAATTGTCTTTATCGACGATATACTCATTTATTCCAAAAGTCAGGACGAGCATTGTGAACACTTGCATGCACTCTTAACTTTGTTAAGAAAGGAAAAGCTTTACGCCAAATTCTCGAAGTGTGAATTTTGGCTACAGGAGGTGCAATTTTTGGGTCACATGGTGAATCACGAAGGTATTCACGTAGATCCTGCTAAGATAGAAGCAATCACCAAATGGAAAGTCCCGCAATCAGCCACAGAAGTTAGAAGTTTTCTAGGATTAGCTGGATACTATAGGCGCTTCATTAAGGATTTTTCTAAGATAGTTGTGCCATTAACTAAGCTAACCTGTAAAACAGTTAAGTTTGAATGGGGACCTAGGCAAGAAGAGGCTTTTAAGATTTTAAAGCAAAGGTTAACAAATACCCTAATTCTTGCCTTCCAGAAGGGACAGAAGATTTTGAAGTTTACTGTGATGCTTCTAAGCTAGGATTGGGATGTGTGCTAATGCAACGCAAAAAGGTAATTGCGTATGCCTCACGACAATTGAAAAGCACGAAGAAAATTATACGACTCGCGACTTAGAACTAGGAGCGATAATTTTTACCCTTAAGATTTGGAGGCACTATCTGTATGGAAGTAAGTTTACCATCTATACGGATCACAAGAGTTTAAGATACATATTTGGGAAAAAAGAATTAAACATGAGACAACGAAGATGGATGGAAATTTTGAGTGATTATGATTGTGATATTCAATATCACGAAGGAAAAGCGAATGTAGTCGTAGATGCCCTAAGTCGTAAATACCATGAAAAGCAAAAGCGAGTTCGTGCTCTTAGATTAAATCTTCAAGTAGATTTAATGAAACAATTGAGGAATGTTCAAGAAATAGCAATCAAGGATGATGCTGAAGGAATGAAAGGAAGAATAAAGAAATTAGAGCAAGGAACTGATGGAATTTGGAGATTCCACAAGAAAAGAATTTGGGTACCTAAACAGGGAGAGTTAAGAAATAAGATTTTAGAAGAAGCCCATAAATCTAGGTATACCATGCATCCTGGTAATAACAAGATGTACCAAGATTTAAGAAATAACTTCTGGTGGATAGGAATGAAAAAGGACATAGCTAGATATGTATCTAAGTGCCTAACTTGTTCACAAGTTAAGGCAGAACACCAGAAACCTTCAGGGTTACTCCAACAATTAGAAATGCCTGTTTGGAAGTGGGAACTAATAACCATGGATTTTGTTACTAAGTTACCCAGAACCAGAAAGGGTAATGACGCAATTTGGGTAATTGTGGATCGATTAACCAAATCAGCTCATTTCCTACCCATGAAGGAAACTTTTAGTATGGAAAGATTAGCCAAGTTATACGTAGACGAGGTAGTATCCTTACATGGAGTCCCACTCTCTATTGTATCGGATAGAGATAGTCGTTTCACTTCGCATTTCTGGACAAGTTTCCAAGAAGCCATGGGGACGCGGTTAAATTTAAGTACTGCATACCATCCTCAAACAGATGGACAGAGTGAAAGGACAATTCAAACTCTGGAAGACATGCTCAGGGCATGTGTAATAGATTTTGGTGGAAACTGGGATGACCACCTACCCTTAATTGAATTCTCCTATAACAATAGTTACCATTCAAGTATCGAAGCTGCCCCGTTCGAAGCACTGTATGGACGAAAGTGTCGAACTCCAGTTTGTTGGGCAGAAATAGGAGAAAGCCATTTATCCGGTCCCGAAATTGTACAAGAACCCACCGACAAGATAACTCAAATCAAAGAAAGACTAAAGACAGCTCGAGATCGTCAGAAGAGTTATGCAGACAATCGACGCAAGCCACTAGAATTTCAAGTTGGAGACAAGGTTCTCTTGAAAGTTTCTCCATGGAAAGGAGTAGTTCGGTTCGGTAAGAAAGGAAAGCTAAGTCCAAGGTACGTAGGACCATTCCCAGTAATCCAGCGAATAGGACCAGTCGCCTATCGCCTACAACTACCAGAAGAATTAGCTGGAGTACATGATGTGTTTCATGTATCCAACCTTAAGAAATGTCTATCTGACGAATCCCTGGTAGTACCTCTTCAAGATATAGAGGTAAATGAGAAGTTAAAATTCGTGGAGAAACCATTACAGATAGAAGACCGAAAGGTCAAGTTTCTCAAACACAAACGACTAGTGTTGGTCAAAGTCAAGTGGGATTCAAAGAGAGGACCCGAGTACACTTGGGAACTGGAATCAGAGATGAAGCGAAAATATCCCTACTTGTTCCAGTAAATCTCGAGGATGAGATTTTAATAAGGTGGGGAGGATGTAACAACTCTCGCCAAAATTACTATTTCTTATTTTAATATGTCCAATAGGAAACCCTAATTGAGACCCCCAAGTAATATTGCATGGCCCCTAAAATTTTCAGAACAGTTGGAATCAGGATCAGGGCCCCCTAAAACTCAAGGGGGGTAACCCTAATGGATAATTATCATCACAGTTTGCTGTAAACTTCAAAATTCGTCGAACCTTGACTCACCAGGGCTATGTTAGACACGAGGCTACCCTACCCTAAAAGTAGACCCGTCGCGCCACGCGCCAGGACCAGGTGGGTCTGGCGCGCCACGCGACAGGAGCCATTTTTCAGTATATAATGCAGGGGACTGGCACTTGCATGGTTGTGTTGTTTCGACGTGAAAATTCATTTTCTACGTTACTTTGTGCTTTGATCTTTCTAAAAACAATCAAATCTCGACCCTCTGCTGCGATAACATGGTAATAACTCGATCACTGCTACGATACAATGTCCGATCGATTGAAACCGAACCGATGGATGTTTAAGTGCTGCCCGAATCCGGGCTATACTTTGTCATTCGTCGTGAGGATTTTGATTTCGTGAGCTTATCGTAAAAGTTATATTAAGTTACTGACGTAGTTTCGTATGCATTGTTGTTTAAATTAGGTCATCAGGCTTACCAGTAGGCTAAACTCTGCCCGTCTAAACTTGCAATGTGAGTCATTCTCTTTTTATTAACTATGTTTCACAATACTCAAATTGTTTCCAAAAGTTATAATTACAGGGATTAAGTCGTGGTTATCTTGAATCACTGGCTAGTGGAGTATTGTGCACATTACTAATCTCTCACGGTTAGGTTCACCAACCTAACAGTGATAATCATCACTACTTGGGTGAAAGGACCCAATAGTGGTATGACCATCGTCACAAGGCTGTGACACGGCGCCAGATAAAAATAAGATAGTAGCCATTGTAATCGCTCTTATGCTGTAATTCATAGCTATGTGTCATTTTATCAAAATGGAGTGACTCGCCAGTATTTCCCCGCTGATAAAATATTTTTAAAACATGTTTCAGGTGACTTACTGTGAACCAAGGAAAACGTGCTACGGAGCACTAACAAAGCTTGAAGTGGTGGCTCAGTAAAAATAAACATGTTTTGTAAAACATGGATTTCCCAGTGAAATTTCATCTATTGTAAATTATGGGGTTTGTCCCAAATTATGAAATAAAATAATTGGGCATTTTCAAGTTTTAAAAGATCCTGTTAAACTTCCGCTGTCGCATCAACTAATAAATACCACGGGTTTCTGTCCCGCGGCTCCTGGATCGGGTAACACCGGGACGGGGGCCGTGACAGTATTTGTTCACCTGCCATCTTGAAATAATGCTTTAGAAAGGTTTGTCACCAATCAATGGAGTCTCACAAACAACACCATAACTAACTCCCATCTGTTTCTTCCTTTTGGGTTCGGGTTTAACTTTCATGGCCTTTGACTGCTTTGGAGCCCAAACCAACAGCAAACCAGGCATTTGGCTTGTGAAAGATACAAACCTTCTAGCCCTCTCTCTTCTCTCCCAAGCCTCATTTAACATTCGGGCATTGTTGACCTTCATGGCTTGTGTCACCTTTACAAGTAGATGACAAGATTCGTCTTCTAAAGATAATGAATCTTGAATCATCTTACATGTTGACATGTCATTTCTTTCGTGTTTCATTCTCCAAGATTGATTGCTATCCTCACTGTTAAAGGCTAGAGCTTGATCATCATTCTCTTCACCAAATGGCAAGAAGTCCATTTAATCACAGATCAACTTTTATAACATCAGAGATAAAAAAAAATATTAATTCCGTAAATTAAATTCACATAACATGATCCAAAATAATGAAATCTATGTTATCTTTATATTGTTTACAAAATCATATTCATAGGTTCAACGTCGCTTATCTCATTTGAAATCATGACCCAACATATATGTAAGACCCTATTTATATTTAATAATTTTCGTATAGTTTTCTGTCATATAAGTGTAGTTAAGATTACACCTTCATTTAAAATACGAGTTTCTTAAAACTTTTACAATTTAAAATCTTAAAAACATAACATGTGGAATTTCATCCTTTAAAATCACGTCAATACATAATGCGAAAGCTTGCAATTTGGTTGAGTTCGGTTCTTGTTGAGCTTGATCATCGCCCGTCACTCTAAGGTACACCTACATTTCAATAGACATGAAATGAGTTAGTCACACGTAGTCTATAAGTGTTTAATAAAGTTCGAATACAAGAACGAACAAGAATAACAATTTTATTTATCAAATAATAAGCCCCTCACTGGGCGTAATTGTAACACCTCGTAATTTCATGTCCAATATAATATCGACACGTGTCATGAACTTTTAACATGTAAAGGATTTCTTTAGAAGGACTAACGTTGACAAACACAGAAAATATGTGAATAAAAGGATTAAAAATGTCAACATCGGATAAATATATCTTTCAATAGCCCCACATGATGTTTATACCCTTAAACGATTGAATCATGGATCATACGAAGCTAATTGTGAAAGAAAGTGAGGAATTACAAACTACAAGGGTTAAATGTGTCAACATGCTTAAAGTATACCTCTGAGTGACCTTTTAGCAAACCCGAAGCTTTGTAATGACTAATTATACTCACGAGAATAAGTGATAAAAATTGCACAAGGTTTCGATTCCGTATGAGAAAGTTATGCTATCATTCGTATGCGAGGGGTTAAAAGCGTCGACGTTGATAATTAAGGCTTTTCGGGTGACCATAAAGTTGATCAAGGGCTTCACAAAGATTGGTTATGTCTTGGAGTCCTTAGAAATCAATTTAGAGGGCTTTAAGTGCAAAAAGAAAGGTTAAAACAACTTTTAGAAGGACCGGGGACCAAAAATGCAATAATTGAAAACTTGTTGACCTGAACCTGAGACTCACACGGGCCGCGTAAGACCAGGCTGACCTCTTACGCGGGCCGCCTCAGCCTCCCAGCATCAGAAACTCTTGACAGGTGTCTGTTCAGCCCGTTTAACCGACTCAAATTGCTTGATTTCAATACCATGTGCTGCACAAACAAGTTTTTAGGCTCTAGGGACACTTGTATTGATCAGGGATCCATCATAGACTTGTTTGGCATCATCTTGATCAATCAAAGATCACTATATAAAGAAGCACTTGTTGCAAATTTTGATCATTCATTCATTTCTCAACTCCTGAAGATTTCTGGAGCACAATAGCATTCCCTAAGCATCATTAGTCGTGCATAGGACCTTGGTAAGCTTCCTTAACCTTCCTTAATCGTGTTTTACTTAGTTTATTAGCTTAAAGTCAAACCGTCGTAATTAAGGTTTGAGTTAACGATTAATCGCTAATGGTCCAGTGATTAGTCAAATTGAAAGTAGTTATAAGTTGGTAATTATGTGGGCATTAAACCCTTAAAAGGGCACCCTCTGATTCCCGCTCTAACTAAGTCATTTGTCGGGTCAAAGTTAGTTATAAAAAGTCAACAGAAAACATAATTTTCGAAATTAGCAATGTAGAAGACGTGTAACCTGTTTTACCACTCATATAACTTAGTAATCAATGCCAGAACATGTCTAAGCATGTCCGACCCGACAATTTTCAGTTTAGGACCGGTTCGGAACCGAAAGTCGCATAAATTGACCATTGCTTTGACTTTCAGTTCTGACCCATATTAGCATGATTTAGAAATGCCTTAGAGCTTCAATAGGACCAGCTTGTATGATAGTATAACCCTATGCGATTATACTACTTGACTCGTTGATTGTTTCCGTTAATTGCTTAATGTTGACCATAATGCTCTTTTGACCATAAAACGAGATTTTTGGAAATGTGAGAGGACAATAATCTTTGTTACTGATTTATAAACATATCCCTAAAATTTCACATCAGTTGGAGGTCTAGATTAGGAGTTATGCTCAATAGCGTAATTAGAAAGCTTTTTATAAATTAAACGGCGTAATTAGCATAAAGCCTATCTAAACCCAATTTTTGACACCAAACCTTTTACCCACTGATGTAATATAATATTTTGGGATTTTTGAAGATTTTTAATTATTTTTAAGCTGATCATAACATAGGGTTATTGCCTTGATTCGGTAATTGCCGATTATACCCTTTTTGCTTATAAAATGAGTTTTACATAACCATTTGATACCAAATCTTTGGCTACTCATTTTATATGATAAATGAAGTATTTTGAACTTTATAACCTGATCAGAAAACTTAGATTTCCTGTTATAACCCGGAAATCGCTTAGAACGACTTTTTACGCGTATTAAACGCGTAGTATGGGTTAAAACCATTCTCGTCATATAAGACTTATCTCCAACTAATATAACTTATTAAATTGAGTAGCTTTACTGATTATTTCAGACCTAAACCTCTGAATTACATTTAATCTCTTTTATAATCTTTAAAATGACCAAAATACCCCTACGGGGCTTAATTTGAGATTAAACTCGTTTTGGGCATAATGGAAGGTATCCTACTGATATCACAACATATTTAAAGCATATTAACTTAGGAAACCTGTTCGTGACTCTTTTGGTTACCCGTTATGCGTTATTCGCGTTCGGTTCGGTTTATGTAACTAGTTTGCATAAATTTACCGAAACGGGTCAAACCCTATCATTTTCACCTCAAAATCCAGAATGTGTTTGGTTTACCCATATTATACAAGTATTCAAACTTGTCGGGACCAAATCACATTCTAATCCGGTCTTCGCTTAATCTTGCGTTTTGAACCGTATATCTTTCTTTAAAACCAACCAGTCTAAGTTTAGGCTTAATTAAGACCCGTTAGGAATCTAATAGGTTATTAAAACCTTCGTTCCAGATTAGGAGCCCAGTAAAAGCTACGTGCACTTGCTGTTGTGATTTATACTTTGCTCAGGTAAATACTTTTAACTTATTTTCCCTATACGGGCTTGGGGTACGGTATTATAATAATACCGCTTGGTCGGGTATGAAGTCGTACAATCAGATATTGATTAAAAAGATGCATAACCCGTTTTATTCTGTTTTGTTTGATGCAATGCCTTTGGGGGGTTAATGACCGTGTCCTGGATGTCCTCGGCTCATTCATTAGAAATGGCCACGACTTAAGCACGGGGTGTAGGCATACACCTGACAGTTGCGTATGTAAAAAGGTAGTCCACAAGAAGGGTATCGTCTTGTGGGTATTATACCAAGTGGTGTGTCTATTAATCTTGTTAAACCGGCTCTTCTAACCGGGTCCTAAATGGACGAAAAACATGTAAAACTGTATACAAGTTTATTTTTAAATAATTATCCCAAGTTATAAAAGATAATTTTGTGCCATGTGCATTCAAACTAATTTTCTTAAACTCTTTTCAAAATGAGTCCGTTAATTGTATTACCAGTGTAAACTGACGTATTTTCCCAAAAAGGTTAAGTGCAGGTACTATACGAAATAGGCTGGCTACTCCAGGCATCAATAATCAAGTCTTGCAAGCTCTATATGTTAAAGTCTGTTGAACAATGGTTTTATTTATCTTTTGATCCGCCTGTGAACCCTTTACAGTCCGTTGTAATACTTTGATATTACTATTTATTCGGTTTGTAATGTGATTCATACCTTTTGCTTCCGCTGTGCATTTATATTTTGTGTTGTTTGACTATGATGATATCAACTACGTCACGATACTCCCCACCGGTAATACATGGAAATATCGGGGTGTGACAGGTTGGTATCAGAGCCAACACTGAGTGAATTAAACACTAGCCTTTTGTGTTTAATCTCAGTTACACAGTTGCACATACCTACATTTTCGAGTCTAGACAAAGAACTTAGGACTAATCCAGATTGTTTTTAATTCTAACTTTGTCCTTTATATTTCTTTGTTGTATCTTTTAATTGTTTAACAGGAAATATGCCACCGAGGTTCCGAAGAGGAGGACGAGGCAAGGGGCCAATCCACGCCCCAAACGATCACGAGGCCGGGCCTTTACACCGGCGAACTCCTTCTGCTACCGTGAGTACCGGTCCTCAAAGAGACTGGAGGATCTGTTCGGAGCCCGCTAGGCGATCTGCCTCGTTTAGATCAATGCCTCCTTACCGCCATTCCTTTGGGCCGCAATCAGAGAACGAGCCCGAAGACTCACGCCACTCCTTCTTGCCGTTGCAGCGATCCTTTTCGCACCATTCCTTTGACGACCCCACTCCTGTCTTCCAGGGCCGGTTCAACCCGACAAACTATATTGAAGAACCAGTGGGTTTTAACCCATTGGGCCCTGAAGACCATTTCCTCGAAGCTCAGGGAATGGATATAGATGAAGATACGGATCCTGTTGAACCACCTTCTGGGACACCTACTCACCTCATCGAGATTTCGGATGGGTCATCTTTCCATGGATCACCTTACCGTGGCCCAGACAGCTACCAGGCGAGATTTAACCAGTATGAATGGTACTTTACACCCTCTCACCATTCATCGCCTCACCAACAGCAGCAGGATTCCTCCAAGGATTCGCGTTTCGTGGCAGTTACGCCACCGCCACCACCGCCGCCAGTACAGCAAGCACCTCCAGAACCACCGAGGCGTAGAAGAACAGGCGCACGAATGTCCATGCGAGAAGGGGGTTTTCACTTTAGCACCCCCCCAACACTCAAGTGGCAGTCACTATCCGCCACTGCATGAAGACCCACAAATGGGTGGGCCTTCAAATCCAGTTTCAGAGGTAGATTATGCACCTATTGCGCCGCCACCATTGGGTTTTGGTAACCCGATTCCTACATACGCCGGTTCAACGGCATACAATCCATTTGAGCAACCGGCTCACACTAACTACAACTATGCTGAAGCCGACCCATACCTTGTAGCAGCAAACTACAACGCCCTTCATCCTGAAGGACCATATGGAGCCCCCTGGGGAGTGGGATACCCAACTCATGGGTATCAAATACCTGCTCAACCTCCGTTTCAGCACCAGCCACAGCCACCACGGTTTTCCCCATCGGAACAGGAGGAAATCCTCCACAGGCTAAGCAGGGTGGAACGAGAATTTCAAGAAGAGCGTAGGAACAACAGGGGATTTCTCAAGGGCCTAGCAAGCTTGTTAAAAGGAAAGAAGAAGAGGGATCATTGAATCCCTATATGTATTGTTGTATTTCCTGATTTCAATCAAGTCCCTACGTGGACATTTATCTATGTACTTAGTCCCTGCGTGGACTTGTCTTTCTTTAGTCCCTGCGTGGACTTGTCTTTTTAGTCCCTGCGTGGACACCTATCTTAGAAATCAGTCCCTGCGAGGACTTGTATTATCAGTTTAGCCCCTGCGTGGGTAAGTTATTTCTGTTAAAAGTCCCGTTTAGGGCAATGTGTACTCCTTTTAATGCGTAATGGAATGTTAAATTTAAGAATTTCATTTTTGTCATTATATACATAAATATATTATACATGAAATAAATAAATTTAAAAATCGTTCCTCTTAAAATAGTCTGCCTATTTAAATATTAAATAAGAATCTTAAAGGTATAACCTAGCCCGCATGTCATTATAAGACTTGGCCAAGATGGTAAGACCTGTTTAAAAAAGATTCAAATCCTTGTTAACATCTGAAAAACATGTTAACACTCCTGGCAGACGTGATTCGTTAAAATCACACACGTCATTCTTATAATAGGATTCTTCAAAAGATTCATATCCTAACCTAACGATCTATAAATCATGGGTTTAAATCATCAATGAAGATGATCACATATTAAACATCCATTGGTGATGTAGTGCCTACGGGCCATAATAAATGTCAAATAAGACAAAAGACAATTGTAGTCTACGACTCCCTGTCGGAAAAAGGTAAAAAACTATGTTCAAACCTTAATGCCTTGATTCTCTGAAATCATGGCCTATGATTTAGAATGTCTTTGTGACTAGGCCTTTTATGCCATTAATAATACTGTTATTGTTTTATAATTAGGATAAGTTATAATAAAAATCCTAAATAAATATGATTAATAAATTAACCAAATATGGTCTGTGTTTACCATGATTAATGAATTGCCATAAAAGACAATTCCATAATAAACTCCCAAATAAATTATTGTCAATATCTTATGTAACAGTTCAAACTACATGGCTGACTCGGATGAGATCAACAGTCACCCAAGGGAGGATCATGATAATACCCGAATTAACATAGCGGGTGCAGAACTTCAAGCATTAATAGACAACGCTGTTACAAAAGCTATAGAGCGGCAGTATAATGAATCTAGTGGGACTCGAAGTAGGACCCTATCCGCACAGCATTCCAAGCCTAAGACTCGTTCAGAGGCTCACAGCAAGCCGCCCTCTAAGAAAGATGAACCAAAGAAAGATGATGATCAACATTCCTCAAACCAAAACAATGTTCCATCCAAGAGGATAGTATTTGATGATAAACCACGTACCAAGTCTTGTACTTATAAGTACTTTGTTTCCTGAAAACCCCGGGATTTCACTGGGGAGAAGGGGCAATTGACTGTATGACTTGGTTAGATGAAATGGACACCGTGGTCGATATCAGCGGTTGTGCTGAAAGGGATGTAGTGAAGTATGTATCCCAATCATTCAAGGGAGAGGCATTAGCATGGTGGAAGTCTCTCATTCAAGCAGCTGGAAAGATTCCACTCTACAATCTGACATGGGATCAGTTTGTTGCTCTTATTAAGGAGAATTACTGCCCTCAGCATGAGGTTGAAAGAATTGAGTCAAATTTCTTATCGTTGGTTATGAAAAACCTAGATTGCCAAGCTTATCTTACAAGCTTCAACACGATGTCAAGATTGGTTCCTTTCCTTGTGACACCAGAATCCAAAAGGATTGCTCGCTTCATTGGGGGTTTAGCCCCAGAAATCAAAGCCAGTGTTAAGGCTTCAAGACCTGCTACTTTTAGATCAGCAGCTGATCTATCTTTGTCTCTTACCTTAGATGCGGTCAGGTTGAGATCGCTAAAGAATTCTGAAGAAGGTAAGAGAAAGCGTGAGGATGATAACTCACGTCGTTCAGACAAGAAACACAAAGGGAACCATGAGAACAAGAAGAATTCCGGGTTCAACAAAGGTAACCAACAGTCGGGTGAGAAACCCAGATGCAAAGTTTGTCAGAAACATCACTTTGGAAAATGTAGATTGGAATCGAACTCGCAGACACAATCAAGGACGTTTGGATGTGGGATCTGCAAATCTAAGGAACACAAGACCTTAGATTGCAAAAAGTTGAAGGATGCGACCTGCTACAACTGCAACGAGAAAGGGCACATTAAGTCGAACTGCCCAAAAATATGCCAAGAAACTAGAAGAAGGTAAAAAGACCAACGCTAGGGTCTTCAGAATGGATGCTAAGGAGGCAGTGCAAGATGATAACGTGATAACAGGTACCTTTCTTATAAAAGATGTTTATGCGAGGGTATTGTTTGATTCAGGGGCAGATAAGTCGTTTGTAGATAATAAGTTTTGTAAGTTGCTGAATTTACCTGTTAAAACCCTAAGTGTGAAATATGAGGTGGAATTAGCTGATGGTACCTTAGAAACCGCCTCAACCATGTTAGATGGATGTTTCATATCCATTAGGAACCACTCTTTTCCGTTATCCTTACTTCCTTTGAAGTTAGCTGGTTTCGATATAGTAATAGGCATGGATTGGTTGTCTCGCAACCAAGCCCAGATCGTTTGTGCTAAGAAGCAAGTAGTTGTCAGAACTCCTCGTGGCGAGCCTTTGACAATCCAAGGAGATACTAAGTACGGAATGCCTGAGCAAGTGTCCATGCTCAAGGCATCAAGGTGTTTGACGAAGGGTTGTGTTATCTACATGGCGCAAGTAACTATTGATGAACCAAAGCCTAAGATCAAAGACATACCTATTATCTCTGAATATCCAGGAGTATTCCCTGAATAACTACCTGGTTTACCCCCAGATAGGCAAGCGGAGTTCAGGATTGACATTATTCCTGGAGCAGCACCTGTTGCAAGAGCGCCTTACAGATTGGCACCAACGGAAATGAAAGAATTGAGAACTCAACTGGATGATTTGCTAGCCAAAGGATTTATTAGACCTAGCTCATCTCCTTGGGGAGCACCAATCCTGTTTGTGAAGAAAAAGGATGGGTCGATGCGTCTGTGCATCGATTATCGAGAACTTAACAAAGTTACTATTAAGAATCGGTATCCATTGCCCAGGATCGATGACTTGTTCGATCAGCTTCAAGGAGCGAGTTACTTTTCCAAGATCGACTTAAGGTCAGGATATCATCAACTGAAGGTCAAGGATGAAGATGTACATAAGACTGCATTTAGGACTCGTTATGGTCACTACGAGTTCTTAGTGATGCCTTTTGGACTCACTAATGCACCAGCCGCATTCATGGATCTCATGAACCGCGTCTGCAAGCCCTACATGGATAAATTTGTCATCGTCTTCATCGATGATATTCTTATTTACTCGAAGAGTCAAGCTGACCATGAGAAGCACCTCCATTGCATTCTGAAACTGCTTCATCGAGAAAAGCTCTACGCCAAATTCTCTAAGTGCGAATTTTGGCTTCGTGAAGTCCAATTTCTTGGACATGTGGTTAGCGAACGCGAAATCCAGGTAGATCCCGCTAAGGTTGAAGCTGTCATGAATTGGCAAGAGCCGAAGACGCCTACAGAGATTCGCAGCTTCTTGGGATTGGCAGGATATTACAGGCGTTTTATTGAAAAATTTTCAAGAATTGCTGCACTCCTAACTTCATTGACTCGTAAGAATATAAAGTTCGATTGGGGTCCTAAGCAGCAAGAATCCTTTGATATTCTCAAACAAAAGTTGAGCAATGCTCCTGTTTTGACATTGCCTGAAGGTATCGAGGAATTCGTGGTTTACTGCGACGCATCGCACACTGGCATGGGATGTGTGCTTATGCAAAAGGGAAAAGTTATTGCATATGCTTCCCGACAGTTAAAAGTGCACGAAAAGAACTACACAACCCATGACTTGGAGTTGGGTGCCGTTGTATTTGAACTAAAACTATGGAGACATTACTTGTATGGAACCAAGTGTGTGATCTATTCTGATCACAAGAGCCGTCAACATTTGTTTAATCAGAAGGACTTGAACATGAGGCAGCGACGTTGGATGGAAACTTTGAATGATTATGATTGTGAGATAAGATACCATCCTGGCAAGGCGAATGTAGTCGCCGATGCCTTAAGTCGAAAGGAAAGAGTGAAGCCTATAAGAATCAATGCCAAGAGCATTGAGATAAAGAATAGTTTGAATGAAAGGTTGTTAGCTGCGCAGAAGGAAGCTGTACTAGAAGCTAACTATCCTGATGAAAAGCTAGGAGTAACTGAAGAACAGTTATCCTATGGCAAGGGCAGAATCCTGAGATTAAATGGACGAATTTGGGTTCCAGTTTATGGAGGACTTCGGGATGTTATCCTCCAGGAAGCCCACAGTTCTAAATACTCCGTTCATCCTGGAGCTGACAAGATGTACCAGGATCTGAAAGCAAATTTTTGGTGGATAGGCTTGAAGAAGTCTATAGCTGCCTATGTAGCTAAATGTTTGACGTGTGCACAAGTCAAAGCTGAACACCAGAAGCCGTCAGGTTTGCTACAACAGCCTGAACTTCCCACATGGAAGTGGGAGATGGTGACAATGGATTTCATCACCAAGTTTCCAAAGACAAAGAAAGGAAATGATACTATATGGGTGATAGTTGACAGATTGATTAAGTCAGCACATTTCCTACCCATTAAGGAGACTTTTAGCTCCGACATGTTAGCCCAATTGTACGTAGATAAGATCGTATCTCTGCATGGCGTACCAGTGTCAATTATCTCTGACAGAGATACCCGATACACATCACATTTTTGGAAAAGTTTCCAACAATCTTTGGGCACGCGCTTAAATTTTAGTACGGCTTACCATCCTCAGACGGACGGACAGAGTGAGCGTACAATCCAAACTTTGGAAGACATGCTTCGTGCATGTGTGATTGACTTAGATGGTAGTTGGGATAACCACCTGCCATTAATCGAGTTCTCCTATAACAATAGCTACCATACGAGCATTAAGGCTGCACCTTTCGAGGCCTTGTACGGTAGAAAGTGCAGAACACCCTTATGTTGGGCGGAAGTTGGAGATGTCCAACTGACATGACCTGAAATAGTCCTAGAGACGACAGATAAGATTGTGCAAATACGCGATCATCTCAAAGCTGCCAGGGATAGGCAGAAAAGCTACGCGGACTTAAGGCGTAAACCTCTAAAGTTTGAGGTTGGTGATAAAGTTCTACTTAAAGTATCACCCTGGAAAGGGGTAATGTGATTTGGTAAGAAAGGTAAGTTAAGCCCGAGATACATAGGACCATTCGAGATAATTGAATGTGTCGGATCAGTTGCTTATAAGTTAAACTTACCTGAAGAGCTCAGTGGTATTCACAATGTATTCCACATCTGCAATCTGAAGAAGTGTCTAGCTGATGAATCACTAGTCATACCACATACAGATGTGCACATAGAAGAGAGCTTGAAGTTTGTTGAAAAACCTGTGTCGATCGAGGATCGACAGGTTAAGAAGCTTCGAAGGAAGCATGTACCGATCGTAAAAGTAAAATGGGATGCCCGTAGAGGTCCCGAGTACACGTGGGAGGTAGAGTCCACAATGAAAGAAAAATACCCTCATTTATTTCAGTAAATCTCGAGGTCGAGATTTCCTTTAAGGGGGTGAGGATGTAACACCTCGTAATTTCATGTCCAATATAATATCGACACGTGTCATGAACTTTAAACATGTAAAGGATTTCTTTAGAAGGACTAACGTTGACAAACAAAGAAAATATGTGAATAAAAGGATTAAAAATGTCAACATCGGATAAATATATCTTTCAATAGCCCCACATGATGTTTATACCCTTAAACGATTGAATCATGGATCATACGAAGCTAATTGTGAAAGAAAGTGAGGAATTACAAACTACAGGGGTTAAATGTGTCAACATGCTTAAAGTATACCTCTGAGTGACCTTTTAGCAAACCTGAAGCTTTGTAATGACTAATTATACTCACGAGAATAAGTGATAAAAATTGCACAAGGTTTCGATTCCGTATGAGAAAGTTATGCTATCATTCGTATGCGAGGGGTTAAAAGCGTCGACGTTGATAATTAAGGCTTTTCGGGTGACCATAAAGTTGATCAAGGGCTTCACAAAGATTGGTTATGTCTTGGAGTCCTTAGAAATCAATTTAGAGGGCTTTTAGTGCAAAAAGAAAGGTTAAAACAACTTTTAGAAGGACCGGGGACCAAAAATGCAATAATTGAAAACTTGTTGACCTGAACCTGAGACTCACACGGGCCGCGTAAGACCAGGCTGACCTCTTACGCGGGCCGCCTCAGCCTCCCAGCATCATAAACTCTTGACAGGTGTCTGTCCAGCCCGTTTAACCGACTCAAATTGCTTGATTTCAATACCATGTGCTGCACAAACAAGTTTTTAGGCTCTAGGGACACTTGTATTGATCAGGGATCCATCCTAGACTTGTTTGGCATCATCTTGATCAATCAAAGATCACTATATAAAGAAGCACTTGTTGCAACTTTTGATCATTCATTCATTTCTCAACTCCTAAAGATTTCTGGAGCACAAGAGCATTCCCTAAGCATCATTAGTCGTGCATAGGACCTTGGTAAGCTTCCTTAACCTTCCTTAATCGTGTTTTACTTAGTTTATTAGCTTAAAGTCAAACCGTCGTAATTAAGGTTTGACTTAACGATTAATCGCTAATGGTCCAGTGATTAGTCAAATTGAAAGTAGTTATAAGTTGGTAATTATGTGGGCATTAAACCCTTAAAAGGGCACCCTCTGATTCCCGCTCTAACTAAGTCATTTGTCGGGTCAAAGTTAGTTATAAAAAGTCAACAGAAAACATAATTTTCGAATTAACACATAATTAGCAATGTAGAAGACGTGTAACCTGTTTTACCACTCATATAACTTAGTAATCAATGCCAGAACATGTCTAAGCATGTCCGACCCGACAATTTTCAGTTTAGGACCGGTTCGGAACCGAAAGTCGCATAAATTGACCATTGCCTTGACTTTCAGTTCTGACCCATATTAGCATGATTTAGAAATGCCTTAGAGCTTCAATAGGACCAGCTTGTATGATAGTATAACCCTATGCGATTATACTACTTGACTCGTTGATTGTTTCCGTTAATTGCTTAATGTTGACCATAATGCTCTTTTGACCATAAAACGAGATTTTTGGAAATGTGAGGGGACAATAATCTTTGTTACTGATTTATAAACATATCCCTAAAATTTCACATCAGTTGGAGGTCTAGATTAGGAGTTATGCTCAATAGCGTAATTAGGAAGCTTTTTATAAATTAAACGGCGTAATTAGCATAAAGCCTATCTAAACCCAATTTTTGACACCAAACCTTTTACCCACTGATGTAATATAATATTTTGGGATTTTTGAAGATTTTTAATTATTTTTAAGCTGATCATAACATAGGGTTATTGCCTTGATTCGGTAATTGCCGATTATACCCTTTTTGCTTATAAAATGAGTTTTACATAACCATTTGATACCAAATATTTGGCTACTCATTTTATATGATAAATGAAGTATTTTGAACTTTATAACCTGATCAGAAAACTTAGATTTCCTGTTATAACCCGGAAATCGCTTAGAACGACTTTTTACGCGTATTAAACGCGTAGTATGGGTTAAAACCATTCTCGTCATATAAGACTTATCTCCAACTAATATAACTTATTAAATTGAGTATCTTTACTGATTATTTCAGACCTAAACCTCTGAATTACATTTAATCTCTTTTATAATCTTTAAAATGACCAAAATACCCCTACAGGGCTTAATTTGAGATTAAACTCGTTTTGGGCATAATGGAAGGTATCCTACTGATATCACAACATATTTAAAGCATATTAACTTAGGAAACCTGTTCGTGACTCTTTTGGTTACCCGTTATGCGTTATTCGCGTTCGGTTCGGTTTATGTAACTAGTTTGCATAAATTTACCGAAACGGGTCAAACCCTATCATTTTCACCTCAAAATCCAGAATGTGTTTGGTTTACCCATATTATACAAGTATTCAAACTTGTCGGGACCAAATCACATTCTAATCCGGTCTTCGCTTAATCTTGCGTTTTGAACCGTATATCTTTCTTTAAAACCAACCGGTCTAAGTTTAGGCTTAGTTAAGACCCGTTAGGAATCTAATAGGTTATTAAAACCTTCGTTCCAGATTAGGAGCCCAGTAAAAGCTACGTGCACTTGCTGTTGTGATTTATACTTTGCTCAGGTAAATACTTTTAACTTATTTTCCCTATACGGGCTTGGGGTACGGTATTATAATAATACCGCTTGGTCGAGTATGAAGTCGTACAATCAGATATTGATTAAAAAGATGCATAACCCGTTTTATTCTGTTTTGTTTGATGCAATGCCTTTGGGGGGTTAATGACCGTGTCCTGGATATCCTCGGCTCATTCATTAGAAATGGCCATGACTTAAGCACGGGGTGTAGGCATACACCTGACAGTTGCGTATGTAAAAAGGTAGTCCACAAGAAGGGTATCGTCTTGTGGGTATTATACCAAGTGGTGTGTCTATTAATCTTGTTAAACCGGCTCTTCTAACCGGGTCCTAAATGGACGAAAAACATGTAAAACTGTATACAAGTTTATTTTTAAATAATTATCCCAAGTTATAAAAGATAATTTTGTGCCATGTGCATTCAAACTAATTTTCTTAAACTCTTTTCAAAATGAGTCCGTTTATTGTATTTACCAGTGTAAACTGACGTATTTTCCCAAAAAGGTTAAGTGCAGGTACTATACGAAATAGGCTGGCTACTCCAGGCATCAATAATCAAGTCTTGCAAGCTCTAGATGTTAAAGTTTGTTGAACAATGATTTTATTTATCTTTTGATCCGCCTGTGAACCCTTTACAGTCCGTTGTAATACTTTGATATTAATATTTATTCGGTTTGTAATGTGATTCATATCTTTTGCTTCCGCTGTGCATTTATATTTTGTGTTGTTTGACTATGATGATATCAACTACGTCACGATACTCCCCACCGGGCCCACCGGTAATACGTGGAAATATCGGGGTGTGACAGTAATAGACAGCTTCCTTGTCTTTTATAATCGACCACCATAAACATTAGTTATGATAGTTACTTGTCACATATAAACAATTTCGCTACGCCAAATATCAACAAAACCACCCAATAATAAAGGGTGTATTAGGATTCTTAGGACTTAGCATAATCGAAACTATGCTTTTAAACGAACCCGAATAACTAAAACATGCAAAACTTCAACAAAAATACTGGGCACTACCGTAGCTTACGGTAGCCACCGTAAGCTACGGTAGCCACTGGGCATTCAAGAGCTGCCGTAAGGCAGTACAATTCCAACGTAACAACTTCATCCTCTACCGTAAGTTACGGTAGCCACCGTAACTTACGGTAGCTCACTGGGCAGAATGTTTTGCAGCTGATGCTGCATTTTCCCAACTCCGGTTCTTTTTACGAAAATGTGCATAACTTTCAATCTACACATCCGTTTTACGCGATTCTTTTTCCTACGCGTCCGTAATTTAAATCTCCATCTTACGGAGTTAAAATCCAACATCTGGTTAAACAAAATTTCAGACTTTTAAGTCTTTGGCTTATTACCCTTTTCACCAAATTTTGACCCGTTCGTGATTTTAACTAACAAAACATGTTTATTTGATCTTTAAACTCATGAAAATCATAATTTCAATATCTCCTATCGTATTATTCTCAAATCACGGGTTTCTTACATAATAAAAACCCGGTTACGCTCAAGTGGTTATTTTGACCCATTAAGGGTGTTTAACACTTTAAAGCTTAAATTCGCTTTCATTCATTTCTAGCATCGTAATCCTACATTTCTTATCAAGTAATCTTCCATCACAACTATATGTGTGGTGGATTTAACGTGGATATCTTTAACTATAATTTCATATAAGCGTACCTGGCCCAGGTCAACAAATAGACCCGATTTATACCTTGCTTTGGTTATCACACCATTTACGGCGACGCAATTATTCAATTTGCTAATTGCTCCTGTTAACATAAGACTTGACAACCACATTAGTCAATAATGTCAAATGGTGTTATCACCACTATTCGACCCGTTTGGCCTATGTGCTGAACGTTACCTATTTAATAAAAAACATGGTTTTTGATTTCCAATTCATGCATCCATCCCATCCCGGATTTATTTACCAAATCCTTTTTCTCTTAAATCCTTTTCTCACAAATTCAACCCATTTCGGCTTACGCCATGGGTATCCTTTTAACTCCGATTTACATTAGTCGACACTTGACTAATTTCCATCTTTACCCTTTTTCCTCATTATTAGATTACACTACAAAATATTCTTAACGGAAATCCGTATTCTTGATGTTTCTGTTATCGCATCTATAACGTATAAAATAAACAAGTATTCTACAAGGGGGTGTAAGTTTCGCTTACCTCGCATCCAAGCAACGTTTTCTTGTCGTACTTGCTCCGTTTGACCCGCTTCCTTTCCAAGCCTCCACCTAGCTTGTCAAGCGTCAAACTATCATCATGATTCGTAAGTCGGTTAGATTAGTCATCACCAATTATGACTATTCCACATTACGTATTTCATATAAAAATTATCATTCATTGTATTGTAGGTCTGTTTGACTTTCAAAAGTCAAATGCCCATAAGTATATAAAATGCGCATTCAAGTTTATCAACTAGTTTAGGCATTTTCTCTAATCACCCAGTAGGCGTTCTTTTAAGCCACCGTCTAACAAATCTTTTACCCGGTTCATTATATTTCCAATATCTCAACTAGTTCAAGTGATTATTAAATCTAAATTATTTATTTATTTTTTGCAAGAACTAAGGTTTCTCATTTATAAGTGAAAACCCGTTTTATCATATCACTAGCATCCGTCCGAACACCTAATAAAATCAAGTTCTACATATCAACTAGTAGATATCATGATTTCAAACATCCATGTACATGAATAAAATCACCAACTTCACCATAACATAATTAACCCATTTCATGGCAACTATGAACATATACCTAAACTCATAATTTGTTCAAGTATCATTCCTAATACTACCATCCATGATGGTTTCAAACATGATTATCTCATTAGCTTCATCATATCATCAAAACCCACTTGATAATCTACTTGTTCATCATTTAGAAGTAACCTACATCAAGTATTTCATAATTTCATCATATCTAACGAAATTAGGCATACATAAACATCTAATTTCATCTTTGGATCATAATCCATCAGTTTATTCGCAAGTAACCTACTTGTATCGAATTTCAACTCTAACCAATCTAGGTTTTGTGACATACCTTATGATCCCCATGACTTGGTGATCGTTTTTATGCGTTCATGCAATGATTTAGGGCTTGAATCGAGCTTCAATTTGATGATTTGTTGAAATTAGGGTTTGAGTTCCATGGGAGCTTTCTCCTGGCCCTCTGGTCGATCAAACACACCTTTGTGTGTGTGTGTGTTTTAATTTTTTTTTATAAATGTTTTCATTAAAACACTTTCTTAATTACCCACCTTTAGCCCCTCATGATTTGGTTTGTTATTAAGTAGGCTACAACCTACTTATTTCTAGTAACATTCCCTCTTATTAACCAGGTTAATTATTCCTAGTTATCTTAATGGGTTCGGGGAATTTATGACTAAGTTTATTTTTAAGTCCTGTTAACTCGGGCCTTCTATAAACTTTATTTCATCAAAGCATTTATTCTCCTTTTTATTAATTATTAGGCTTATTTATTTAAATCCTAATAAGTTTCCGGGTTAATCTTTACCGCTAACGGTATTTTACCCGCTCTTTTGTATTAGCAGGGTTTAATTACCAAACCCGTTTTCGGGGTGTTACAATATATATGAAAAGGTAACATTGGAATTTACTGAATAAAGAAACAATTTACCATGTGGTTGGAGACAATGTGCCCATAAATGTTGCGGCCAACAAAGATATGCTGCCAGATGTTCACCATCTTACTTTGACAAAGAAAACAACAAACGTCAAATAATCCCAAAATTCATTTACTCACTGATGTGCACAAAATGCAACATATAAATTACATCAATTGTGGCATAAAACTAACCCATTTTAGTACTAATGTTGGAAAAGTGTGTTTTTGTCTTCCTTTTGTATTTTCAGGATTAAATGAGCTCAAATTAACAAAAGAAGCAAAAAGGCAGCTAAATCTAACATAAATACAAGAAAAGGAACAAACGTGGCATGCCCGACCTCCCCGAAAGCATCTTCCCAAGCAGAACAAGAGAACAGAAGGCTGAACACGCCCCGTGCTCAGTGAACACGGGGGCGTGCCCAAATGTCAGCATAAAAGATAAAGCTGTAGAAGCTTCTTTTGCCCACCACGGGGCCGTGCTCAACTATAAGATTCGCAGAATCCAGGCAAATCTTGATAGTACAGATACGCTTCTGCACACGGGGTCGTGCCCAGCGGACACGGGGCCGTGGTCAACTAATGCAGACAAGAGCAATTAATGAAGACAGAGAAGGAGGATGGACACGGGGCCGTGCCCACTAGACACGGGGTCGTGCCCGAGCTACTGTTCAGGCTATAAATAGGGGTGCTTGGCTCATTTGCAAACCATCCCTTGGCACACCACCTCTCTCACACTTCACCCACCACCCACCACCATCACAACACCATCATCCACCACCATCATCCATTGTCCATCATAGAGTGTGTGAGTCGTCTCGGGATCCAAGATTGATCGTAAGAGTTCTTGACAATCAAAGGCCATGTTTGCCTAAGTCTCTTACATCACTTGGTGAAGACAAGTGTCTAGTGTAATACTTTTTATTTTTAATCTTTTCGCACTTTTTACTTGGGGTTTAGGGTTTAGGGTTTAGGGGCATAAGACCGTGACAAATAGCACCAACGCCACACTATAGCCAACGACCACCAACATTGAAGTTGTGGCTTTTTAATGTGGAGAAACTAGACCGACATATAAAACATAGAAAATAATAACTAACTCCATTTAGAACTCGCGCCTTGTGACGAACTTATTAAACGGGAAAAATAGACGGCGTAAATACACCGAACCACACACGTACGATACGCCATGTTCACTCGCAAAATTTAGAATGAAGCGTATAACAAAACGTACACAAATTGTGCCGTGTTAACTCACAAAATTTAGAACCAAAGGTAAAACAAAAAATTTTGCAAAATATGAAAAACATAGGGGATCAAAGTTGAAAGAAAAAAAGTTGTGAGGTTATATTGGAAAAACAAAAAACTTTGGGTTAAACCTACAATATCAAGTACTTTTGGGCTAAAATTACGAAAAGAGATTAAAAACTGACAACAGTTACTTGTTTAATATGATTCAATCAAACCACCTCATGCTATTGATGCAACTTGAATCAAACTGAATTAACTCATCAGTTCATTTCGCAGTGAATTAAAACAGAAACGGTTAACCTAACCCCTAAATTTCTAACTTGCAGGCAGATAAACATCAACGTGTTATTGATACCCAATGCATTACAAATTAAACATCACACATTGCGTTTAGGTGGCGCTGATAACATGAAATCGAAACCAGAAAACAGTATAATATATAGAGAATAACCTACCTGCCTGCGTTCGATCAAGAGATGCGTGAATCGAGTTGCGTAAGACAACAAAAGAATGAAAATTAGGTAAACTTACGTGCAGATCTGATTTGAAAATATATATAAATTAGGGTTTGTAACAACCCTCGGTAAAACCAACACTCTTATAATATTTCCGACCCTCTATTATATCTTAAATTTTCCCAATGTGTCTTATATTATACCCCGTATGTGAAAACGAGCCTTAATTATATTATAGTATATAAAATAAATAAAATTCTGAAAGTGTAAGTTAAGGCGGGCCGCGAAAGACCTCACCTCAACTTCACGCGGGCCGTATCAAGGATGGACTTGACTGCGCTGATTTCTTAAGTTGAAGCGGGCCGCCTAAGGGTATATAGGTCTTTGACGCGGGTCGCGACAGATCATGAAACGCGGAGACATCCGGTGCTGACACGTGTCGACATCGTGTCGAGTCTAGTAGCTAACCCAGCTAAGCTAGTGTGTTGACTGATGTTGACGCGGGCCGCGTAAGGGTCCCCTGTCTTTGACGCGGGCCGCGACAGGACTCAATATCACAACTATAAATAGCAGGCATCAGTTTTCGATTTCCGTCGCTCACATTTCAATCTCAATCTCGAATTTCTATAGTAGAGACATAATATTTGGGTATTATACCCCTAATTAGCGAGGTTCTGCTCCTTTGTAAGTATTATAACCCCAGTTTCGTAATAGTTACGCCGCCCGATTGATTTAGGGTTCCGTAACAACTGTCGTCGTTCTGCCCGACGTAGTTGTTGGAATGCCGTCTCGGAGAGGGTATTATTAATATTTTCAAAGGGTTATGATACTAACCAATGTACATTTGTATAAATTATAGATTATACCCAGGAAATCCCTACGAAAAGCCTAAGATAGCAATGTGAGTTTATACTCTTTTTGTTAATGTTTTTGGTAATGTTTTACCAAACCTTAAATGTTTTACTATGAAATTAAGCGGTGATTGAGTCTTTGTAGTTCTTCAATTACTGCAGGTATTATGGGGTTTTGTATACAAAATTTACTACGAGTAGTAGTAAGTCGGAATGACAGTACATTACCATTGGACGACGAGTTAGCCAATGGGTAATTTGACCATAGCCATAGATCCGGTCGAGTGGCAAATACTGAATGAGTAATTGTGTAGAAATAAACAATATGACGCTCTCAATACTGTTTTAATTGATAAAATGTTTCTTGATTAAACTGGGATTCACTCACCAGTATTTCCGACTGACAAATGTTTTTAAAACACGTTACAGGTAACACAATGTGAACAGCCAATTAATGAAAGCCAGCTGGAGAGCGCTGAAGGCTTGGGAAAAATGTGGCTATAAAAGTTACCTAATAAACGATGTTTTAAATTCAATAAAATAGGGTTTGTCCCTATAAATGTATTGTAATAAGAAACTTGGGTTTTACCCATGTGATTATTAATATTAAATAAGGTGGTTTTACTCTGATAAACATTTCCTAACTACGATCCTGATGTAAATTCCGCTGCGAGACTAAACAAAACTGATACCACCAAACTCTGTGATCACGTCCGCCCGTTCCCGGGGATTTAGGGATCGGGGGTTGTGACAGAAGGTGGTATCAGAGCCTAGCCACTGGTCTGAGCCAAAGAAGTGTTCTGCTAACACTTAAGTTTTGTGTTAGGAAATAAGTTACGGAAATACGTGCATAACTGTATTTATTTGTTATGTGTTATTTGACTATTTGTTAGTTTTCAGTATGCGTGATCAAGGACCATCAGACGTGAATCGTCAGTTAGCTGATTCACCTAGGAGTGAAGGTACATCATCACAGCCTGCCTTCTCGGGGTATGTTGCTGATCAGGAAGACGGAATATTTGCTTTTAGAGCTAAATCTGAAGAGCCATTTCCTACTAAGAAACGAGGATGGTTCAGTAAAGAAGCTTTTGCTCGTAGGAAGAGAATGGGGAAATTGCAACAGCAAAGGGCTTTAGCAGCCATTAAGCGAGAGACAGATGCCCATACTCAAGATATGTTAAATAGAAGCCTAGCTAATTTCCATATCTTAGCTACAACTGCTGCTGACCCAGGTCTGGAACAACTAGTAGCCCCACAACCACAAAACCCAGAACAACCCATGGAAATAGAAAATCAGGAAAACCAAGTAGAGATGCACGATTTTAACCCAGAAGAAATCCCTCGGGTACCTGCACCAAACCCACTAGACCCGAATTACGACCCCTGGTGGGACGACAATAGGGACTTTGTGCAACGTTACCCTATCCAGGATTATCCACCCATACAGAACATAGAAGTTTACCCAGGTATGGACCCTTTAGATCCCTATTACCAAGATGATTATATTAGGGAGATATTAGAGGATCCTTACCAATTTCAGGAACTGTCACCCCCATATCAGGAACCCGTACCCCAGATTCCAAACCCAGTCCGAGAACCTGCACCCCCAATGAGTGCAGAAAACGTGCAAGAACTTAGGACTTTCGGGGAGGAAATCTTAGAAAGCAGTGATAGGATGCGTCAGGTGGCAGAGCGTCTAGTATGGAAATACGATGAGCGCAATATGGATTTTTGGATAAATCCATATCCATGAATGTTAGAATGAAGAAAGCGGTAGTAATAATAATATAATATAATAAAATAAGATATGTGTGTACGGATGCATATTACTATTTTATTTCTGTTGGTATTGTAATCTTTATTTCTGTACTAGTGTGTAATAGACGCATAGTATATGAAAAAGAGTATAGTCGCAATGATCGACGGTTTTGGTTAAATTGCGTGTCATATGATTAACTATAGTACCTATTAATTGTGATATTAATGTTGGGTAAATGTTTAAAATTCAGATGGCCGACGAAGAAAATCAAGGAAATCTGAATAACGATAACCAGAGTAACATTAACGTGGTTAATGATAACCCGAGTGTCAATAACAATGGAAACCAAGTGGACAATAGTGCTATCCAACACATAGTAGCACAGGGAATTATAGATGCAATGCCATTTATACTTCAAACTGTTAAAGATGCTGATAATAAAAGTAAACATAGCAGTAAGCGACCAATTGAACCAGAAAACAGCGTGAACAATGGGCCTATACTTCAAATGCCTATTCCCAAAAGAAGAAGAACCGTGCCTAACGGTTGTTCTTATAAAGAATTCTGGTCTTGTAAACCAATGGAATTCTCGGGCAACGAAGGGGCCATTGCAACCTTACGCTGGATAGAGAAAACTGAGGCAGTCTTAAGGATAAGCAAGTGTGCTGAAGAGGATAAGATATTGTTTGCTTCTAATCTGTTTAAGAATGCAGCACTAGAATGGTGGAACACTATCCTCCAGACAAGAGGAAATGATCAAACCTATAATATGGAATGGGAAGAATTTAAAAACAAGGTAGAAAGGAAGTTCTGCCCACCCAATGAGAAAGAACAGATAGCAAACAAATTCCTAAACCTTAGGATGGCTGGTGTAGATAGCAAAGGGTACACTAAGTTATTCTTCGAATATGTTAGGATAGTGCCAACTCTTGCTTCACCAGAACCAGTGTTAATCTCCCGTTATATTTGGGGATTAATTGGGGAGATAAGACACGTAGTCAAGGCAGCTAGACCTCAAACCATAGAAGAAGCTGTAGAATTAGCCAATACCTTGACTGACGAATTAGTCCATACCAGAGAAGAGGATCAAAGGAGGAATCTAACCCAGAAATTGACTCAAGAATTTCGTTCTGGAAATTCTAACCGTGGGAGAAATGTAGGATCTACCTCTACGCCCTACTGTAGGTATTGCAAAAGAAAGCATTCAGGAAGATGCTCCATATATTGTAACTTTTGCAAAATATCGGGACACAAAGAAGAAAACTGTATAAAGAAAGCTAACAGCAGGGTATGTTACAATTGCGGAGAACAAGGTCATATCAAGCTGAATTGCCCAAAATTAACTCCAGCTCCAGACAACAAGAATACTAAAAATGCTAGAGCATTTGTTCTGACTGCAGAAGAGGCCAAGATGATCCCAGACGTTATAGCTGGTACGTTTTTAGTTAATGATGTTGTTGCTAAAGTATTATTTGACTCTGGTGCAAACCAAAGTTTTATTAATACATCGTTTTGCAAATTTCTAAATCAGTCATTAACTAAACTACCACTAGAATGCGTAGTAGAGACAGTTAATGGAGAAACTATGAGAATTTCTGAAATCTTGCAGGGAGCAAGTATAGAAATTTTAAATCAGAAATTTATTGCAAACCTATATCCCATAAATCTGGTAGGATTTGATGTTGTTTTAGGAATGGATTGGTTAATAGCCAATAAAACCAATATTTTATGTGATCAAAAGTTAATCCAAGTAAATTCACCAAAAGGTAAAACGATCACAATTAAAGGAGATAAGCCCTTTAGATCCACAAAATGCATATCTGTGATGAAAACTGCAAGTTGTATGAGAAAAGGTTCTATAGTGTATTTGATTTCTATAATCACTAACACTAAAGGAAAAGAACTAAAAGATATTCCAGTAGTATCTCAGTTTTCAGATATTTTTCCAGAAGAATTACCAGGACTACCTCCAGACAGAGAAGTTGAATTCAGAATTCACCTACTACGAGGAACATCACCAATTGCCAAAGCACCTTACCGTTTGGCACCTGCAGAAATGCAAGAATTGAAGAAACAATTAGACGAATTGTTAGAAAAAGGATTCATACAGCCAAGTTCTTCGCCATGGGGAGCACCGATATTGTTTGTTAAAAAGAAGGACGGATCAATGCGTATGTGCATTGACTACCGTGAATTAAACAAACTCACGATTAAGAATCGGTACCCATTACCGAGAATCGATGATCTGTTTGATCAGCTGCAAGGAGCTCGATATTTTTCTAAAATCGACTTAAGGTCAGGATATCATCAATTAAAGGTACAGGAAGAGGATATTCCTAAGACCGCATTTAGAACAAGGTATGGTCATTATGAATTTACTGTCATGCCATTTGGTTTAACCAATGCCCCAGCTGCATTTATGGACATGATGAACCGAATATGTAAGCCATATTTGGATAAATTCATAATTGTTTTTATAGATGATATTCTAATTTATTCTAAGAATAAAGAAGATCATGCAAAACATTTGCACGCACTTTTAAGTTTGTTAAGAAAGGAAAAGCTTTATGCTAAGTTTTCAAAGTGTGAATTTTGGTTAGAACAAATACAATTTCTTGGACACTTAGTCAATCATGAAGGAATTCATGTAGATCCAACTAAAATCGAGGCAATTACTAAATGGAAAACCCCTGAGTCACCAACCGAGATTAGAAGTTTCTTAGGATTGGCCGGTTATTATAGAAGATTTATTCAAGATTTCTCTAGAATAGCCATTCCTTTAACTAAGTTAACCTGTAAATCTGTTAAGTTTGAATGGGGAATAAAACAAGAAGAAGCCTTTAGAATCCTTAAGCAAAGATTAACCCATACACCTATACTAGCATTACCAGAGGGAACTGAAGACTTCGTAGTGTATTGTGATGCTTCTAGATTAGGTTATGGATGTGTGTTGATGCAACGTCAAAAGGTTATAGCTTACGCATCTAGACAACTTAAGAATCATGAAGAGAATTATTCAACCCATGATTTAGAATTAGGAGCTAAAATTTTTGCTCTTAAAATTTGGAGACATTACTTTATGGTTGTAAGTTTACCATATTCACTGTTCATAAGAGTTTAAGGTATGTTTTCGGACAGAAAGAGTTGAATATGAGACAAAGACGCTGGATGGAATTTCATAGTGATTATGACTGTGATATCCAGTATCATGAAGGAAAAGCAAATGTAGTGGCAGATGCTTTAAGTCGAAAGTATCATGAAAAGTCAAAAAGGGTACGTTCTCTTAAATTAAATCTTCAAGTAGATTTAAATGATCAGATAAGAGAAGCACAAGAATCAGTAATCAAGGATGATTCTGAAAAATTAAAAGGTATGTTAAAAGAATTAAAACAGGGAACAAATGGAATTTGGAGATTCCATGAAAAGAGAATGTGGATACCTAAATTAGGAAATTTACGTCATCGTATATTAGAAGAAGCCCATAAATCTAAGTATACGATACATCCAGGAAGTGATAAAATGTACCAGGATTTAAGGAAAATTTTCTGGTGGATAGGAATGAAAAAGGACGTAGCAACCTATGTTTCTAAATTTTTAACTTGCTCACAAGTTAAAGCTAAACACCAGAAACCCTCAGGTTTGTTACAACAATTTGAAATGCTAGTATGGAAATGGGAATTAATAACAATGGATTTTGTTACTAAATTACCCAAAACTAGGAAAGGAAATGATACAATCTGGGTGATTGTAGACAGATTAACTAAGTCAGCTCATTTTCTACCAATGAAGGAAACAATTAGTATGGAAAAAATTATCTAAATTGTATGTAAATGAAATTGTTTCTTTACATGGCATTCCTTTATCAATTGTTTCTGATAGAGATAGTAGATTTACCTCTCGTTTTTGGTCAAGTTTCCAAAGGGCAATGGGAACCAAATTAAGGTTAAGCACAGCTTATCATCCTCAAACAGATGGACAAAGTGAAAGGACAATTCAGACAATGGAAGATATGCTTAGAGCTTGTGTAATTGACTTTGGAGGTAATTGGGACGAACACTTACCTTTAATAGAATTTTCTTATAATAATAGTTATCACACAAGTATCAATGCTGCACCATTCGAAGCACTTTATGGACGAAAGTGTCGAACCCCAGTCTGTTGGGCAGAAATTGGGGAAAAGCAACTATCTGGACCTGAGATAGTACAGGAAACAACTGATAAGATTATTCAAGTCAAGGAACGACTGAAAGCAGCACGTGATCGACAAAAGAGTTATGCTGATAACCGATGCAAACCTTTAGAATTTCAAGTAGGAGATAGAGTGTTGTTGAAAGTCTCTCCTTGGAAAGGAGTGGTAAGATTCATCAAACGGGGAAAGTTAAGTCCCAGGTATGTTGGACCTTTTAAGATTATTAGAAGAATAGGACCTGTAGCCTATCAGCTACAATTGCCAGAGGAAATGACAAGAATACATGATGTGTTTCATGTATCTAATCTTAAAAAATGTTTAGCTGATGAATCATTGATAATACCTCTTAAGGATATAGAGGTAAATGAACAACTCAAGTTCGTAGAAAGACCTCTGCAAATTGAAGACAAGAAAGTCAAGAATCTCAAGCATAAGAGATTAGTTCTAGTCAAAGTGAAGTGGGACTCCAAAAGAGGACCAGAGTATACATGGAAACTAGAGTCAGAAATGCAAAGGAAATACCCGCATTTATTTCAATAGATCTCGAGGACGAGCTCTAAAACAAGGTGGGGAGAATGTAACAACCCTCGGTAAAACCAACACCCTTATAATATTTCCGACCCTCTATTATATCTTAAATTTTACCAATATGTCTTATATTATACCCCGTATGTGAAAACGAGCCTTAATTATATTATAGTATATAAAATAAATAAAATTCTGAAAGTGTAAGTTAAGGCGGGCCGCGAAAGACCTCACCTCAACTTCACGCGGGCCGTATCAAGGATGGACTTGACTGCGCTGATTTCTTAAGTTGAAGCGGGCCGCCTAAGGGTATATAGGTCTTTGACGCGGGCCGCGACAGATCATGAAACGCGAAGACATCCGATGCTGACACGTGTCGACATCGTGTCGAGTCTAGTAGCTGACCCAGCTAAGCTAGTGTGTTGACTGATGTTGACGCGGGCCGCGTAAGGGTCCCCTGTCTTTGACGCGGGCCGCGACAGGACTCAATATCACAACTATAAATAGCAGGCATCAGTTTTCGATTTCCGTCGCTCACATTTCAATCTCTATCTCGAATTTCTGTAGTAGAGACATAATATTTGGGTATTATACCCCTAATTAGCGAGGTTCTGCTCCTTTGTAAGTATTATAACCCCAGTTTCGTAATAGTTACGCCGCCCGATTGATTTAGGGTTCCGTAACAACTGTCGTCGTTCTGCCCGACGTAGTTGTTGTAATGCCGTCTCGGAGAGGGTATTATTAATATTTTCAAAGGGTTATGATACTAACCAATGTACATTTGTATAAATTATAGATTATACCCAGGAAATCCCTACGAAAAGCCTAAGATAGCAATGTGAGCTTATCCTCTTTTTGTTAATGTGTTTGGTAATGTTTTACCAAACCTTAAATGTTTTACTATGAAATTAAGCGGTGATTGAGTCTTTGTAGTTCTTCAATTACTGTCGGTATTATGGGGTTTTGTATACAAAATTTACTACGAGTAGTAGTAAGTCGGAATGACAGTACATTACCATTGGACGACGAGTTAGCCAATGGGTAATTTGACCATAGCCATAGATCCGGTCGAGTGGCAAATACTGAATGAGTAATTGTGTAGAAATAAACAATGTGATCGCTCTCAATACTGTTTTAATTGATAAAATGTTTCTTGATTAAACTGGGATTCACTCACCAGTATTTCCGACTGACAAATGTTTTTAAAACACGTTACAGGTAACACAATGTGAACAGCCAATTAATGAAAGCCAGCTGGAGAGCACTGAAGGCTTGGAAAAAAATGTGGCTATAAAAGTTACCTAATAAACGATGTTTTAAATTCAATAAAATAGGGTTTGTCCCTATAAATGTATTGTAATAAGAAACTTGGGTTTTACCCATGTGATTATTAATATTAAATAAGGTGGTTTTACTCTGATAAACATTTCCTAACTACGATCCTGATGTAAATTCCGCTGCGAGACTAAACAAAACTGATACCACCAAACTCTGTGATCACGTCCGCCCGTTCCCGGGGATTTAGAGATCGGGGGTTGTGACAGGGTTCTTGGAGATTGTTTCTTTTGCCCCCCTTTTTCGTAATCATGCTTCTTACCACACTCGGTGTCTTAATCGTGGGTGGGTGTTTGTTTGTTTCTTTCTTTCTTGGGTTCCTTTTATTAGTAAAATAAAATAATAAAATCTTCTATTTAAATCATTGTTTTTAAAAAATATATATATGGTCGGTTACTCGTGTATCAAGATGCTAATGTGCGCTATCCATCTAAGCCCAACTTAGTCAATCAGGCAGCCCAATCAAATCGAATGGTCTAACAACTTGGACAGACGTAGGGGTGTTCATGAGCCGAGCCAAACCGAACGGAGGTATGCTCGTGCTCGGTTCGGTTTGAAACCAAGCCGCCCGGTTCGGTTCGGATTTAGGAAATCGAGCGAAAATCTTATGCTCGTGCTCAGTTCGGTTTAAAACTGAGCCGCTCGGTTCGGTTCGCTTTTGCTCAGTTTTATTTAGGATTCCTACACAGCCATAAATATAATATATATATAATAATAAAATAAATTCGATCGAAACCGAAAAATCGAATTTCAACTTTAACCAATCTAGGTTTTGTGACATACCTTATGATCCCCATGACTTAGTGATCGTTTTTATGCGTTCATGCAGTGATTTAGGGCTTGAATCGAGCTTCGATTTGATGATTTGTTGAAATTAGGGTTTGAGCTCCATGGGAGCTTTCTCCTGGCCCTCTGGTCGATCAAACACACCTTTGTGTGTGTGTTTTTAATTTTTTTTTTATAAATGTTTTCATTAAAACACTTTCTTAATTACCTACCTTTAGCCCCTCATGATTTGGTTTGTTATTAAGTAGGCTACAACCTACCTATTTCTAGTAACATTCCCTCTTATTAACCAGGTTAATTATTCCTAGTTATCTTAATGGGTTCGGGGAATTTATGACTAAGTTTATTTTTAAGTCCTGTTAACTCGGGCCTTCTATAAACTTTATTTCATCAAAGCATTTATTCTCCTTTTTATTAATTATTAGGCTTATTTATTTAAATCCTAATAAGTTTCCGGGTTAATCTTTACCGCTAACGGTATTTTACCTTCTCTTTTGTATTAGCAGGGTTTAATTACCAAACCCGTTTTCGGGGTGTTACAATATATATGAAAAGGTAACATTGGAATTTACTGAATAAAGAAACAATTTACCATGTGGTTGGAGACAATGTGCCCATAAATGTTGCGGCCAACAAAGATATGCTGCCAGATGTTCACCATCTTACTTTGACAAAGAAAACAACAAACGTCAAATAATCCCAAAATTCATTTACTCACTGATGTGCATAAAATGCAACATATAAATTACATCAATTGTGGCATAAAACTAACCCATTTTAGTACTAATGTTGGAAAAGTGTGTTTTTGTCTTCCTTTTGTATTTTCAGGATTAAATGAGCTCAAATTAACAAAAGAAGCAAAAAAGGCAGCTAAATCTAACATAAATACAAGAAAAGGAACAAACGTGGCATGCCCGACCTCCCCGAAAGCATCTTCCCAAGCAGAACAAGAGAACAGAAGGCTGAACACGCCCCGTGCTCAGTGAACATGGGGGGCGTGCCCAAATGTCAGCATAAAAGATAAAGCTGTAGAAGCTTCTTTTGCCCACCACGGGGCCGTGCTCAACTATAAGATTCGCAGAATCCAGGCAAATCTTGATAGTACAGATACGTTTCTGCACACGGGGTCGTGCCCAGCGGACACGGGGCCGTGGTCAACTAATGCAGACAAGAGCAATAAATGAAGACAAAGAAGGAGGATGGACACGGGGCCGTGCCCGAGCTACTGTTCAGGCTATAAATAGGGGTGCTTGGCTCATTTGCAAACCATCCCTTGGCACACCACCTCTCTCACACTTCACCCACCACCCACCACCATCACAACACCATCATCCACCACCATCATCCATTGTCCATCATAGAGTGTGTGAGTCGTCTCGGGATCCAAGATTGATCGTAAGAGTTCTTGACAATCAAAGGCCATGTTTGCCTAAGTCTCTTACATCACTTGGTGAAGACAAGTGTCTAGTGTAATACTTTTTATTTTTAATCTTTTCGCACTTTTTACTTGGTTATGTATTAATGACTTTAATAACTAGTTTCTTATGTTGAAGGTGATTCTTCTTTATCGTTTGTCCGTGGTGTCTTGTCATTATTTTACTGTCTATATAAAATAAAAGATTTTCACCATTCATATCTCCACGGTCTATATGGAGGTATGTTGGCTACCTGGTCGGGGGTTAAGGGAACGGTTTGGTAAGAGTCTTGCCTTTTTCAGTGTATAGATCCTGCAAGGACCTGGGTCAAATTTAGTAGGACCTCCTTCAATACCCACCGGTATTGGATGGCGGGGGTCCAAACTCTTTGATCCCCTCATATGTAAGCTAATATTAATACTTTAACCCGGCTACTTAGGACTGTATCCCTGCTGACTCAGACTACTTAGCTGAGGGTAACGTCACCTTCAAAAGAGGGGCCTACAACAATATGCATTAATAACTTAATTAATTATCTTTCAATAATCCGACCCTTTAGGATTGTATCCTTGCTGACTCAAACTACTGGGTTGAGGGTAACGTCACCTTCAAAAGAGGGGCCTACTACAATAACTAAGATAATCTCTTAAAAAGTGCAAAAGTGCGGAAATAATCAAAGGTTACACTAAACATGAGTCGGAGCCAAGTGATTCATCTTGTCTATCTGTTTTTATTTTTATTTTATTTTTCAGCATTTTAGTTAGTTTTTATTTTTCTTGTTTAAAACCTTTTTCTAAACTTTTGATTTGATTAGACGTTGAGGATAAACCGGTACTAAAAGCTCTTGTGTCCTTGGACGACCTCGGTATCTTGCCAACACTATACTACGCTCACGATGGGTGCACTTGCCCATATGTGTGTTTGGTGTTAGTAAAATATCGTGTTTTATAAATTTAAAACTTGACTAACGTGTAAAAAGGGCTTAAAATATACTTAATTCCATATACACACCAACCCGCATCAAGTTTTTCGCGCCGTTGCCGGGGACTCTTAAATTTTTAGTTTCTGCTTTGTTTTCAATCGTTTAGGATTATTATGTAATTCTCTCTATGACTTAATGAATGATGGTTTTAGCTAATTTGGTGTTTGGATGATGTTGTAATGAATAAAACACACTCGGGATGGTGAAGGATAACAAGGGAAACTTGAACCAGCACCCCATGCACGAAAACAGGGCCATCCGACAAAATTTTCTTCATTACAGCAAGTTCAGCACGGGCCGTGCCCGCCCAACACGGCCCCGTGCTGCACAGTCTGCAGAAAATGCCCAGTTCAGGTAAACTGGACACGGGGCGTGTTCACCCAACACGCCCTCGTGTCCAGGCTTCTGTTTCTTTTTACAACTTTTTGTTACTGGCAACTGAACACGGGGCCGTGCTCGGACAACACGGGGCCGTGTCCAGACGCCCAGTAACATAAAATTTTGCTTTTTCACACCTTTTTACACATTCAATCAACCTAAAAACTTATTTTTGGGACACATTGAGGACAATGTGTAATTTAAGTGTGGGGGGGGGGGGATGCTAAAATCTTGAATCTTGCAAGTCCTAATTACAAGCCTTACACAAAACTCTATTGGAACCGCTAATCACCCCAAATTTTTTCTCAAAAATTTTTCAATTTTTTACTTGTCTAGGTTTAATTTGAGAATTTCAAATTCTAAAAAGGTTATATTTTTACAAATTTACAACTGATAGCGTCGTGATAAAAAGAACCATCATAAGAAAATTATGAAAAGGCATGACAAGTTTAGTTAAAATTTGATTATATATACTTGATCACATAAAAACCCATTCCCACAAAAGTGAGTTTTGAGCCTTTATTGAGCATACAAATACATATCTTTAAACTAAATGCTCATTTTTCGTTTCTTGTGTGAATAGCCACTTGGTTCTTACGACTCTAGAACTTGCCACGACGATACATTCCCGGTCCTTACCAACTTAAACCCGAGTAAGTAAATGATGGAGGCATTAGGACTAACCCTTTTTATTTCTACACCATTATTTTTCTTTTTTTTACCACCTACCCAAAATCCCCCTAGTTAACCCCTTTGAGCCTAAACCTTTTCATTTCTTAACCCAAACCAAACACCCTTTCACCCACCAAAACCTTTTTTATTTTTAACCCTTTGTTTTAGTAACAAGCTCGGTTTTTCGTATGACTTTTCAAAAAAAAAAATTGATGATGAAGCAAAAAAAATAAACAAGCAAGTTCATAAAAAATAACTTTGTTTGAATAATGGCTTTATCAAAAATAAAAATTGCTTGTGTGTTGCTGTAAGCAAACCAAATCTACAGGAGGTAAAAAGCAAAAAGTACGTTACAAACAACTAAACTAAAGTTACAATATTATGATGCAAGTCAAAGAACTAAAGCATAAGGTACAACAGTTAATGCCTAGAAATGTTAGAAATTAGACTTGTATATAATTACACAGATGGACCGTCCAAGGCTTTATAGCCCAGTAACATCTTAGAGGTGGGATAAGGTTTTAAGACCAATAGGTCTTGGGTTCGAATCCCACAAGGGGTTTTTTTTTCCATATTTATTGGGTTTCCTCCCGAATTGGTGTATAGGCATTATGCCTAGTGGAGATGGATATGATCGGGTGGTTCCGCTGGTGGCACAATAATACTCAAGTGGTCCATCAGTAATCCAAATTTGCCGTTCAAATTCATGACGAAAAGAGAAGGATTGCTTGTGCTCTGTTTGTGAAGCAACTATTCTTCCAGCATCCACAATTAAAAGAAAAGAGGGGAAAAGAGGATTGCTTGTGTGTTGCTGTAAGCAAACCAAATCTACAGGAGGTAAAAAGCAAAAAGTACGTTACAAACAACTAAACTAAAGTTACAATATTATGATGCAAGTCAAAGAACTAAAGCATAAGGTACAACAGTTAATGCCTAGAAATGTTAGAAATTAGACTTGTATATAATTACACAGATGGACCATCCAAGGCTTTATAGCCCAGTAACATCTTAGAGGTGGGATAAGGTTTTAAGACCAATAGGTCTTGGGTTCGAATCCCACAAGGGTTTTTTTTTCATATTTATTGGGTTTCCTCCCGAATTGGTGTATAGGCATTATGACTAGTGGAGATGGATATGATCGGGTGGTTCCGCTGGTGGCACAATAATACTCAAGTGGTCCATCAGTAATCCAAATTTGCCGTTCAAAAAACATATACACAGATGGACCTTGTGGTTTATAACTAATTTAGCCTTTGGGTACCGTGTAAACAAGGCGCAAATCTGATTTATGTGGGTTATTTTTATATTTATTAAGAATTTACACAAATGGTCCCTATAATTAACAATGATTTATTACATAAATGGTCCCTGTAGTTACAAAAGGGTATTTTAGTCATTCTACTCAAATTTAACAGAAAAATTAACAGAAGTTAGTGTTAATACCCAAACTCGTTACAAAACTGATAATCATAAGCCCCAAACCTGTTAAAAAAATAAGTTAGTACTCAAAGACGAAACTAGTTATAAACCACAGGGTCTATCTGTGTAATTAACTCTATATTTTATTGTAAAGGAATAAAATAATGTTTAGTGTCTAAACGATGTAATTTAGTTTTGAATAAATAAATTACACAAATTATTATTCTTTATTTATACACTAGTTTAAACTCTTTGTTGTTTGTCTTTAATAATTTAACTAGTTTGTTTGTATCGCGCGTTGCGGCGAAACCGAGCAAATGATAATGTAAAACAAACGTGATTAGAAAATAAAGCATGTTGTTTAGAAAGTCAAACCATTAGAACGATTTAGTTTATCATCGTATTGTTTTATGATACCAAATAAATACTTTATTTTGAGTATAACCTCGTTTTAACAAAACTTATAACGGAATGTCAGGGAAAGAAATCAAGCACAACTACGTACTTAAGTTTTTAGAAAAAAAAGTTATAAACGTAACTTATTAAAGAAGTATCAAATCGTTGGATCTGAGTTTGTTTCTGATTGTATTTTGTGTTTGTAATTAAAATGAAGATGGATGAGTGTGCAGCGGAATTATGATGAAAACAAACTTTGCATACAATCAAACGAGAGTAATACTTTGATCAAACATTTTTTCACAATGAATCGGAAGATTGAATTTATTTCAATAACGATTACAATGATTGATGAATGAATGCAAACTCCCCCTCAGCCAGAGCTCAGTTGTTTGTTCGTGCAAGGAAGACGATGATGCAAAAGAGCTGATAGAACAGTACAAAGTACTGAACTATTTATAGGCACTTGCAAACCACTGAGCATCTTAGCTGACGTCACCATGAAAGTGACATCTAACCTCCTAACAAACTCTAACCTCTGATCTATACAAACACTGATGTACTAACTACTGCTATTACATTTCATTACATAAAAGACACTTAAACAGCTGCTGCATCCTTCCACTGCTGTGAACCCAGCAGTGCTTGTCCGGATCAGCAGTACTAGACTCAAGGCAGTAGATTGAATCAGCAGAGCTTTGGTCTTCCATCAGTCTTTGACATTGGGCAGTAGATGCAAGGCAGCAGTTGTAGGTCAGCACTTAGTAAGACCAGCAGATAGGAGGTCAGCAGATATGAAACCACTTTCAAGGGGAGAGATTTGAATGTAAACATCTGCTTATTCTGGATCCACTGCTCTGATCCAGTTTTGGCTTTAATTATCTGTTCCTCTGATAGGGTTCAATCCCAACAATCTCCCCCTGCAACAGATAATGCCAAAACTCTTCATTATTGTGGAATTCTTTATTGCCTCATCAACAGTTCCCTTATCTGACCTTTAAATTGTAATTCAAAGTCTAGGGCATCTGTATCTTCATCATCCCTGCTAAGTGGAAGAACAAGGAGATCCTGTAAATCTTCAAGACTCAGGCCAAGAGCTTGTTCCCTTGATATTTTCTCCACTTCTCCACCAGACCTGAGCAAAGTCAATACGCAGGTCTGTTTGTCAGTTTCCCACTTTTGTATTTTTGAGCCTGGTGGGTTTCTTGGGAGATGTTTATTTGCAGAAGTATTTGGTGAGGCTGGCCTATTCATAACTGCCTGAGCAGCACTTTCAGATTGTTCCAATTCAAGATCTTCTTTTATCAATAATTTAAGGCCTGCTTTTACAACAGCATTTCCAGCTTTGAGATCTTGAATTGTTTCAGCACTTGACTGGTTTTGGCTCCTTATTTTGTAGATGGCAGCACCAGTTGGAGCAGTGGCTCTCCTGATTTGCAGCTTTGATGTTCCTTTTGAAAACTCTGCTTCAGGATAGTCAGGCTTTTGAGGAACATTTGGATCTTTCTTTCTTAGTTCCTCCAACCTTTTGTAGGTGATCCTGACCGCATCTTCTTTCCGTCTAGCAACTTGTCTTTTGTTTCCATATTCAGCAGCAACCAGTTCTTCTTTCATTCTCTTCAGTTCTACCTGTTTGTCAGGTACATTCGTTCTAAACTTTGCCCAGACAGGAGGAGTGTGAGTGACTTTCCTTTTTATCATGTCTTGAATTCTTGCAGCTTCATTTTCAAGCTCAGGAACAGTCCACTCTTTGTACATGTATTTCTCTCCTTTGTACTTCTTATGAGCCATGATGTTTTCAATGTAGTCTTTCTTCAAAGTTTCAGCTGCTCTTTCTGAAATTTGTTGACTGACATTTTTTGCAAATTGTTCTAGGGATCTGACCTGTGTGAGCAGATATTGATAGTTTCTTGAAATTTCTCTGTCAGATTTCCCTTGTGTGTTTCTTTTTTAGATATCCTCTGCTTGCTTGGCCTTGATTTCCAAATATTCGTCAACATTTTTAGGCCAGGGATATCCTTTTATTGATGGCAACCTCCTTTTGGCAGGGTTATCCTCATAGTAAAAAGATTTTATTTCTTCTCTAACAGCTGCTAGTTCAAGAGGAAATTGAACACCTGCAGGAGGTAATGGCTTGTACATTGGAACTGAAGAGAGAGGAACTGGTTTTGGTATTGTGACAAGAGCTAAAGATTTTGAAGATGTTTGTGGTGGTGAAGTGTCATCATCTTTGAGAATTAGCCTTCTCCTCTTTGTTTGAGGAGGGGCTGATGATGTTTTGGATGGAACAGTGGTGGTGGATGAAGTGGCAGTGGTTTGTGATAAACTAACAGTTGTTGAAACAACTGGTGTTCTAACCACTGTTGTCTTTATAGCGGATGTTTTAACAACTGCTGTCTTCTGTCTTTTGGCAGGAGGTGATTTTGTTTTTGGTGGTGATGGTGGTAAAGCAGTGGATTTGGTGTATGTTGAAGTGGTGTGTGTTGAAGTGGGAGCAGATGTTGAAACCACTGAAGTACCAACAGTAGTGGGTACAGCAGGAGTTACAACAGCTGTTTTAGGTGGTGGTTTTGGAACAGACTTTGAACGTCTGGTTGGAATGGATTTGGGTAGCCTTACTCTTCTTGTAGGCTTCTTCTTTTCATCAATAAGATTTTCATCATCTTTTGACCCTGAAGTACCCTGATCCGGATAATCCACCCTGGCTTTCCTTTTGGCCTCTCTATCCCTTTTTACACTTGCAACTGCTTCTGCCAGTGCATTTGTAGTCACATCAATTTTCTTGCTTCCATCTGGCAAAGGAATCTGTTTGGTCATGTTTGCATTTTCAGGTTCAATGTAGAGACCATCCTCTATTCCCTTCTTTTTCCACTCCTGAATTTTCTCCCCCTTTTTGGCATTATCTGGGGGAAGTTGATAAATGAAGCGAACTTGTGGAGGAGCAGTGCCAGTGGTGTGCAGGATCTGAGTTTTGAGAGCCTTTAGATCAGCCTGAGTGTTCTTGAACCTTGACTCCATTGCATTTCTCAGCTGTTGGACATGTTTTTCATGTTGCTGATCTACTAATTGTGCTTGTTGATGGAGAAAAGGTTGAAACAAATTCCAGAGCTCATTTGTAGCAGGTGCCATTTGTGGAGCAGGTGCTTGAGATGGAACAGCAGTTGATTGTACCTTTTGTACTTGTAACACCTGTTGTAGCATATCTTTGAGTTCTGCAACAGAGTTATCAAGCTTTTCAATACGATTCGTCAATTTCTGGTACTTTAAATCATCACCCAAGTTAATGGGATCATCTGATTTCCCACTAGCAGTGGTTTTAGCAGTGGTAGATGTAGGGAGTATACTCTAAACATTAACCACTGATGCCCCTTTTTCTTGGTACTGGGGTCTTCTTCCTTCAACACTTGACAACCTTTTGATGTTGCCAGTAGGATAAATAAATCCACTGGTGGTTGGCAGAGGTGCTATGTAAGGAATTGCCTCCAAGGAAGTCTTATTAATGTAACCACTGTCCAACTATAAACCAGTGTGTTCAACAGTTGTAGTGGCTGCTTCACTTGGACTACCACCAAGAGTTACTTGTAACTCAAGGGGTGTAACCTCCTCAGGTTGTGTTGGTGGGTTAGCAAAGATTGATTCATCAGACCCAGTCAGTTGTAGAGGTGTATTCTCATTGATAGGTGATTGAGAAGGACTGGTTAGTGCCTGGTTCAAATCAATTGCATCCAACAGCAGTTTAGTTGGTGGGGGAATTGTGGATGTGATGGGTGGTGTAGAAAGTGGATTTGCCCCGGGTATTGAGCTGTGGATGATAGAAACAAGTGTTTCCAGAGCATCATGATGTGGAGACCCTATTTGTACAACCTGTTCTTTTTGTGAAGAAGCAGGAGGAGTTTCGGTTATGGGTTGAGATATTTGTACCAACTGCTGTGAGGAAGAAGCAGCAGTGGTTTCTTGTGACTTTTGTGTTGTCACAGGCATTTGCTCTGGTATCTCATCCTCCAGAGTTGCCTTTTTGATTGGTTTGGGGGGGTTTTTGATTTTTCTTTTTGTGTGGCTTTTTGTGGATTGTAGGTGTGGGTTTCAAAACAGTTGGTCTGCTGCTTTGATCACCTTGAGCAGTGGGCTCAGCAGCAGATACCTGAGGAGCAGTTGTAACTGCTAAAATCTGCTCAGGCACCTCTGCTTGTGTTTTGCAAGGTGCTAACATTCTTGAAAAAGTTTCAGTTGTTAAACTGTTTATTTGAGTAGAATCACCTTGGTTTATTGCGGCTAAATCATCCTTACTGAATTTCTTTGCAAAATAGTAACTTAAAAACCTTGGAAACAGTAAGAATGATTTTGTTTCAACATTATTAACCAAATCTTTAAAAATTTCCCTAGAATAGTTAAAATTTTCTTCTTGAAGAATTGCATATCCCAGATTTTGAATCTTTAAAGGGATTTCATTGAAAGAAGTGGTTTTATTTGAAACACATAGTAGGAGGGTATGAAATAAAAATCTGGTTGCAGAAGGAAAATAACCTTTTTGTAAGGTAAGTTTCTTCATCATTGTGGCTTCATACCCTCTTTCAATAAAGTCAGTTTGCAACTCGTTTTTAGTGAAAGAAATTTTACCTTCTTGATCATCGAGTTGAAAGACCTCTGAAATGGATTGTGGCGTGATTTGGACAGCTTTACCCTTTATAGAAGAGTGTATGATGGTTGCAATGTCTCCTTGTTTTTCAAGGGTTGCATTCTTCCAAAACTCCCTTTGGGTTTCCAAATAGATTGGTGCATCGACAGTGAACAAAGTTTTGTACTTTGATTTTGCCATGGTGTCAATGATGGAATCAAAAACATTGGTGGTTCCTGGTTTAGTGAGAAGACCCAGGAGATTGTGGGATGGTTTATATGGAATTTCAGTGGAAATCGCCTTTTGAGAGGCTGTTTTCGATGAAGATTTGGATGAGGGTTTTGAAGATGACTTCGATTTTGTCATTTTGAAGATGATGATCGAAGAAATTTGTGAAGAAATGAGATGAAAAACTGCTTTGAGAAGAGAATTTTTAAGAATTCAATTCGACAGTAAAACCCTGTTTTGGTGGTGAATGGGGGATTTTATAGGGAAGAAAGTGAATGCTGAGGTGGCAGCCGTTACAAAAGGTCTGACCACTATGTACTGCCCACATGACAACCCCTGGTAAAAGTGAAGGACAGTACTTTTGTGAAAGTGACTGATGAAGGCAGTGGTATGAAAGCAGTGGATGATTTTCACTATCAGTGGATAGCATATCAGTGGATAAGACACTGCTTTTGAACAACAGAGTTTATCAAAGGAATGAGAGAACAGGGGTTGACTTTCAGCAGTGGACAGACTTTTGAAGTAGAGCAGACTTTTGAACAATCAGTGGTTATGGCAGACTTCTAAGGATTTTAATGAAAATTTCATTGTTAGCTATTTTTAAGGATGGATTTTTGATTTTCTGAAAACATTTTGTTGCTTTTATTCATAGAAAAACAAGATGTTGCTTGTTATTCCATGTTCAGCATCCCAATCCTAGAGACCAAGCTTTCAAAAGTGGCTGTATCAAGTGCTTTTGTGAGCACATCTGCCAGCTGGTCTTTAGTTGGGACATGATGCAGAGAAATCAAACCTTTTTCATAGCAATCCCTCACAAAGTGATGCCTGATGTCGATGTGTTTGGTGGTTGAATGGGAAACTGGATTTTTGATGATATTTTCTGTTGCCTGGCTGTCCAACATGAGTGGTGTCTTTAAGGCAGTGATACCAAAATCCAGCAACTGATTTTGAAGCCACAGGAGTTGGGCTGTACAGCTTGCAGCAGCAATGTATTCAGCTTCAGCAGTGGATGTTGAAACAGCTGCTTGCTTTTTGCTTTGCCATGAAACTAAGCAATCACCTAGAAACTGGCACCCTCCTGATGTGGACTTCCTTATAGTGTTACATCCAGCAAAGTCACTGTCTGAGAAACCTGAAAGCTTGATATTCCCATTAGCTGGATACCAGATACCAAGTGTGGGAGCACCTTTTATGTATCTGAAGATCCTTTTTACAGCAATGAGATTTGATTTTATGGGAGCTGATTGACTTCTTGCACAGACACATGTTGCAAACATGATGTCTGGTCTAGATGCAGTTAGGTACAATAAAGACCCAATCATGCTTCTATAAAGTGTTTGGTCAATCAGCTCATCTTTTTCATCAGACATGACCAGCTTATTTGTTGCCATGGGTGTGCTGCATGGTTTACAATCATTCATATCAAATTTTGTTAAAAGTTCTTTAGCATATTTGCTTTGATGAATGAAAGTTCCATTTTGCATTTGCTGAACTTGGAGACCAAGAAAGCATTGCAGCTCACCCATTGCACTCATTTCAAACTCAGCTGTCATGAGTTCTCTAAACTCTTCACACATTGAGTTACATGTGCTTCCAAAAATAATGTCATCCACATAAATCTGGACAATCATTAAATCCTTCCCTCTCCATTTTAAAAACAGTGTTTTATCAATGGTACCTCTTTTGAAACCATTTGAGAGTAGGAAGTTGGAAAGAGTTTCATACCAGGCCCTTGGTGCTTGTTTCAAGCCATACAAGGCTTTGTTTAGCCTGTAGACATGATCTGGATAAAATGGATCCTCAAAACCTGGAGGTTGACAAACATACACCTCTTCTTGAATTGTACCATAGAGGAAAGCACTTTTGATATCCATTTGAAACACCTTCATATTGTGGTTGACAGCAAAGGCCAGGAACAGTCTAATGGCTTCCAATCTTGCAACAGGGGCAAATGTTTCATCATAATCAATCCCCTCTTCCTGACTGTAACCTTGAACCACAAGCCTGGCTTTATTCTTGACAACAATACCCCTTTCATCAGTTTTGTTCTTGAAGACCCACTTTGTGCCAATGGGACTAACCTCTTCTGGCAGTGGTACAAGCTCCCATACTTGTTGTCTTTTAAACTGTTGGAGTTCCTCTTGCATGGCTTCTACCCAGCTGTTGTCTTTCAGTGCCTCTTGGTACTTGACTGGCTAATGGAGTGATAGAAAACCGGCAAAAAGACAAATGTTTTGGGTTTGGCTTCTTGTGAGCACCCCTTCATTTATGTTACCAATGATTTGATCAGGTGGATGAGATCTCAAGAAGATTAAATCCCCTTGGTATGGTATGATGGCATTTGTTGGTGAAGGCTGCAAATGTGTATCATCTGAGCTAACCACTGCTGGGGACTTTGATGATCCATCAGTGGCTTCAAAAGGTGGTGGAATAGGAGGTAATGAAGTGGACAACTGCTGACTTTTATCCACTGTTTGAGGACTTTTGTCAGCAGTGTTTGAGGATGTGGAAGCAGTGGTGGACGGGCTACTTTGGTTAAGAACTGTTGAGGTAGCAGTGGTTGAGCTTTGACAACTGTTTTGAACAATTGGTGCTTTTCCCTTTGTGGCAGACCTTTGAGGGATGATGATTTCATACCCATAGTCTGGTGTTGTATCCTCTGATGGACCTGCACTGTTAGTCTTGATAGCAGTATTATCAAAAGTAATTTTTTCAAGATCAAACAGATCTGCAGGGTTTGCTGGGATTTTCATTGATGAAAGTTCATTGAACTTAACATTCAAAGTCTCCTCCACTGCCTTGGTCCGTGTATTGAACACTTTGTAGGCCTTGGCAGTGGTTGAGTATCCCAAATGATAACCACAATCAATTTTGGCTGCAAATTTTGAAATGGAATCTTTTAAGTTCAAAATAAAGCATGGGCAGCCAAACACCTTGAAATATGAGATCATTGGTTTGATTTTATACAGAATTTCATAAGCAGTCTTTTTGTGCCTGGGGTTTATTAAAACTCTGTTCTGGACATAGCAAGCTGTGTTTACTGCCTCTGCCCAGAAGATTAATGGCAAACCTGAATCTGCAAGCATGGTTCTGGCAGCCTCAATCAAAGTTCTGTTCTTCCTTTCCACTACCCCATTTTGCTCTGGTGTTCTAGGGATGCTGTACTGCCTTACAATCCCTTTCTTCACACAGAAGGCATCCAACTCCTTATTTTTGAATTCTGTGCCATTGTCACTCCTGAAGCTTTTCACTGGTAGGTCAAATTGCTTTTCAACCTGTGTCACAAAGTCTTGCAAAATGCCTACAGTCTCATCTTTTGAGTGTAAAAAGAAAGTCCATGTAAACCTAGAAACGTCATCAACAATAACCAAACAATATCTTTTCTTCTTGAGGCTCATGACTTGAACTGGGCCAAACAAATCCATGTGTAGCATTTGCAAACACTGGGTTGTTTTGGACTCTTCAATGGACTTGTAAGAACTTTTATGCTGTTTTCCTTTTAAACAGGAAATGCAATGTTCAGAACATGAAAACAATTTTTGTGGTAGGCCTCTCACCAAACCATTTTTTGAAATTTCAGTGATTGTCTTAAGATTTGTGTGCCCCAACCTTCTGTGCCAAAGTTCTGTCTCTTTGTTAGAGGCAGCTGAGAACAGACAGGCATCAGCTCTGGGACACTCTTTGGACGTATCAACAACATAAACATTGCCACTTCTTTGAGCAACAAGTTTAGTTTGACTAGTTTTGATTATTGCTTCAATCTTTTTGACCATTTCTGGTCCAACAATCATACAACAATCTTTTGTGAAGAATGACCCAAACCCCTTGTCACTCATTTGTGATACACTCAGAAGGTTGAATTTCAGATTGTCTATTAGATTGACATTTTCAAATTTTATGTTTCCAGATTGCACTGTACCAGACCCCAGAACTTTCCCTTTACTATTATTCCCAAAGGATATATCACCCCCACCATGGATTTTAAAGTCTTTGAGGAGGGCTTTACATCCTGTCATGTGCCTGGAGCCTCCACTATCTACATACCAAAGACTATCAAAGCATGCAGAAGCTCCCTTGGCAGCTGCCATCATTGCACAATCACATTGATGATCTTCTTCATCATCAGCTTTCACCTTCTTTTCACCAGCCTTTTCTTCCTTCTCATCTTCTTTGTCCTCTTTGGACCATGGATCTGTCATTGGTTCAATCAGGGTACCTGAACTTTCTCCCAACAGTAGTTCACCAGCTACAGCAGTAACCACTGCTTCAGTCACCTCATCCACTGTTCCAATACTCAGATGTTCCTCTTCAGTTTCAACCCCCTCCTGTATTGACTCTAATGCCATAAAACAAAACTCATTATGAGAAGAGTCATTAGAAGCATAGAGTGCAAAATTTTCATCATTAAGGTCTTCAGGCATACTGCTCCAGTCAACAAACCCTTGAGTGAAAAAACTTTGTTGATCTGGTTGTACTGCTGCTGGAGCAGTTGTTTGAGGTGCAGGCTGCACTTGTGCCTGGGGAACAGGGGTTTGAACATATTGGATCTGTGGAACAGTAGTTTGGACATAGTGCACAGGCACAGGGGCAGCAGCATAGTGAGCAGTGTTCACTTGAGCTGCTGGGGCATACTGGGCATAGTGCACAGTGCTTTGGTTTTGAGGTCTAGGATTTGAGCTAGGATGAGTAATTATGGGACCAGTAGTTTGACTCCTACATTCCCTAGCGAAATGTCCCAACCTATTACACTTGTAGCACTTGATTTTCGATTTATCCAACCCAACCCTTAGATTCCCATGCAAACCTGGGAATTTTCGCCCTGTTCTTTTGTAAAATTTGCTAGTTCTAACACTTAACAAAGCCAGTTGGTGCAGGATATCCATTTCCTCTAAGTCAGTGGGATCAAAATGTTGCAAATCAATGAGTTCAAAGCATAAATTGTCTGACATCTGGTTTTCGTTAGCAGTGAATGCATAACTAGCAGAGTGAGGATCAGGGTTGTTAAAGTTTGCACCAGCAGTTATGTCAATGAAGTGATCATAACCCTGATCCTTACCACTGCTCCCAGATTCTTCTTGACCCAGAAGAGCAGTATTATCGAAAGTGTAATCATCAGTAACTTTTCCTGACTCTTGTAACCTCCTTTTCTGGTTCAACTCCCTTTCATAGGTCAGGAGTCGACCGTGGAGTTGGGTCAAGGTCAGATCCTTGAACTCAGGTGAGTTTCGGGTGACAAAAGCTATGGTGTCCCATTTTTCTGGCAGTGACCTGAGGAACCTGCTATTTTGAGTTGAGTTTGTGAAAGTGGTGTTAACAAGCCTCAGTTCACTGATGAGATAACTGAAACGCTCAAATTGTTGCGTTAGTGATTCACCTTTAACGTAACAAAATATTTCATACTGTTGGTTCAAGATTTCCCTATTGTGTTCTATGACTTCTTCTGTTCCCCCAAATTGTTCCTTAAGTGCGTCCCATAACTCTTTGGCACTGTTACAGTGTAATAGTCCAGCATATATCTCATTGGGCAGCGCTGATGCTATGATGCTAAACGCTTTAGCATCTAGTTCGAACTTTTGATAGTCGGTTTCGGTATAATTTTCAACTGGTTTTGGAACGAACTTTTTAGCATCTTCAGCGCTTGGCACTGTAGGAACATGGGGACCATAAATGACAGACCTCCAACAACCTGTGCTTTGTTGAGCAAGGATGTGACCCATCCTCCTCTGCCAGATGTTGTACTCATTTCTTTTTAGCATAGGTGGTTTAAAAAGCGAACCGATGTTGTTTTTATCATCTTGAGATTGTGACGTCATTCTTGTTGTTTTACAGACACTGAGAAATCAACTTTAATGGTGATTAATCCTTGCTCTGTTTTTCAACAAACGAACAAACGATCAGTATCAACTGTTATGAGCTGAACTATTTACGTCAAAATGATTGTTAAATCAAATTTGACTGTCCAAGCTCTGATACCAATTGTTGGATCTGAGTTTGTTTCTGATTGTATTTTGTGTTTGTAATTAAAATGAAGATGGATGAGTGTGCAGCGGAATTATGATGAAAACAAACTTTGCATACAATCAAACGAGAGTAATACTTTGATCAAACATCTTTTCACAATGAATCGGAAGATTGAATTTATTTCAATAATGATTACAATGATTGATGAATGAATGCAAACTCCCCCTCAGCCAGAGCTCAGTTGTTTGTTCGTGCAAGGAAGACGATGATGCAAAAGAGCTGATAGAACAGTACAAAGTACTGAACTATTTATAGGCACTTGCAAACCACTGAGCATCTTAGCTGACGTCACCATGAAAGTGACATCTAACCTCCTAACAAACTCTAACCTCTGATCTATACAAACACTGATGTACTAACTACTGCTATTACATTTCATTACATAAAAGACACTTAAACAGCTGCTGCATCCTTCCACTGCTGTGAACCCAGCAGTGCTTGTCCGGATCAGCAGTACTAGACTCAAGGCAGTAGATTGAATCAGCAGAGCTTTGGTCTTCCATCAGTCTTTGACATTGGGCAGTAGATGCAAGGCAGCAGTTGTAGGTCAGCACTTAGTAAGACCAGCAGATAGGAGGTCAGCAGATATGAAACCACTTTCAAGGGGAGAGATTTGAATGTAAACATCTGCTTATTCTGGATCCACTGCTCTGATCCAGTTTTGGCTTTAATTATCTGTTCCTCTGATAGGGTTCAATCCCAACACAAATTAATCGATAAATTAATGTATATTAAAAAAAGAAAAAAAAATTATTAAAAAAAGGTAAAGGAAATAGATGTTTAAAAAAAATAAAAATATGTTATTAAAAGTAAATATAATAACAAACTATTATAATATATTAAATAATAAAATATTAAAATAATAAAAAACTATATATTATTATAAAAATAAAGTTACTATTCATCGTCCTTCGAAATCTTTGAGTATAACCTCGTTTTAACAAAATTTATAACGGAATGCCAGGGAAAGAAATCAAACACAACTACGTACTTTAGTTTTTAGAAAAAAAAAAGTTATAAACGTAACTTATTATTAAAGAAGTATCAAATTAATCGATAAATTAATGTGTGTTAAAAAAAAGAAAAAAATAATTATTAAAAAAGGTAAAGGAAATAGATGTTTAAAAAGAAGAAAAGTATGTTATTAAAAGTAAATATAATAATAAACTATTATAATATATTAAATAATAAAATATTAAAATAATAAAAAAACTATATATTATTATAAAAACAAAGTTACTATTCATCTTCCCTCGAAATAAATATATATAATATATAATATATATAATAAGTACATAAATTGTCTCTCATTATTAATTTTTCACACTATAACTTTTTTACATTAACCATCATCTGTCATCTTTGTTTACTAAGCTCATTGTGCCCTCATGTGAGAGGCAAAACTGTTATTTTACACCCTTTGGTGGTGGGTGGTGATTATTGTAGTGGGTGGTGCCCGATGGAGGGTGTGTAGTGGAGCTTGAAGGAAAACTCAGTGGAGGTTGGACTCTTAAAAATTTAATATTTTACACTAAAAAAATGAAAATTTTTGAGAAAACTAACACCAATCGTGAAAAATCGATGGGAGTCCGAGTCGGGACACCCCCGCCCAATAAAGCTTTGCCAATGAGTGATGTGGTGGTGGTTGAGTTGGTGGTAATGCATAGTGGAGGGTGGGGGGTATGGGTGTAGAAAGGAAGATGATGATGTTGGATGGTGATTGATGATGGACAATACAAAGGTTGGAGGTTTTCGAGAGGTGTTGATGGGTGCATTGGTGGGTGGAGTGGTGGTTTTGGGTGTAGATGTAGAATGGGATTTTATTAAGTCTGGGAAGACAAAAGGTTGTAAAATGACAGTTTTGCCCCTCATGTGAGGGACATATAATGACGGACACATGAATTATTTTTTGGGGTGTAGACATGGTTTAACCAAACTTTCAGGGGGTGTGATCGGGATTTTTGACTACTAAATACACTAATTTTTTTAAGGGGTGCCCCCGCCCACACAACCAACACCTAAGTCCACCCCTGGGGGCACATGAGCTTAGTTAAGAGAGATGATGAATTATAGTTAGTCTAAAGGATTTAGAGTGTGCAAAAATTATTCATAGCTCACAGTGTATGTACTTGTTGAAGACGAAGGACAAAAAGTACAAATTACTATATAAATAAAGGACAATTTATGTAATTCAATCTTTAACTAGATATAACACCCGCGCGCGTTGCGGCGCGGTATATCGCAAACATTGAATGGATTAGTCCAAACGTTATGTGATGCGTTAACCATATGAAAACACACGTTTCGACGTATCTGATTGAACTAAATGTAACATATATAAGCATTGCAATTGGATCAAATATAAAGTAAATCAAATTTATACCGTACAATCATAACGTATTATATGTGACCCGGGTCATACATAGAAAATGTAATGGGTATAATGGAAAAGCTGACACGTATAATCAAAAGAGATGAATTAGAGCTTTTGAAAAAATGGAAAAAAAAAACCACAATTTGACTCCACTCGGTTCGAAACAAAATTTACAAAACATCACCTGACTCGTTTCCTAAAAAAGCTTACATCAAAACATACACCAATTCAAATATATACCGAAACGTACATAAAAATATGCACATAAAAAATGTTTTTTTAAACGAAAACGTATTATATTTGACCTGACTCGTTTCCATAAAAAGTTTATGTCGACACATAGAGCAAATCAAATTTATACTGGTACGTACATAAAAATAAACTCGTGAAAAAAATTGTTTTTCTTAAGTAAATGAGGTATAACGGTAAACTCGAAACAAATTATTAGTAACAAACTTAATAGGTTAAATACGTTCGTAAAATTGTGCCAAGTAGCACTAATGCCAAACCACTGGCAGCGGACGCCAACATCAGAAGAGCTTGTAAAAATAAATTAAATAAAAAAGTAAAACATAACACCAAACAAAAAAACACGTGAAATCGTTGAACCACGCACACCCGTTGTGGCGTGTTAATGCGAAACAATTAGACAAAAACGTAAAACGTAGAAAAGAATAACAAAGTCGATCTAGGATCCGCACGTTGCGACGAACTTGTCAAACGGATAAAAATAGACGCGTTGCGACTTGCCTATCAAACGGGGAAAAACAGGCAAAAAATGTTGAATAGTAGCTACGGCCCAGCCTTCTCCACCTTCTTAAAGAGGTCATACTTTTCTCCTAGTATAGTAGCTACGGCCCAGCCTTCTCCACCTTCTGCCCCGTAAAACCCTTTCTCTGCCCAGAGATAAAGCACTCCCCTGGCCTCACGGTCTCGACTATTCAAAGTTCTGTCCATTTCACCGATACGTAGGTCGTACCATCGAAGAGTGTCATACTTTGCGTGATGTCATCTAGATGAAAATCTTCTCAATTGGAACGAAGTTAAGACATACCTTAAAGCCGCCAATGTCACTGAAGCTACTGGGGATCTATACTAATCCAATGCCACAACCTCAAGGGGGACAAGTCACCACTCAGGGACCTACACCGGTACAAACTAATCCAGGACTTTCTGCCAGCGCTAACACCATCCGAGCTTGCACTGCCGCTCGAAGAGAGATGCCTGTGAGACCCTCTCAAGTTCTTTCATTCGAAGGAGGTTCTGAGAATTCAAAAGTCCGAAGTCACTTTTAGTACCTGAGAACCCCACACGCATGTTGCTGCATGTGGACTCGCAACCAAAGTTGAAAATAAAATAGTATTGGGGTTAAATTGAAAAGTTGAAAAACTTTGGGTTAAATTTAAAAAAGCCAAAGGGGTTAAAATATAAAAGATAAAAACAATTTGATTGAAAGTGAAAAATACAATTTTTTTTTTGAAAGGCTCCCAATACACATGTTACAAGTATAAAATGCAAAAACATGTTTCTAATTTATAGTTTGAAAATTACAAAACTAACAACCAATAGTACAACCAATTTAGACATGAAACAACATTTATGCAAAATGTACAACTTACAATGCAACATTTTGTTGCAAATTTATAATATATAATGTTTATTAAACAATCTTTAAAAATGTGTTCAAGTTAAATTTGGTTCAATATTAAACTTTCATATTAGGTTTTATTAGTAACCTTTTTTTTATTTTTTGTTTAATAAATAACAAATTATTATCTATTGCATCAAGCGAAATATTATTATTTAATCTCTTTAACTTTTATAACAACTTACTAAAACTAGTTACATCAACAACGACTGGGTTTTCAATATACGATAAAAAAAATATATAAAAGGTCATTTGCTATTGTGAACATTAAATAGTGTCATTAGGTATAAAAATATGTTTATATATATTTATTTCAACGAATATTATATATAACAATCTATATATAATAAAATGAAAACTGAATGAAAAGTAGAATTAGAATTAGAATATTCAGTGATTTATTATTAAATTAAAATTAGAATTAGAATTATTTAAAATTAGAATGAAATGAATAGTAACATCATTAAGAGATGAGAAAATGGTATCGGGTATAGGTACTGGTCTCAAATTTACTAAACCGGTGTATTTTCGGTACCGGTTCTGCACAGGTATTCACCGGTTTTTACCTTCAAATACCGGTGTCGTACCAATACCGACCGGTACCGAACGGTACCATACTAGGTATATTCGGTACCGGTACCCACTTTTGGGGATTTCGGTAACGGTATTTTCGGTACCGGTTGGTACCGAGCTCATCAAATCCTGTAGCAACGCAGCAATGCAAGTAATTGCGCCGCTTAGATTACTTTTCATACACACAGTAAGTAAACTGTATTTTGTTTGAATGAAGTTTTATATACACAACAACTTATTTTGCTTTCTTTTTTGTCTTTTTCTGTAATGAATGAATTGTAGAATGTAAAATTAACTTGGATATTTAGAATATTGATGAGCAAATCGTATCAACTCCTATAAACGAACCGGTATCATATCGGTACCAAATTTACTATACCAAATCATTTTCGATACCAATTTGGTACCCACCTTTTGGCGTTTTCAGAATCGTTACTTTCGGTTCGACACCGGTCTAGCACCATACCTGTATTTATTGATTTTTACCTTCAAATACCATACTGTATTGTACCGAGCATTTTCGGTGCCGGTACCTAATTTCGATGATTTTCCGGATCGGTACTTTCGCTGCCGTTACCGGTACCGAGCTCATCCATATTTTAACGTGTTAGTACCGTAATAACTGAACTGAAAACAATCGAATTTCCAACGTGTAGGACGAGTGGGTCCTATTATTATATATTAGGTTATTTAAAATCGTATTTTATGACGGGGTGACTATATTTACCACGTCATTTTATTTATGTTTTGATATTCGGTATCTGTTTGCTGTTGCTGACACGCCTTTTGTAGTCATTGGGTCCCGCCGCAACGCGCGGGCGAAAAATAACTAGTTAATAATCAAGGTACATTCTTGTAGCAAGATGCTATCAGACGTACAACAAAAAAAAAAGGAAAACCAAAAATAAAACATTGGAAACCACTCCATACCATTCATTTTGCTTTATTCCGTACTAGTTTAAGTTCCCGTGAATGTGTTATACGGGTGATCTCACAATAAAATATATTATTTAACAATGTTGACATAATTTTTTTAATGAAAGAAATGTTCAATTACTAACGCAAAAATTAAATTACACTGAATTGAAAAAAAATGACTTCATCTCTGGTTTTAACTCTTGATAAAGCGACGTACAATGAACGTTAGTGAAAACGGATTGTTTCAAGCACAAACCAACCCTAGACAATGATTATCATTGGCTTTTGTTGATTGTCATCACGAAACATATAGCTAATGGAAATTGCCACATTTGAAATGCGAAAGGAATATTTTTATCCGAAGGTATCAAATTAATTCTAGGTATAAGTAATTACATGCTAACCAACATATTGACTTCATAGACAATTTCGAAACAAATTGTTTGTGCAATTAATTTTGCGTAAATGACGTTTTCTTTATATCTTGTGAAGCCATGTGGATAATAACCAAATTATTTATTAAACATAGACTAAAAATGTGACAACCCGTGATCTCAAGGTCCTTCATTACAACTCGCCCGGACGAAGTATAGTTCTTCGTCGTCTTCATTCTTGTGACGAAGATAGTTCTTCGTCACCAACGCTCTTGACGAAGTATGAACCTTCGTCGAATGTATTGTTCACCAATCAGGGCCATCGGCCCAGCCTATTCTTTGAAGCCCAACCCTCGTGACCTTGTATACGCGTGATTATGAGAGGGAGTATACAATTCCCTCACAAAATTGCAAACCCTAGTTGCTTCCAAGACCCACGACGGTAGTTTCTTCGGCAAGCTCACCTTCTCGAATCCATCATCGTCATCGTTCTAGCATATCCTCTTCGACCCCTTGGTTAGTAATGTATTACTTGTTTTAATTCTTGTTGATTGTGTGCAAACTTGTTAATGACTTGTATGTGTAATCATAGACTTCGTATGATCTAGGAGGATTGTTAGAAAACCTTATTGATAATGAGAATAATGATAATGAGTTGTGGTAAAATCTCATGTTAGCAAACTGATTCGATCCGATCTAGATGTGTTTTTGATGTCAACTGATGTGGATCGATGGGTTCGATATTATTGAAGCGTGATGCTATTTGATGCGAAAACATGATGATCAATTCTTAAACCTGTGGTGTCACTTGTTAGAATATTGATTGATCGATTATGATCCAGGGTGGGTACCTGCACACTTTTGATAGTTAGGGTATAAACAACTATTGGTTGATGATGCATAAGAACTATGCTTGCATGACATGAATGTTGATGGTCTAGAATCTGTTGGGAATGAATTGCTAAACTGTGATGTTAATGTATAAATAACTATTTGTTAATGATGAGTATTCCAGAATATCATTAGATGTTTGTTTCGGTTGAAGGATGGCCTTGTATTTAGTGGATAATGATTTAGGCTCATGAACATCAATACTGAAACAGTTGGTCGATGATTAGGGTTTTTAGGAAAACCATAACTATCTGATAGTGCAGCGACGAACCATCTCCCCCTGACGAAGAACCCGGTTTGACGAACTCCTGGGAGTCTTCGTCGTTCGAAGTTTGACGAACCTTTGGAATTTTCGTCGCTCTTGTTCTCAGGAGAAGAATGAATCTTCGCCGTGCCAACAGTGGTGATGCTTATGTGATGGGTACTTGTGTTTACAAATGTTATTTGTTGCATGATAACAATACTGACTAAGAATGAGAAATCTGGCTTGTCTTGGGTGGGTAGAACATTCACTTGTAAAGTATTGAGTTGTGATAACCACATGGGGTGTGGACTTGTGTAAGAACTGAGTATTTGCTACGTGCGTATTGTGATCTTTGTGATTAATGCAATCTGTGTGACACTACGTGATTGATTATTATGAAACTGATGTTATTGGTAACTATTGTTGGGAACGAGAACTCGTGTTATGAACATATATGAAATCTAAACGCTTGCTATGTGTTACGTGACAATGTTGTTACATGTGACTTGTTGAATACGTGATCTAGATATGTGTTTACGAAACTGATTATCTTTGGTAACCACGGTAAGGTTTGGTTGACCAACTTGGAATGGGTAATGTAACGTAACATACCGAGCAAATCTAAGGTGAGTTGACTTCTCTTGAGCATGCGTCCCGGTGGGTGGGACAGTCAGTTGGGTATTCCTGAGAGGAATAAGTCTTTGGGTAAATCAGTTGGGTATTCCTGAGAGGAATAAGTCATTTGGGTAAAACTGGGATGTTGGATAATACACTCAATTCCTATCACCATTAAGTCCCATCTTGTTTGTTACTTGAGAGGTAACAGGGTATTAGTTGATAGCGCTATTTAGGTTTGGCACCCTCACCCCGTACCTGAGAGGACGGGTGTGAACTAATGACCCAGTCATGACCAATGCTTAGATAGGGGCATTGGGGAAGGACAAAAATAATCTGGAGCCATCTTGTACGGCACTCGAGTTATTATCAACATTACTTTCGGAATTGTTATTAAACTGGATTAAACACTTGGTAACCAAACATTTTCATAAAACCATGAACTCACCAGCGTTGTCTGATACACTTGTGTGCATGCTCGCAGGTTATAGGTGTAAGTCCCGTTAATCGGATCTTTCAATGATATCAAACCTAATCTTGTGAGAGTGCGGAAACCAAACACAAGATGATTCAAGATAAACACGAAAAATATGAAAAACGAGGAACAATACCGAATTAACTTTTAACTCACACACGTTTCGATTACTTTAACAAGCAAAAACGTCTGGTATGAGTACACCACAATCGAATCGCCTCCACTCTAGCTTCTCTAGGAAATTGTGTAACAAGGAGGTTCCAAAAGGTTCAAACCTAAAAACAAGTTAGAAACTTGTTTTTATACTAACTCAAGCCCACTTCCCTACATGGGCTCCCCTTGGGCCTGCTTGGCCCACATGGCCTAAAGCTTGGCCCAAGTGACCTATAAAGGTCCAAAACCTAATATAAACTAACCCAGTAAAGCCCAGTTTGTAACCATGGCCCGTTGTATTAATTTGATGCGTCAGTCTCACACTTTAGGGCCTAACAATAGGTATGTGTGGATGTGGAACTTGCTTTCTGGGATGCTGGAGTGGTCATGGGTCGAAACACATGGAAACTTGAAACAAGACTAGTTGGTTACATACACTTGGGTTTGATAAAACTTTGTATTATGCTTCCGCTGAACACAACGTGCAGTAAATAATGTTTTGTAACATTTTATCTTATTAAATGAAAGCTTTATTTAAAATCTTATATGAGTTCAATGTGATTGGTGGCTATATCCTGGTACGTCACACGCCTCGCGGGGGTTTCCGCTTAGGGTATTTTTTGGGGGTGTGACAAAAAAGGTATTCAAATAAGCAACATACCATATTTATTGAAAAAGCAATACACTTGGTTAGCCACAAATGAACAATAAATCATAGAAATGTCAATATAAATTTTAGTCGAACCTAATTGCTTAGTGGTATGTTAATTATAAAGTTGTAGTATATTGTGTATTAGAAAGTTGTAGTATACACTCTATCGGAAACTTGTAGTATACAGTCTATCGGAAAGGCATGCATGAACAAACATCATTAGTTTTTTTAGGAAGCAATATATAGCATTCAGCCCGCCAAGCGGTTTCGAATGAATTGTCAGGTCTAACATTTTTGGATTGTGATGAAGCAATAGATACCGATTGATCATTAAAGCAACCAATAATACAATTTAAGTGTGACCCTAGGCGGAGCAGATGTCCGGTATGCTTCAAATGATGGCTAGACCCTTTCCTACAGTGACCAGAACCACTCATTTTCGATCAAGGAACAACTTATGTCCGTCGTCGCACCTCAATACCCATGGTGATCACTATTTTGATTCCATTATCAGTAAAACTACATTGATCATTCCACCAAAACTCCATATTGTTTCTAAAACAAAAATCATCCGAAACTGCCAATATTCGGATCAGTTACTTTAATTAGTTTTTCATTCATTTATATGACTTTTTCCAAGATAGAACTTAGTGTGTTTCGGACTTAGGAGCAGCGTTTGTAAAATAATATAAAACACATTTTTCATTCGAGTTACTGGAGCATGACGGTTGAGATCACCTTCTTCAAGAGTCGGGTTTATCAAAATTCATAGGATCTGTAGAACATCTGTTGAAATTTGTAGCCTCCTATTTTCTATCATCGGGTAATGTACTAATGTTATTTGGTTATGTGACAATTATAATATTTATTTTATGATAATTGACATATTTAAAAAAAAAAGAATATGTATATGTGATTAATTTTTTTTGTTACACTGGGAGCCATCTTAGGGTTATTGGATTTTGTCACCCCCAACTATCGGCCTTTGGCCGTTGCCACCTGCAACTAACACTTTGACACCCGACACCCCCAACTTGACTTTTTGTTTACAATGGCACCACCCAGTTAAATCTCCACTAACTGGGTTTGTTTTTTGTCCGACGTGGCACAGGTTTGCTGAGTTGGAGATGATTACGTGGCGATGATGTGTATCATCTCCTTCTTTATAACACTAACACACACAAGTTCAATAAAAACCCTAATTTCATCACAATCATCTGGGTTCTCTTCGATGGAACTTGAGACCAATCTTAACACAGTTATCATGAGCAGCAACAACCAGCAGCCACAGCCACCAAAACCACCACCGTCACTGCCACAACAACAACCACAATTCCGGTGATCTAAGAATACAATTGGGGAAGATGAACACGTGGGGGGAGGCTCCAATCCATGCCTAGAGGAAGCGGAGAAGTGCTATCGTGACGTTTTTGCTCCGGCGGGGCTTCGGTTGGAGGCGTCTGCCTAATAACAGGCGGCCGTCATCTAAAATAAAGCTCGTCGTCAAAGTCAATCGGGTTTCCATAGAAGGACCTGGTGATTGCCGGATCGGAAAACCCGTAATCGTAGAAAGACGCGCCGAATCCGTACATGCTCATCTTTTGCTTCAATTTCTGATATGCTGCTGCTCACCAAATCGGTGTGAATGATGAAGTGGGTTGGGTACTTTGAAGCGATTATCCATTTTTGGGGGTTGAGGCAAACTCCGATGATCTAGGAGTACAATTGGGGAAGATGAAATTAGGGTTTTTATTGGACTTAGTCTGTGTGTTAGTGTTATAAAGAAGGAGATGTGATACACATCATAGCCACGTAACATCTCCAACTGAGCAAACATGTGCCACGTCGGACAAAAAACAAACCCAGTTAGTGGAGATTTAACTGGGTGGTGCCATTGGAAACAAAAAGTCAAGTTGGGGGTGTCAGGTGTCAAAGTGTTAGTTGCCGGTGGCAACGGCCAAAGGCCGATAGTTGGGGGTGATAAAATCCAATAACCCGCCATCTTACTATAATAATGATTAATGAAGCAACAATCAATGCAATAATCAATAGAAGTCTATATGCCAAAATCGTGATCCGAAAATAATGTTCTTGTTTATTAAACTATAGAGTATAATATTAACAAATCTCTTCTTTTCATAATGGAAATAATTAATAAGTATATTCAACTCCAATTATACGCAGATATCTTTTAAATAGTATAGTAATCTAAAGGAACAATAAATAAGGTCATTAAGTAAATAAAAAAAAGGTCATTAAGATGAAGAAAATTAAAGCAAAATAGTTTGGCTTAAGTTTATATGACATAAGATTGTTTTGTTTTAGTATAGTTAATACATTCATAAAATTCCAAATCTTGAATGACTTCAATGATCTTTGTTACTTTTGTTAAATTTGTTGGAAAAACACATTTTCATTCATGAATCTCCAAAACCACCAACATAAGGTAAGAATGATCGCTTAAACTGGCCTTTTTTTATGCCTTTGGCTTTTGCAAGTTCTTGTGATAATCTAGCAGGTCTCGTACGGAAAAAATATAGATCAGGGGATCTTGCATATGTATAAAACTTGTAGGGGGTCATACTAGGGCGTAGTGCGGACGACTTCAAAAACATAACGAACCCATACCAGTACGTTGAATTGGTTCAAGTCATTAAGCTCCAAACCGTTTACTTAACCAAAAATCTGGTTTTCTGAACGGACTGTAAAAACCTCAAAACCAGTTAAACAAGTAGGTTTGGTTCTATTTGTATGATTTGGACTGGACTTTCAACAATTTAATAAATAATATACACCAGATTAGATAGAATATGTTTTCAATGAACAAAGAGTGATCAACCCAAACCTACACGTTTTAACCCATGCCAGAAAAAAGGGAAAAAAAATGTTTGGAAACAACTCAAGCATGCAATGCATAATCCCGGTACAAGTCACGAAAATTTAGCAAGTTACGTATTCGAATAGAAAAACATGCGACCTACATTAACCTATAAGATTATCTGCTAAAAGTAATCTCCCATAAAGCAAGTAACCACCAGTAACCGCCTGTAGGACAAATTACTCGTGCTCTCTTTATGCCTGCAAACTAATCGGTATTTTACAGACAATAAAGATAACAGCAACCAAAACATGACAGATATTACGGTAGATTATTGGTTTAATGGCTTAATAATAGGTGCCGTAGTAGGACTGAGAAGCAACAGCTGCTGTGGGTTGCTGAGCTGGCGTCAATGTTGGCGGCGGTGCGGCCGCCACAGCTGCAGCATCAGGTTGTGCATAAACCTGCTGTGGGGCAGCCTGCGTGGGTTGTAAATTTTTGTTAGGTTCTAAAAGACTAACATACCAACATAAGTAAAGATTTAAGTAAGACAGCATTCATTTCAGGAAAGAGAAATTTACCTGGACTGGGTAGGTTGCAGGATAGGTGGCATAGGCAGCGGTTGCAGCGGCAGCTTGTGGAACAGTGGTTGGGGCTTGTGGTTGAGCATAGGTGCTTCCATAAGCATTGTAGGTGCCATAAGCAGCCTAAACAGTACATCAAACGGTGAACAAGACATGCATCTAAAAAGTAGACGTTATTTAACATGTAATTAAGTAATTAACCCAAGCTGCCTGCAGCCTGATTATGATTAGTAAGGAGACAAGTAGGGTTGAAAACAAACCGAGCTACTCGTGAGCCACTCAAAATCAGCTCACTAAAAGCTCAATTGAGTTGAAGTTTAAACGAGCTCGAGCTTCACATACCAATATAGTAATTTTTATTTTATATACAAAATATAACTATATAATAGATATAATTATGGGTAAATTGCATTTTACATCCTTTAAGTTGCAGCAAATTTCAGGCGATGTCCTTTAACTAACGAAATTACAAAGGATGTCCTTTATGTTTTAATTTCTTTAAAGAAGATGTCCTTTATTTTTGTAATCTTTTTAGGGAGAAAGGACACCGCCTGTAAAGAAATTAGAACATAAAGGACATCCGTTGTAATTTCGTTAGTTAAAAGACAGCGCCTGAAATTTTGCTGGAACTTAAAGAACATAAAATGCAATTTACCCTATAATTATTAACAAAACTATGATAAAAGTAAGTAAATCATATATATTTTGTTATTTAAATAAAAAATTACATACAAATTTATATAACTATATATGTACATAAACAAAATAAATAAATAGTATTAATGAGTAGAGCTTGAGCTTTAGACCATAGTTATCGATAGCGAATAGCGACAAATAGCGACAAGGTACCTATATGCTACGTAGCGATAGCGATGAAATAGCGCTCGCTATTTCATGTATAGCGATAAGGTAGCAGAAATTTTAAAAAATAAAAAATATAGATATTTATAATTTATATATGTATATAATGTTAATTTTATACTTTTTATGCATAAATTCAGAGGGGGTTAAATGTTTAAATACACAAACTAATTTTACACTTTTTTATGTAAAAGTTATAAGTTTTAGGGGCTAAATATAAACTGGTGAAAGATAGAGGGGTTAAATGTTAAAATACCTAAAGTTATTTAACCCTAGGAGTATTAAACACGCCGCTACTCTGCATCTTCTTCCTTCTTCCTGGTCGCCATCTTCTTCCTGGACTCCTGGTCGCATCTTCTTCTCACATGTTTCCGGCAAAAAGCAGCGCCGGCACCGGAATTTATCGCCGGAGGTCGCTATTTTCACGCTTTTCAGCCGCGAGATCCAAATAGCGCAGGTACATCGATTCGCAACGCTATTCGCGATAGCGGTCGCTATGGCCGCTATCGATAACTATGCTTTAGACAGCTCGAAACAAGCCGAGCTCGAGCTCTCTTAACTTAAACGAGCTGAGCTAGAGCTTAGGCAGGTCGTTTACACCCGTAGATACAATCACATGAAAAAGGAACAAATTTAAATAAAAGTTAACGCTTCGTAAAGTAATAATACCTGTTGGGTATAGGTTGCAGGCCATTGTTGTCCTTGAGCTTGTGTAGCTTGTGGCCAAGCTTGAGCCTGAACACCATAACCTGCTGGCCACTGGTTCTGCGTGCCAGGGTAGGCTGAAGGAGCAGGTGAAACACCACCGGTTTTAGCAAGCTTTGCTCTGTCTGAAACTAGATAACCGTCCAAGTGCCGTTTCTTAGATTCCAAAGCATTTTTATGAGGTAAAAAGAGCTTGGCATGCCTGTTGTCTGCCTTTTTGATGGTCTGTGTATCCCCAAAAAGATCTAGAAACTGCAGAATATACTGTCAAGAGTCACGACATCTATCACATTTTACAAGCACCATGACTAGAAATTGGGGCTGGGTAATGGGTCAAAGGGTTCACTTTTGAACGGTCAGATATCCTACAAGTTGGGTTGCTTTGTGACAAATATTTTTTTGTCCAACTTAACAGTTGTTGCACCAACTCAAATGGGGTCCATCCTTGGAATTGCAGATCTATCTATATTCTTTGTGGGTAATATAATGTGTGATTGTGGAACGCATCAATCTGGGGAATACACATGAAAAAGCTATCAATGTTGCAGAATTATAGCTAAATTTTAGATTTGATGATAAGTTGCTGATTTTGCTAGTTTTCTTTGGTGCTGATGGTTATTGTATTATATTCCTTCTAATGTACTATGCTGATTTTGCAAGGACATGTGTTGATTTTTGGAACAGGTGTTATAGAGAATATTTTGAGCAGAAATCCAATTGAATACGTTCATCACACTTTTGTATCAGGTCTTATAAAGAAGAGATTGAGCAGAAATCAGATGCAAAAAAGTCCAGTTAATGATGCTCGAGCAGAAATCCGATTAAATGCATTCTTCACAATTTTAAATCAGGAGTTAGTTTTGGTTTTGGATTTTCTAATGGAAGAATTCGATTGAAAAAAATAAAATTGATTTTTGGTTGCTGCTCTTAGTTATCAGGAAATTTTGTTGTTCCACCATTCTCTAAATCAGACAGTTCTGAGCCGCATTTATTTTTGCCCACGCCTGTTTTGACCTGTCACCCGACCCGTCCATTTTGGCGACTCTAATTAAACCCCTGGATTTTTAAAACTAAACAAAAAGGACCTTTATGTAAATTTAAAGACTTAATTATTTAGAAAACAAACTTTTCCTTGTTTTTTAAAACCATTTAGAGATTTAATCATAGAAAGAATGTTTTTTTTTTTATCAAGGAACACTAATGTTAAGTTTTATTTTTTATCAAGGGACACTAATGTTAAGTTTTATAAATGTCAAGGGTTTTAATCATGCAAAAACAAAAGCATACAAAAAGCCCATAAAAGTAAACCACAAATTAGTTTTACCTCCAAGAAAATGCTAGATAACTCCTCTCTCTCAACATAGCTTGCAGGATTTAACTCATCAGGACCAGGACCAGGAGCTATGAACTTCTCAACTAGTGAGTCTAGACGATCAATTTGTTTTGGTTGTGATAGAATTGATTCCATATGGATTAAAGCCTGCATCACCAGAGCAAAAATACTCTCAATAAACTATATAAGAAAAATGAAAAACCGAAAAAACAAATTTGACCGAAAGCGGAAAAGATAAAGACCTCTAAAAGTGGTTTTGAAAGTTGAGTACACTCCAAGGCTTGATCTAGAACCTCTCTTGCTTTTTCAACCCTTCCCAAAACCTGCCAACAAGAAATAAAAAAAATATCACATATTGTGGTTTTTCACAGAAAAATAACAGAATAAAAAGAAATAAAATATCCACATGAAATATCTGAATATTAAATAGAATGATAACCGATGAGAAACTCAGGTCATCAACCATAATAGACCATGGTCAATTTGGTTTATGTTCGATATCTAATTGTTTTATAACAAATCAGAAGTGTCTTTTCTGTTTAATAAAACCTCCTAAACTATTTTATTCAAAAAATGAGATCGGTAATCATATACTATAGTATTTATTTTTTTGCAGTTTAATAAAATCTCCTAAACCAGTAATTTTGTCAATGTACAATCAACAGTCAAGATGAATCTTCAGATAACAGCACAAAAAGGTTGAGAATAACATAAAGTGTGTGGTTAAAGAAGGCATACCATGTACAAAAATCGCGAATACTGTGCAAACAAAAATGGCAAAGCCTGTGAGTGTTCTTTTCCCTTCTCAATAGCTATTGTCTGTTCATACAAAGAACAAGCATCTTCCAGATTCCCCTAATTATATAAAAGAGGAAACCAATTAGTTCAAGCAAAATGAAAATGTCACACTAAATGTTTGGTTTTAGTACTAAGGTGTTGTTTGTTTTTTCAGATGTAAAATGTCTGTAGTCTGCGAACCACATCTGCAGGCATCTGCAAGAGAAGATGTGGCCCAAATGTCTGCAGTCTGCAAGGAGAAGAGGGTTTGTTTTTTTTTTCTTCAAAAACAACTTCACCCACAAAACACACTCTCTGCTCTCTCTCTCTAGAAACTGCTCTCTCTCTCTCTAGAAACTCTCTCTCTCTCTACAACCACCACCACCACCGCACCACCTCCGCCACCACCACCGCAGGTCTCTCTCTCTCTCACAGGTCTCTCTCTCTTTCTCACAGGTCTCTCTCTCTCTCACAGAAACTTCTCTCTCTCTCTAGAAACTCTCCCTCTCTCTAGAAACTGCTCTCTCTCTCTCACAGCTCTCTCTCTCACAGATCTCTCTCTCTCTCTACAGTGGTGCGGTGGTGGCGGAGGTGGTGGCGGAGGTGCGGTGGTGGCGGAGGTGGTGGCGGAGGTGGCGGTGGCAGGTGAGAAGGGAAGAAGAAGACATGTGCAGATGTTTGAAGCTTTGTTTCAAAGCTTCTTTTTTAAGATGTTTGAAGCTAATATAAGATCTGTTTGAAAAAAAAAAAAACGGTCTTTAAGGCCTTATGTCTGCAGGCGGGCAGACATAAGCTTTTTGCAGATGTAATAAGCAAAAACAAACACCCCCTAACTAGAGGATGTCCCCCTACGCTGCAGGTCTTCTATCGGTATCAGTTCGGTTTGTTACGGTACATATACGATACCCGAACGTGTATTTCACATCAATCAAAATCCATAAAAACAAATACGAGTACCGGTACCCATATTGTTCGAACAGTATTGGTTCGGTTCATCATGGTACTGCCACTCGATCTAACTTACCGCTGCGATAATTCATTTGGTATATGTTTAGCTGTGTTACACTACCAATAAATCGATGTGTTTTAAATTAATCAGAAACGATAAAAGTTAACACCGGTAGCAGTTCCAATAATACACTAATTGAATGTAACTATAACTAATTATACATAAAGCAAACGTTTGTACAATATTAACGACATATAAAGAATTTTGAAAAAGTAATATAAATATACTACTAAGTGAATTATATAGTATGTGGATTGTTTTGTAATATAGAAATCTAATTGTTAAAAAATTAAAGCCTGGAAAAAGGAAACCTTTGACCCTCCACTTAAATATAAAAACCGAGATTAGAACTGGCGCCTCTCCCCTTAGATACATATGCTTTATCCACCAAAAAGGTGGGTGATTATGGTATTTTGTTGAACTAAATATTATAAGTACAAAGGCTGCATGGGTGGAAAACAAAAAATTAAGAAAAGAACCACCGTCCAGATCCACCAATCAACAACCACTACTGTACACTTTCGAATTTGAATGTATATATAATTAGTTTACCAGGCGATGTTCCATGTTAGCATGCTTGATAATTGCTTCAAGAAGTCCGGGAGATATTTCAGCATGCACAAGCTGGTAAGATGCACGAGCACCAGCAATATCTCCACCCTGCTCTTTAAATCGAGCAGCAAACAGATGAATCTCTGGTTGCCTCTGCAAAACCAATCAGGTAGCAAAACTTTGTTAAATAACAAACTGTAAAAACAGAAGGGAAAGATTAACAATAACAAAAACATAACCTAAAAACTTCATACATACTGAAAAAGGCCAAATATGGTAAGATAAACAGCCGAAATCATTCCTGTAGAGATTAAAGATTATGTCCCAAGAAAGCTAGACTTTGTTTATTACACCGAGCATCCTTACCGTACGTTATTACAGTATATATACACACACACAAACACATCCACAAATATGGTGAATAAATAAAAAAAATGGGTACCTTTACAAACACTTGAGTGGCACGAGCAAGGGCATTTTCGGCAAGATCCATGCTCCCGCTTGCTTCCATACACAAAACGTATCGTATCCAGTACTCGGGGTAGTTAGCACACGCGATTAAACATCTTTCGTATAACTTCACAACCTGGTTCAAAAGATTTACATCATGTATACAAAAAAATAACGACTGTTATGTATAGATGAATCAAAATATCAGAAAACTGAGAGGGCTAAGAAGAAACACAAAAGAGATACTCGAACGGGGCCCCTCAAAAATACAAAGAGGGACCCACCTTGCCTCACAGACAGATGATTAAGTAAGAACACACCTGCATAACATAACATTGCAACTTTTAACAAATAGTTTTTACCATTCAATTCAACACATGATCAACTATGAACCCAAATCTCCACTCACAAAATTAGGGTTTGAAGTACTTAGCCTTATTATGAGACACCCATGCTTCATAGTTCATCCAACCAGTTTAGCCGATTAATCATATGAGCAGCAGATATTACTTAACTGTAAGTCAATGTATTAACAGGGACAACTAAAGACACAAACCAAAACGTAAATATTCAAACATATGAAGATATATGAAGATCAAACACTTGACTTTTACCTTATTGAAATCATCACATCCTTCGATAAAATTAAGATAGTGATGCCAGTTTTCAAGCTCTGCGGCATTAAGTGGTCGAACATGAAAGTAAGGCCTCCTGATAGCAGTTTCGAAATCGATTATCTTCGATTCGAATTCTTTAGCCTTCTTATATAGCTCTTCTCTAATCGCGATATAACTCTCCAATTCCTCAGCTTCTGTTAAACCCGCATTTACGGATTTAGAAGATTGATCCACTGCGTTTGGATTGAGTTCCCCTTCGTTTTCTTCATTATTAACTTCCGCTTTAGTATTTGGTGCAGCTGCAATTTCTTCAGGAGTTCTCAATTCTGATAAAGGACGACTTGCTACTAAATCCCTGAAACTGTAAATTGTAACAAAATAGTATTAATACACCTGCAAAGAAAAAAAATGTCTAGAAGGTATATCATGTTTAATGCATTTTTTATATCACCTGTTAAAATAGCGATCCAACTGCTGATTAGGATGCTCCAATATCCGTGTGTATATCATGGCTAGATTGGGCCACTGCTGCTGCTGAAACTCGTATTCGATATATTTATCCCATAAGGGGAAAGATAGAAAATCAGTTCCAACATAAGCTAATGCACGTTCAAATAGCCTGAAACAACATTCGATAACTGAGCTACAATTCCTAAACCAATAAACAGAATAATATCTAACATGTCCGCGAATGCATGATAAATGCAGCAAGCCAGCAACATCAATAAAAACTAAGGCCTATTCAAAAGAAAACAAAAATACGAAATCATATAATGGAAATTGTGTTCTATTGTCTTTGAGCTAATTCTCCTTGAGTCAAAAATTCAAAACAATGAAATATCATCTACAATGGGTATTACCTCCTTACTGTATCAGGATCCCCATATGTGTTTATGGCAAAAACACAATAGTGCAGCCACATGTCTACAGAATACGTTACTCCATGGACTGCGCGTTCAAAAACTTCCACAACTTTGTCCATATATCCCAGGCGTGCTTCATGATCAGCATACTTCTTCCAATAACCATAACACAGCGGAAATTCGACTAAAAAGGTATCATAAACTTTCCGAATCTTCATAATATTATCCTGTTAAAAGGTGATATATAATTATTATGTATTGGCAATCAACAATCAGTAAATAATAAGTCATATAACAAATTTGCTTCAAATTAAAGCTAAGGTTCATACTTAGAAGCTTGCATTCTGCTAGGCTTGAGGAAACAAGAGACAAAAATACATGTTAGAATAAATCATACTGGCTTAATTTCTAATTGATGTATTTTTATTTATTATTTTTTTTTTGTTTTACTTCAACAATACAGGGTACCTCAGCTGTTTTCTCAGTTTCGTCTATTAAGGCAGTCCAGGCATTAAACTCCGATGAATTTGCATTTACTATGCTCCATAATCGCTCTTCTTCAGGAGATAACGCAGCTACAACTGCCATGAAAAGTAGAGGAAGTTTATAAAAAGCACATTTTTTTCTCTCAGTCAGTATAAAGTTAAATTAAGCAAAAAACAAGATGCAACAAAATATACCAGAACCATCCTCCGGCTGGTTCGCAGATGCAGTATTGTGAACATCATACGACCCAACACCATTCTCACTTATAGGTTTTCCATCAGTGACATCATTCCCATTCACAGAAGAATGGTAAGCAGCCAACTGAGATGCATCTACGGATGTGTTTACATCACTTGCGGAAATATCCGCATGACTAGAATTCACATCAGTAGCATCGGATTTTGCAGAAGCACCTGAGCCTCCATGCGGATTGACATCATCTGCATCCATAGCAGTAGTACCAGTAGAAGTAGCCAAATTACCGTACTCGGGAGCAGATGCTTGAGCAACTACTGTTTCGTTCTCTGCCATCCCCAAAAAGAATACTGATCGTCTTAAACCTGTAATTAAGATAACAGCCAAAGCAATTAAACAAATGTAAACAAAAAAAAAACAGAAATTATATCCAATCACTAAAAGTTATCAATTCACCGGCCATTAAACCCTAGTTTGAACAGGAAACCAACGAAATCGATGAAGCATACAAAAGTTTCATATTCCAGCAAGATAAATCTCTAACAACCTATACATAATCAATGTGCACCAATTCATCATCAATTGAACATATATACTCCCTTACACAAGAGTTAAATCACACGTAAAAAACACTAGAAACCTAAATTTCAAAGGCACAAACGAGCAGATGAGGTCATCTGTCAAAATAATAATCCCCTACTAATCTACTGTAATCGAATAAATGACTAAATTATACCAACCGAATATGAAAATAATCTATGAATCAGTTATAGGAACAGATGCAGATACAGAATAAGCAGTTATAATTTAATTGAAACCCTAAATTTTAAGATGAAAGAATAAGTTGGAAGATTACTCGGTGAGGTGATAATAGATGAGTTCTGCCACTAGCAATGGAGGCAGAGCGAGGCGCCGGGAGAGGCTTTACGACGGTAGACGACGGCAACGGTGGCGTAACCGGAAAGAGATGAAAGTGACGACTAGCGGCTGTAGAGAGTGCGTGTGTGCCCTAACCACATATACCGTTTCTCAATTTTGACGTGCGCTTTTTTAGTTGAGGAGCATGTTTGGCTAAGCTTTTCAAATTAACTTATCGGCTTATCAAAAAGTCAATATCCTTTTTATAGTGTTTGGCAAAAGGAGAAGTGCTTTTAAAAAGAGTAAAATGCACGGATAGTCTCTGCGGTTTTGCAAAATAACACCTATAGTCCCCAACTTTTGGAAATTACACTGGTGCTCCCTGTGGTTTGACAATTTGTTTCTCGGATAGTCCCTAGAGTGGATGACGGTTAGTTTTCTCCGTTAAGTGAATGTGAAATGACAAATCTACCCTTCATCATCTCCACTCTATAAAAACAAAACAACCCCACCCACCCACCCTACTTTTCTCCATGTTTCCCCCCACCATTAACCACCAACCACCACCCACCTCACCGTCTTCACTCTAAACAGAACCATCATCATCATCCTGATCCAAACAAAACCCCATCTCTGAAAAAGTATTCAAGTTCTTCGACAACCCTTCAACAACTTCAACTTCTTCTTCAACACCATCTCATCTTTCTCTTTCTCCTTCACTGCCATTCTGGTCCCCTCATAATACTTTAAATGACCCTTATCAGAATACTGATCGGCAACCACACACACACCCAACGACTTCCGATTAAACCGCTGCTTAACACCACACGAATTCGGTTTTCTCACCGTCGTAAACATTCACGGATGTACGGATAACATTTATAACCACATCAATATTCAACACAATCAGTATCTGATCTTCATTACTCTCCAAAAAATGATCTATCTACTCAATCAAATCATCATCAACACATGTAAAATTTATAGCCACATCAAAATTCAACAAAAACGATATTAATCAAACCAACTGGAAAAGGAACACAACAAATCCGAATAAAACGATGCCGTTTTGAAGATAAGGACCATATTCGGTAGCAGAGAGATGCATCTTGATGTCATCTAGGGTTTCACACTGATAGAGATTGTTGTAATCTGCAGCAGTTAGCAATCCAGATATGTGGTCCCTCACGATCGCCTCGAGGTAACCGCTGTGAATGTTGAACGTCATAGCTTCCAATCCGTACATCTTGTCCGATCGAATGAGATCTAATGGAGTGAAAGGTGGGGGCTGGGGTGTGGTTGTTTTGTTTTTATATAGTGGAGAAGATGAAGGGTAAATTTGTCATTTCACGTTCACTTAACGGAGAAAACTAACTGTCATCCACTCCAGAGACTATCTGAGTAACAAACTGTCAAACCACAGGGAGCACCGGTGTAATTTCCAAAAGTTGGGGACTATATGTGTTATTTTACAAAACCACAGGGACTATCCGTGCATTTTACTCTTTTAAAAATGACTTTTTGATATGAATGAGAAGGAGTTTTTGAAAAGTCAGGAGATTGTGACTTCTTGTTTAGCTTATAGTTTTTCAACCAACAAATTACCAATATACCTCTTATTTTTTAACACCCCTCATATTTGACTTATGAAAGAATGTCCATTTTAGTCATTTTACATCAATAAGCTAAGCCAAACACTTTTTAAAAAACAACTTATTGGCTTTTCTCACCCTATAAGCTAATCCAAACACTTTTTTTAAAAACTCATTTTCAAAAAGTATTTTTCCCAAAAGTCTTTTTTAACTCTAATAAGTTTAGCCAAACATGCCCTAAGTGTACCACTTAATCAAAGATTTTATAATTTAATAAAGGAGTAAATTACTATTTTGTTCCATGTGGTTTAGCCAATTTAACTCTTTCAGTCCAAAAAAAAAACTTTTAACATATCAGACCCCGAGATTGCATTTTATAATGAGTTTGGCCCCTGACACTAACTTTGTTACTTTTAAGGGTATTTAGGTAATTATATACCATATGGGCTGTTTTTTTATAATTACAAAGTTCATTTAATATTTAAGAGATTATTAATGCAATTACTCAAAAAAAATATTTCCTTATTTTCACGATTATTATTTAACAAAATATGTTTTTATATATACAAATAAATATTATTTTCATTAAGCGTTTGTTTTTTATAAACGTCGTTTTTAAAATAATTTGTTTTTCAACCTTTTTTTTAAACCGTCAATCGTTTTTAAAATTATCAGTGTTTAAACCGCTTGTTTATTTGTTTTTTTTAAGTTGTTTGTCTTTTAAAGTTTTTTTAAACGATTCATTTTATATCGTTCTTTTAAAATCATTTTTTAACTTTTTTAAACAATTCGTTTTTAAGTCGTTAATTTTTAAAGTGTTCCTTTTTTAAACCGTTCCTTTTAAAACCGTTTTTTAAATCGTTCATTTTTTGAAACTTTGTATTCAGTTTACTTATAGCTATTAGGGAAAAAGAACTTCAAAAAGAGAACGATTTAAAAAATGGAAGGAATTTAATAACGATCGATTTTAAACGAACGAGTGGTTTAAAAAATGAAGATTAAAAAAAGGACGCTTATAAAAAACAAAGCCTTAAAAAAATAAGTTACCACGTGCACGTTACTAAAAAAACGCCCAAATTTAATAAACGAAAGGTTAAAAAAATAACGAATTTTGAATAAACAAACAATACAAAGAAATAGAAGATTTGAAAAAGAAATAAATTATTCTAAAAAAGTTTGAAAAATGAAAGATCTTTTGCAAACTTTTTATTAGAATGTTTCTTTTTTCAAACCTTACATTTCTTTTGCTTTTTTATACACGTCGTTTTGTAAAATTTAAAAAATGATCGACTTAAAAGAGTAAGTTATTTAAAAATATTTAAAAAATAAATGATTTTAAAAAGAATGGTATAAAATGAAATGTTTAAAAAACTTCATATGACAAACAACTTTAAAAAGAACGATTTAGAAAAAAAAAAACAAATGATTTAAAAGGGAACAATTTTAAAAACGATAGATAGTTTAAACAAAATGTAAAAAAACAAATTATTTTTAAAACGACTTTTATAAAAACAAATGGTTAATGAAAATACATATCTATTTGTATATTTAAAACATATTTTGTTAAATAATAATCATTAAATAACGAAATAATAAAAAAACATAAGTAATTGCATTAATAATCTCTTAAATATTAAAAGAACTTTGTAATTATAAAAAATAACCCCTAAGGTATATAATGACCTAATTACCCTTACATTTAACTGCAAAAAAAAAACAACAAAGTTAGTGTCAGGGGCTAAAACCGTTATAAAATGCAACCTCAGGGTCTAATATGTTAAAAGATTCATTTTTGGGCTGATATAGTTAAACTAGCTAAACCACAAGGGCCAAAACAGTAATTTACTCTTTAGTAAAGTGTGAATGGCAAGGATTGTCCTTTATCTTTATACTTATTTGCAAGCGTTGTTTTTTATGTATAAAATTGACGAGTTTTGTACTTATTGTTTCAAAATTTTGCACTGTATGTCCTTTAACCGTAACTCGGTTAATTTTTTTATGTTAGATCATTTCACACAAGGATAGTTTAGTCTTTTACCAGTTTATTTAAAAAAGCTAACAAATAAAACAAAAATAAATATACAAAATTAATAGAATATTTGTATATGTATATGTGTATATACATAATTATTAAAACAACCTTATCAGCTTCTCTCTCTAGTTCTCCCTCTCTCTCTAACCCCCCCCCCTCCCTCTCTCTCTCTCGCTTTCTCTGCCTCTCCTCCACCGCCACCATTAACCACCAACAACCACCTATAGCCACCAGGTTCATCAGTACCATCAACACAGTCACAAATTCATCGTTAATACGGAACTCTAGTGAACGAATTCGATCCATATTTGCAATTAATCACCTCCGATGCAAAGTACTTCTCATCTGGTAAACAAAAAGAACAAATTAGCATCAAGATCGACAAGAAATTTGTGAATTTAGGACGCATGCGTACACGCAGAGAACCTAGAGGGTGGATTCCTGTGGGTACATTTGAATAATCGGAGAAAGTTTTATAGAATCAACTTTGTACAAGTGTGCCAAAGGCTATTTTGGTGAAAGTTTTCATAGATAACTCGGCCACCCAACCAAACCACCTCAGCTACGTAGCCGCCTTCATCTCCATCGTTGATCTCACGGAACCCCAACCCCAGATCTGTGACTTACGAACAGTGTCAAGACGGGTTATTGTTGAGATTTAATAGGTGAAGAAACACTAGATTAGTTGATCGGAATCAATTATCTAGGGGGTTTGAATCCGCATAAAAAGGTGGGTTTCCTCTCGTTTGATTCGGTGACCACTGATCTCCTTCTCCGGTAATTCTGCAAAAAAGAAGCACAGTTAGCCTCGCCAAGGGGAGAAAGGGGTTCTCTCCTTGACCCGACTCCGGTGTGAGAATAAGTATGGGTTATGAAGAAGAAGATGTATTTGAGAAGTGTGTGTAACTTGAATTTCATACCTGAATAGTTCTCATATTTATAGCCGGGAGTCTTTGGGCGGGAAAACCCGTTAGTGGAAAGTTGACGGAAGATGCTAACACCGTAAGTGGTTGCATTTCCTTCCGTCCAGCTCCTTGATCCGATGTGAGAGCACACGGATCGTGGTTTAGATCGGTGGCTGGGGATTTGCCACGTGTAAAGTGATCAAGTGGAGATTACTCTCCAATTGCATGCTATCATTGTGATTTCAGGGACGTCTGGGGAGTTGACACGTGTCCAGACGGTTATAACCGTCTTAGTGGTGCACGATTGAACTCCTTCTAGAAGATCACTGTTGCAATCTGGTGTGACTCCTTATCGTGTGGAATCAGCTAAATAAATCCCAAGTCTGGGTAAATAGTATTCAAGTCCGGATGTTAAGCGGAAGTGTTTACTTTAGGATTTCCATCATTTGTTTATGGGAGGAAGCGCAAGGATTTATGTTTTCCTTTGGGCGCGCAAGTGTTGACTGTTTACTGTTTCTTGAGCCTTCCTTTTGTAAGACCAGTGCGCGGCCGCGCAAGGTAAAAAAGAGAACTTATAGATGAGGTTGTGGTATGGTCCCAAGCACTTATTATGAGGTTTTTGGGACCTTACCCCTTCAAGTCCCCCCAGTCTAGTGTTGTACTTATGCGAATAAGTGGAGCACTGGACTTATGAGAGGGAAAGTTTTTTGGCGCGAAAAATAAGGAAACTTCCGGAAGAAGATTCATTTTGATTATTGTAAAGATTTTTTGAAAATCTTTGACCTTGAATGAGACTGGTACAGTGAACCTGAGTGACAGCCTGTCACTGTCAGTTGTTTTTTACTGCACGTATCTTGCACGCGCGCGTGTAAGCGCGTTTGTGTTGGTTTTACTCTCTCTGCTGCTTGGAGAACTGTGATATCCGAAAAAGGTGTTGTGGCGGTTACCGATGCTATTTATTGCGGTGAGTATATATAACGTTTGAGTAACCCCCTTTTTGTGTAATCATTGTTTTGTTGAAAACTTTCTTGTTCCTTTCTTATAAGAAAAAAGTTTATCATTCCTTCTTCTTATGTCAACCGGAGAACACCAAGAAGATATTTCTGAAGAAATGTCGACTGAACTTCCACCGTTGAAGTGGCCTAGAGCGACCTTTGATGGTTTGGTTCGGAATCTCAAATTTCCGGAGAACTGGGGTGCTCTGTACCCTGAAGAGGGGCAGACTGCAGCGGATGCTCCGGCTGGGTATATCACCCTCTTTTGGGATTTTTTCTGTGAAGGTAACTTTCGTTTGCCTGTCACTAAATTTTTTCTTGAAATCCTTGAGTTTTACAAGCTGCATATCTCTCAACTTCATCCTATCGACATGGTTAGGGTTCGACATTTCGAGTTTGTGTGCCAAACGATGCATATCGAGCCGACGGTTCCTCGATTTAGGGTTTTTTTACCAAATGCATTGTATTCAAGGGTTTTATTCTTTTATTCAGAGAGCATCTGCGAAGAAGATTCTACTGCAACCCCCAAAATCCTTCCATGATTGGAAGCAAAAATTCTTTTTTATCAAGGCCGGAGTGATTCCGGTGAAGATGTTTTTAAGGGGGAAGGAGGATGTTCCGATTGAAACGATTCAGACCCCTGTTGACGAGAACTGGTACCAAGATCTGAAGGATGTTCCGAACATTGCTTTGCCGGAGAAAGCTCTTGTTGGGGCTAGTATGAGCTTGAATTGGAAAATGGAGCGTGATGACAAACCAGTGTACACCGAGGATGGTCATGGTAAGATTGGGGTTTTTCCCTCTTTTCTTCTTCTTCTTTTTTTTTTTTTTTGACTTGCTATCCTTTGCTTGCAGTTGCTTCACTGTATGTTGTTGCCTTTAAGAGGGAAGGCAGAAAAATGGGTACCATCAAGAAGAAACCTGAAGAAGAGCTTTGGTACCATAGGATTGTAAAGAACTTTGTTCTTCCGCGGATGCGGATTTGTCTGTTCAACCTGCTGCTGGTGCTGGTAAGCTATATTTGTCTCTGTTTTCCTTTTTGCGCTTGCGGGTAAATTGTTCTTTTGCGCTTTTGTAGGTGAGTTGTCGAATTTGGGCATAGGCCCTAAAAGGAAGAAACGCGCGACGACCTCTACCTCTGCGCCGAAGAAGGGTGAGGCTGCTAAAGTTCAAACTTTAAAAAATGTTGGAGAGAAGAAAGGTACGCGCCGTTCCTCTGACTCCAGGTGTGATTATGTGGTGGTTTCTGATTCTTTGGAGGGTCTTACACCTGCAGTAACTATACGGGAACCGAAACCTGAACCGAGGGATTCTGCTTATATTCCCCCATCCAACCTAAGTGATCCTATTGATTTAGATTCTAGTCCTGAACACTTGGTGCACAGGAAGGCTGGTAAAAGAAAACAAGCTGATACTGATGTTGAGGGTCAGCCCTCTAAGAAGATCCAGAGGAAGAAAATTACCAGAAAGAGGAATCTGGATGCTTTTATCTCGGAAATTGTTCCTGGTAGGTGTTACCTTTCCTTGTTTCCTTTATGCGCGTTAAATCTTTACATGTTTTTATTGTTTTTCCAGAGGTTTCGGTTTCTCCTGTTCCCACAGAGCTGCAACCTGTGGTTAATGAAGAGCTTCTGCCCACCCCTCCGCGTGCTTCTGTTGTTGACCAGTTAGAGCCTACGGGGGTTGTTGATGGTGGTGTGGATAAGACTGTTGAGGTTGAGAAACCTGTTGAAACTGCTGTTGAAACTGAAAAAGTTGTTGATCCAGGGGTTACGGATGGTGTTGGTAATCCACAAACCCCTGAAACTGTTGCTCAAGATCTGGGGAAAGAACTAAATGCTGAAAAAACTTCAACTCCTTCCCCTAAACCTTCTGATGCTATGCCTGAGAATGTAGAAAAGGTTACTGCTGAGGAGCAAAATGTGTTTTCTGATGCGGGTCCAAGTTCTCCAATCCGCCCAGAGGAAACACTGGGGGACTACTACTATAGAACTTATACAGAGAAATATGCTTCCGAGCCTTTTGCCCCTGTTTGGAACTTAAGAAAAGGTGATACTTTCTCGGATTGGCGTGTGTGCCGAGATTGGTTGCAAGGGATATTTCCGCCTGGTGAAATCAAGTTTCAAGAAAACCGGTCTTATGAACAAACTTATCAAGCTTATCTTGAGGAGACTGCTTCTCATGCTTCTACCACTCATCGCATAGTGCGTGAGTGGTATAGTATGCATAAAGACTGGGAAACTCTTAGGGTATCCCAGAAGAAGTTTGCTAGTGATGAGAAGCGTTTAGCCCAGCTAAAAGCTAAATTGGAAGCTGATCAGGCCAAGTTTGAGGCTGATCGTAAAACCGAAGAGTGGTCTGTTGCAGGTTGGAAGAGGAAAGCTGAGGCTGAAGCTGCTCTCCTTTCCGAAGAACGCAAAAACTGGAGGAGAATTTGCGAAAAAGACAATGCTGAGAAGGCAAACCTCCGTAATAGCATTAATAACCTCAAGGCTGAGGTTGAAAAACTGAAAAATCAGGATGCGGAGGTAGAAAAGTTAAAAAAGGAGAAAGCTGATGCAGAAGCTGCTTTGGCAGAAGCGCGTTCCCATAAGGAGCGAAGTGAGCAACGAGAGGTACGAGCTTGCGCCACTCTTGCCCTTAGAGATAAAGAGTTAAAAGAACTTGCTGCTTTGCTTTCTGGCCAGGAACAACTTAAAAAGGATCTAGAGCTTGCGCATTCTGAAAAGGTTGAAACCTCTCGCCGTTTGACCGAAACTGAAGAGAAATTGGAAAACTCTGAAACGGCGCGAGCCACGGCGGAGAGCGAGCTTGAACCTTTAAAGAGTGATATGGCATGGCTGAAAGATCGTGGGATTGCTTGTGTAAGTTGCTTGTTTGGTTTCTGTTGATGCGCTTTCTTGTTTATTCATCCTTTCATTCTTCCGCAGGTTGCTGAGTCGGTGTTGAATTCTGAAGAGCTGGATAAAACCATTGCTCGTTTGGTGGTTGCTGCGCGAAGAGATGGGTATGCCCAAGGATATGCTGAATGTTCCCATCATGTAAATAGCGCTTTAAAGGTTGACTGGGATGTTAGTAAATCTGCAACTTTTGGCGTGAATACTGGTGCCGCGCTTGCTGCCCTGAAGACAAAGTTTAACAACTTGCAACTTCCAGTTATGGATCTGATAAATGTTGCGCTGCAATCTGATGATCACGTAGCTCAACTAAAAGAAATCTTTCCGGATGAGGGTGAAGATTTGTCGTAAGTTGGAAAATGTATTTGAACAATTTCCTTGTAATATTTGGGATGGAAATCCCTTCTTTTTTTTGTTGGTGCGCTGCTGCGCAAGTAACCAAAACACTGTCGTGTTTGATAGTTTTTTAGGCGTATTTGTACGCCGAGGATAGTACGCTATGTTTTTTGTTTTACAATATTTTGCATGAGTACGATTACTTTTATTGAGTAAGGCGAATGAAGTTGGTATAAAGCTCATATGTGAACTTATGGTCATTTGTGACGTGATCACTTACCGTTCATGAAGCTTGTTTTATAATTACCATAATGTTTTTGTGCTTACTAAAAGAAATTGCATGCACTTTGTAAGAAAAACATAGGAATAATAGAAACTTTGCAATTTTATTTAGGGATAGAGCACAGAGGCTTTTACAAAGTTTGCTAATATAATTATATGAAACTTAACTTACTCTCTAATATTTCCGCTTCACTTGATAGATCATGTTTTTCCGCAGGAAATTCATAGAGTTTAAGTTTTTGCCCTTTTGCTTGGGCCCTCCTCTCCCCAAGTTATCTGCTTAATCTCTTTACGCACGTTTTGGAGTAAATGTGTTAACTCGCCGCTTTTGAGGGCTTTCTCTATTTCTGTGCGTAACGAAAGGCAGTTGTTAGTGGTATGCCCGTTGTCCTTGTGATACTCGCAGTATTGGGCAGGGTCTTGTCCGCGCTTATTTTTCATCGGGATCGGAGGTTTGAATTGGTAGTCTTCGGTACTCAAGACTTCCACCGGGGTCTTAGTTAGGGGAGTCCACTGCCTCTCCCTATTCTCCTGTTTAGACTCCCTTTGCGCGATGAGTTTGTTGATCGTTGTGCGAGCATCTTCAGACGAACGACTTCCTGAACCAGACTCGCGCCATGATTTCTTAAATCTTCTTTCGCCGGTTGAGCTTAAGTCCGCGGGTCTATTATGTGGTGGCGGTGGCCTATTTGTGGTAAGGTTCTTTTCGGTTTGCGCGTAAACCTTGGCCGCCGCCATTACCTTCTCCCAACTTTTTGGAAGGCCCTCTGTTCCGGATAAGACCTTACTCATGTCGTCGCATCTAACCGCGTACTTGAATTGAGCGCGGATTAGTTACTCATGAACTCCGCCAATCTCCAATACCTCTTTATTGTATCTGGTGATGAAATCCTCCAGATTTTCGTCATCACGTCGCCAAATGTTCATGACGTCAGATGTATCGTGAATGGAACGCCGTTGTTGGCTAAAATGTGTTAGAAACTTTTCGCGCAGATCTTTCCAAGATTCGATCTGTCCGATTGGTAAGTTATTGAACCAGATCCTCGCTGCGCCTGTCAGGGTCTGTACGAACAGATGACACCATAGCGGGAGGGTCCAACCCCCAACCAGACCTGCGCTGGTAAACACTCTCAGGTGATCATCGGGGTCTGTCAGCCCATTAAACTTACCCACGTTGGATGGTAGTTTAGCTTTCTCAAGCGGAGCCAAAGCTATCTCCATGATGAACTTTGAATTTTCCGCTGCTTCCGCAGGGCGGTAAATCAAATCATAGTTGTGGTCTGCCTCAGGGTTATAAACCGCTCGAGGCCAGCATTTATTGTAATTTGGCTGCAATCGGTTGAACACACTGGTATTTGCACTTAAACGGTATGTTGGATCAGACTCGTCGGTGTGGGTATCCCGTTGGGAACCCAACCTGTCGTGGACCGATTGTCTTCGGTGAGGTGTGGTCTACCATGATTTTCTCTCTGGTGACTTCCTGTCTGAGTGTATTCACATTTTGATATGGATCTGGCATAAACTTCTGTATCTTCGTAAGTTGAGTCCTCCCGTTGGGAAGCGTTGGCACAAGATCCTGGTCTATGTGATTGAGTTAAGGGAGCAGTCTGAGCACACAGCTGTGTGTATACTGCGTTTAGTGCCCCTTGAGACCTGACGTACCAGGAAATTGGAGTTTCTCCTGGTGGCAGAATTGATTGATCAGGGTTTGCTGGTAACACTCATGGAGTGACAGGGTCGTTTGCTCGATTGGATTGAACCTCGTTGTCATCCGAGGCATCCTCTGGGATTCCTTCTACTTGAAATTTGTTTTCGACGTTCGGTCGAGGACCGGTTTGCCGATGGGATGATGAATTTTCTGCCATGTTAAAACAGAGAATGAAAGGGATTGAATCAAAACGAGATGAAAACTGATAAGACAGAGGAATCGGTGGGCGCCAATGAAGAAACACTAGATTAGTTGATCGGAATCAATTATCTAGGGGGTTTGAATCCGCATAAAAAGGTGGGTTTCCTCTCGTTTGATTCGGTGACCACTGATCTCCTTCTCCGGTAATTCTGCAAAAAAGAAGCACAGTTAGCCTCGCCAAGGGGAGAAAGGGGTTCTCTCCTTGACCCGACTCCGGTGTGAGAATAAGTATGGGTTATGAAGAAGAAGATGTATTTGAGAAGTGTGTGTAACTTGAATTTCATACCTGAATAGTTCTCATATTTATAGCCGGGAGTCTTTGGGCGGGAAAACCCGTTAGTGGAAAGTTGACGGAAGATGCTAACACCGTAAGCGGTTGCATTTCCTTCCGTCCAGCTCCTTGATCCGTTGTGAGAGCACACGGATCGTGGTTTAGATCGGTGGCTGGGGATTTGCCACGTGTAAAGTGATCAAGTGGAGATTACTCTCCAATTGCATGCTATCATTGTGATTTCAGGGACGTCTGGGGAGTTGACACGTGTCCAGACGGTTATAACCGTCTTAGTGGTGCACGATTGAACTCCTTCTAGAAGATCACTGTTGCAATCTGGTGTGACTCCTTATCGTGTGGAATCAACTAAATAAATCCCAAGTCTGGGTAAATAGTATTCAAGTCCGGATGTTAATCGGAATGTTTACTTTAGGATTTCCATCCCTTGTTTATGGGAGGAAGCGCAAGGGTTTATGTTTTCCTTTGGGCGCGCAAGTGTTGACTGTTTATTGTTTCTTGAGCCTTCCTTTTGTAAGACCAGTGCGCGACCGCGCAAGGTAAAAAAGAGAACTTATAGATGAGGTTGTGGTATGGTCCCAAGCACTTATTATGAGGTTTTTGGGACCTTACCCCTTCAAGTCCCCCCCAGTCTAGTGTTGTACTTATGTGAATAAGTGGAGCACTGGACTTATGAGAGGGAAAGTTTTTTGGCGCGAAAAATAAGGAAACTTCCGGAAGAAGATTCATTTTGATTATTGTAACGATTTTTTGAAAATCTTTGACCTTGAATGAGACTGGTACAGTGAACCTGAGTGACAGCCTGTCACTGTCAGTTTTTGTTTTACTGCACGTGTCTTGCACGCGCGCGTGTAAGCGCGTTTGTGTTGGTTTTACTCTCTCTGCTGCTTGGAGAACTGTGATATCCGAAAAAGGTGTTGTGGCGGTTACTGATGCTATTTATTGCGGTGAGTATATATAACGTTTGAGTAACCCCCTTTCTGTGTAATCATTGTTTTGTTGAAAACTTTCTTGTTCCTTTCTTCTAAGAAAAAAGTTTATCATTCCTTCTTCTTATGTCAACCCGAGAACACCAAGAAGATCTTTCTGAAGAAATGTCGACTGAACTTCCACCATTGAAGTGGCCTAGAGCGACCTTTGATGGTTTGGTTCGGAATCTCAAATTTCCGGAGAACTGGGGTGCTCTGTACCCTGAAGAGGGGCAGACTGCAGCGGATGCTCCGGCTGGGTATATCACCCTCTTTTGGGATTTTTTCTGTGAAGGCAACTTTCGTTTGCCTGTCACTAAATTTTTTCTTGAAATCCTTGAGTTTTACAAGCTGCATATCTCTCAACTTCATCCTATCGGCATGGTTAGGGTTCGACATTTCGAGTTTGTGTGCCAAACGATGCATATCGAGCCAACGGTTCCTCGATTTAGGGTTTTTTTACCAAATGCATTGTATTCAAGGGTTTTATTCTTTTATTCAGAGAGCATCTGCGAAGAAGATTCTACTGCAACCCCCAAAATCCTTCCATGATTGGAAGCAAAAATTATTTTTTATCAAGGCCGGAGTGATTCCGGTGAGGATGTTTTTAAGGGGGAAGGAGGATGTTCCGATTGAAACGATTCAGACCCCTGTTGACGAGAACTGGTACCAAGATCTGAAGGATGTTCCGAACAATAGACACAAGTTCGATTCGAACATTGTTACGTGAACGTAATAATGAAGGTAATAATCTCTGAGATTATACCTTCAAAAGATCACGTTAAGTAAACAAAATGACGAGTCAAATTTATATTAAATAAAAGGTAAAAAACGTAAACCTTGCAAATTACGCTAATTAAGTTTCTAACTATCAAAACCTTAAATTTTGACACCATATCAGGTTATAAAACATATTAAACATGTCCAACTTGTCATTTATTGACTAGAGCTCAACTCTATATCGAAAGTCAAGCAGTTTGACTTTCGATTATGACCCGTTTGGTCAACGTTAGAACTTATTTAAAACTAATATTATGACCATATTAATATAAGGTATAACCCTTTGAAGTTATACCTCTTGGTCATGTTATTTGGTAGGTCAAATGACAAGTCTAGTATCTATATTAAAAAAAAGGATGATTTTGTCCTTTTTATCCTAAAGGTTAAAGAAACAGTTTTCAAACCAAGTAACTAACATTCTGACTTTTAAATAAAATGTATAATATTATAAAATCTGTCTTGACACCTTGGACTTGTCATAAGACCCATCTAACATTCCGAACCCGCTTATATGCGCATAACTAGTTATACGAACCTAGTTCGTATAATTTAGGCATGACGGGTCTAATTACTTCAAATTCACTTCAAAACAAAACTTTTGGTTATTTGACCTTTATCCAAAGAGCCATTGCACTCGGATGGGTTTAAACCACATTTATTCCGGTCTACACTTAATCTAGTGAAAACGAATCTATTCTTAAGTAACGAGCCATGTCTAAAGGAACTAACCTATGACCCATATACATTATAACAGATAACTAATTATGTTCATTCTGGACTATATAACCCCCCATATAATCGAACTTGGGTCAATAATACCTTTACTTGCGGCTTTTGCTAAATTATAATCATATTCGGTTGGAAGCTAGCAAAAGGTAAATACTCTTAACTTATTTTGTTTTTAAACTTGGGGTATGGAGAATACGCCACTTGGAGCGGGTATTATATAAATGTGCCGCCTATGATTGCTCATAAATATAAGAACTAGGTTTAATATGTTTTACTTGATAACTGAAACAATTGGGGGTTATTGGTACCGTGTCCGGGCGTCCCGACTCATTAACTATTATGGCATACGGAATAGCGTGCAGGGGTAGGCATACCGACTGTAAGACACGTTTATTCAACTTTGATGTGTACCTTTAATCTTTGTAGCACTGAAAATGACCGGTTCTGATCTATGGTTCCCATTGTATGACAAGTATGTAAATCTGGTGAACAGATAAAATCCCAAGAAATATTAAATGATTATCTACGGGTTTCTCTATGTATAAAACTCTTTTTGAAAAGCTATTTTCAAAACGACTCAATTAATTGTATTTACCTGCGAAAGTTGACGTATTTTCAAAAGATTGAACCGCAGGTACCGAACCTTATAATAGGCTGGGAATACGGGTCACTTAGAATGAAGGCTAAGGAATTTGCAACTCCTCAGCTTAAGGCCTATGATGTCTAGAGCTCTTTTTACTAGATCCGGGTCGTGGGCTTGTACTCGAATACTTGTATAACTTTTATATATATTCAAGACTTTTATTGAATTAAATATTTTTACTCCAATAGTTTCGCTACATTATTATTTGTGATACTGTTATCCAATCGTCACGACCCATTCGTGCCCATCGGAGAATCGGGGTGTGACAGATATATAAGAGGACGACCCGTACGCAATTCAAAGGGTACGGGCCGTGTTAGAAAAGTACGACCCATAAGTCTTAAAAAGGAACGACCCGTACCGTTTTCGAAGCCCAAAGCCCCAAACATAACGAACAATATAAAGAATGTGATAGAAACCTAGAGAAGAATTGGAGATCGACTAAAAGCGATAAAAAGGTTGAAGAACGTAATTTTTGAAGGATTTGGATGAGAAAAGGCTAACGGATTTAAGATTCAACGCACGAGGAAGCAAGATTTTTTTCTTCGGGTTAATCTTTATAGTTTTTATAGTCTTTAACTTCTGTAATTGGTGATGAATTTGATTTGTGTGTTGGATTTGTTTATCATGTCGGACCAAACTCATTTATAACTGTCTGGATGAGATGATTTATTGATTTGATTTATGATTGATGATGGATTGCATATTGGTATGATTCTAGTAGTATGTATGGTTAATTCCTATGATGCGTATATGTTAAGTATTGGTTATGATGTTGATTATGTGGTTGTGTTGATTTTTCTATGAAGTTATGCATGCTAGATTCAATATTTTCTATCTCTAAGTTATACTAATGTCCATTAACTTAGGGCTTGAAACCTAACCAGTATTAGATAATAAATCGTCATAAATCTGAGCTCCTATGGTCCTTACGGACCGTAAGGCATCACTCTTACGGTCCGTAAGAGTGTGTCAGTGGCAGATTAATGGCAGCTGGCTGTCTTGGCTGCCAAGAATGCCACCTTGCTCTAAATTGCCACCAATTCACCTCCATCTTCTAAACACTAATTAGCTTATGATGACTCATTTCAACTTGCACCTTCCATATTTCTTCTTCTTTTCTTCTTGGAGCTTGTTTCCATTAATTGGAAGCCTCAATATGAGTACCTTGAGTGTTCTCCAACACTAGTAAGTACTCTCTCTAGTCTATTTCATTTTATTAGGCTAATTGTTAGCCGAAAGTCAAGCATATTGACTTTTGCTTCGACTTTTGGTTATGACCATTATGGTCAAGCAAAAGTTTGATTCGAACATGGCTACGTGATCATAATACTGAAGGTAATAATATCTAAGATTATACCTTCTAAAGATCACGTTAAGTAGGCGAAATGACGAGTCAAATTTATATTAAATAAAAGGTAAAAAAACGTAAACCTTGCAATTTACGCTAATTAAGTTTCTAACTATCAAAACCTTAAATTTTCACATCATATCAGGTTATAAAACATATTAGGACATGTCTAAACATGTCCAACTCGTCATTTCTTGACTAGAGCTCAACTCTATATCGAAAGTCAAGTAGTTTGACTTTTGCTTTGACTTTCGATTCTGACTCATTTGGTCAACGTTAGAACTTATTTAAAACTAATTTTATGACCATATTAATATAAGGTATAACCATTTGAAGTTGTACATCTTGGTCATGTTATTTGGTAGGTCAAATGACAAGTCTAGTATTTATATTAGAAAAGGACGATTATGTCATTTTATCCTAAAATTTTAAGAAACGGTTTTCAAACCAAGTCACTAACATTCTGACTTTTAAACAAAATGTATAATATTATAAAATGTGTCTTGACACATTGGACTTGTCATAAGACCCATCTAACCTTCCGAACCCACTTATACGCGCATAACTAGTTATACGAACCTAGTTCGTATAATTTAGGCATGACGGGTCTAATTACTTCAAATTCACTTCAAAACAAAATTTTTGTTAATTGACCTTTATCCAAAGAGTCATTGTGTAGGACCCTAACACGTTTTAACCGAAAAGACGCAGCGGAAATACGAACCATAAAATTTCTTTCTTTATAATTGTTCTAACATTCTTGAAAACCGATTAAAACAACTTCTTTAAATAAGTACATCGTTCATCATTAGTTAATGAAACCTTTATAACATATGAATACAAACCACGTGACCACTTCTCCGTACAATCCATGATTTTCAACTCGATCCTCGTCCACTTGTCCCTCATGATGATAATAATGATCTGAATAACCTGCAATCACCATATATAACTAACACATTAGTAAATGGTGACATCATACATAATAATGAATATATAAACAATCGTAGCATTCTATCTGTGTATTATACTCCATTAAGATGTTCTTCAAAAGTCGTTCTTTACAATGGGCCTCCAATCTCTGAGAGCCCAACACTTACATACCTGCACTTTCATTTCATTCTCATAGATAACTCAGTTAGTATCATCAATACTCGTATATATTAAAACATACATACCTTCATACGAATCTTACTCATTCGGAAACATTTGGGTTATTAACACACATGCGTCTTATCTAACCCAACTCCTTAAAAGATAATAATCTTACTTAATACATGCATACCTCCATACCCAAACTCTTTCATACAACTTACATGCTTACATATTCATACTAACAATCTTAACCACAAACATCTATACACATGTATAAGTCTTGTACACACTAGTCTATGTACATACTTATTTTTACTCATGTTTACCCATGATTTCCATTTACTAACATGCAATTAAATCCATACATACAAGGCTTACATACTTATTTTATTCTCACACGTACTTGCCTACACGCTCCCTTTTTACTCGCATCGCATAAACACTCTTTAATGAGTTTGGTGTGCATTTCGGAAACTTTTAAAAATGAGTTCTATGCTCATCTGCACCTCACAAAAACTATTTGGTAAGGTTGGGGTACGTTATGGAAGTAATGGGGCTTAGGAATGAGATTACGGGGTTCGGGATTGAAGAAAACGAATAAATGGGGCTGGTGGCGTCGGTTGTCGCATAGACAGCAGCTTAAGGCGTCAGCCAGCTGCAGACCAGCGTCGATGACGCTGCTACCTGTCACACCCCAACCGATGGCGGAAACATCGGGATGAGACGAAGTGTGTATAGATTGCTAGAGACTTCATAACACTATGTGACAATATTTAATTAAATTCAAATTTCATTGCAAGTGCTAAATTGTCATACAACATTTAAAATAGAAATAACAACATTGTTCAAATTTCAACATAACATCAAAAGATAAATAGATTTAAGGTGTGTATCTAGTCCACCCTAAACTTGTTTCATCATTCATCCATACTTCAACAATCAACCTGCAACATGTATTAAAATAGAGTTTCAATGCAAAAGCAAGGGCGAGTATACAAGTTTGTTTACATAGCATAATAGAATAAAAACTCAAGTCCAACATGATTCATAATATGTGATTACTAGTATGCAATTTTGGCGTACAATATGATCAAACCCGAGAATACAACACATAAAAGAGCCTAATCCCAAAAGTTTAGCGGGGTGGTAATGTTTAACTTAACAATACCCAAAAGTATAACGGGCGGGGCGTTAATCCTATAGCGCTATAATTGTTAAGGTGGGCGAGCAAAGTTAATGAGCATATAACGTTCCAAAGCGTTCACATAGCATACGAGAATAACAAGTAAATCACATTAGTTTCATGTTTAATCATGGATAGAGTAAGTTTAATTGAGTTTAAAAGTTGTTTGCATAATTATACATGTTGCATCCCAAAGTATAAAGGGGAAAGAGGGATCGAGTATACTCACGGTGGTTGCAAGCTTTCCTACTTGGAATTCCCGCGAGTGAGTTTGTGGATGGATTAGTTGGGAGCAACTAGTCCTTCTACACGAGGAAACATAGGTGTGTGAGTTTGGCGTTCAACGGAAGATTATAAATTTCGAATGTTACATAACATAAAGTATAATATCAAAATAATCATCTTTAACTTATAACTCTTATATGACACTATGTAACCACTAGGGTTATATTTGTATTTCATGGGTAGTACACCCATTAGAATCATATCAAGGTTTTAAAGTCTTAGATGATATTCTACTACTTTAACATATAAACACAGGTTCAACATTAAAGGTTTGAATGAGTATATATATATATATATATATATCTAGGTTACATTTTAGTCCAATAATTCACGTAGGAGGTAGAAGATTAGGATCTTCATTTAGGCACCTCGAGTTATCATGGAAGTCATGTATGGGGTAGGAAGAACAAGCTTCCGTTTAGGAACCCCTTGAATGTTCACCACTTCACTTGATGTAAAAACAACCAAGGAGGGTCACGAACTAGGATTAGTACAATAATATAAACAACCTAACTAAAGAGAACTCATCAAATCATGTGAGGATTGTATGTTTGGACAACCCAAGTTGTTCCATAATCACTCATTCATCAAGGTCTAAGCTTGACATGACTTGTGGGTTAAATACCCTAAATAAAACAGAAAATATTTGAGGTTTATCCTCTGATTTTACATGTCTCAATCATGTTATTATACCTAATTAACCATAGGAAAGGTTGTAGGCATTGTTACATAAATTTGAGATGTGTTAGACACAAGTTTGATAGGTTTAAACAAGTTTTTGAATAACTTAAAACGAAACAGAAAGTTTAGGTCCTTTTCAGGGCAATTCCAAGTCTGATTTCTCCAAGCAGAAACCAAAGAATCAAACCCAAGGATTATCTAAAGAAGTAGGAAGAAGAACCAAGTGATTTGGTTGAGAAATGAGCAAGTTACACTCACTTTTGTTAAGGAGTATGAATCTGTCCAAAACTCTGATTTGCAACAGATTTGAGAGTGAATTTGTGAGGTGTAGAGAGTTGTGAAAGTGTAAAATGGGTTGGAGAAGGGTTGTATTTATAGGGAAGAGGTTAGGGATGATTGGAGGTGTTTAGAGGTGGATTAGAGCTGATTGGAGGAGAAAGAAACATGGGATTTCGTGCAAAATCGCGGAGAAATGAGGCTGCTGAGTTTTCTGCCCGCCAGACATCCTTATGGACCGTAAGGGTTGTGGCTTACGGTCTGTAAGCCAAGGTCAGAAGCACAAAATCTTTATTTTTTTGTTATTTTAATTTGTAACTTGTTCCAATGTCACCTAATACGGGTTTTATGATTTAATTAGTGTTCCTAGGCATATGTAACATGTTCTAAAGTATGCCCAGGTGTAAATTGAATATGACTAAGCATAAGTTTCGCATAAAATATAAATGTCACGTGTTTATTTGTTTAACATAAGTTTGCGAACATCCCGAATAAATACCAAATTGTTCCTCAATTCAAATGCTAAATCATGAATGGAATATATATATATATCACGAGTTTAAATAATTGCAAGTTTGGCACTTAGTCTCCAAGAATAACGAATAATCAACAATTGATTTACCAAATCGAACATACGAGCACGTATAGAGTGTGTATAACATATTTGTAACAAAATACGAGTTTCATTAATGATCCAAGTCTCGGTTTTACAATGATTACAAAGAAAGCACGATTACAAGAATACAAAGTTTCCAAAAATAGAAATACGAACAAAACTGTCTATAAATGGAAAGTACAAAAGAGCCGGGCGTTACAGTCTCCCCTCCTTTAGGAAATTTAGTCCCGAAATTTAGGAAGATGTAGCAAAAAGGTGAGACTTGATCATAATGTTTAAGAAATCATTCTAACACTTCACCCCATGTCCCATAATCAAAGTTATACTTTTATCATACTTTGTTGATTTTGACCCATTTGATTTTACCAAGTTGTTTCTGACATAATCAACTACTTTTGACCTGCTACAACAATACTTACCTTAGTACTCCCATTTATTACACAATCTTACACGATTCCCCACATTCATAGATATAAAAACTCTCTATACTTACTAAGAAGTGAGTCGGAAATCACTTACCTTAAGCGTGTGTATTAGAGCTTACTTCCTTGCCTCATCTCGTCGCGTTAGCCCTCCATGCATGAGTCAATTGATACGATTCCCTTCCTTACATGTCATCACGTTTGTATCAAGGTTAACATATATGATCATACATACAACCTTTCATTTCTTTTCATTTACACATTAATTGACTTTCATTAGTCCAATTTTCGTATACATAAGATATATATCAATAGTTACCTCATTCAAATCTCACGCAACTCGATTACCATCACACATAGCACATAAATCATCTAGTACATAACACACTAATTCTCTACTCTTACATTTGTGTCCAAAAGCCCATCCATTACATTTCATACACTGTTGACTTTCAAAAGTCAACGATCCAACTTACATGTATACTTTCAAATTGTCATTCTTAATAAGGTAGACCACAGTAATAACATCGTATGCATTTCATACTCATGTGGATCACCTAGTTATATACACATATAATCACATAGTCATTCCTACATATGCTAATTCTTCATGATCCTACGAATTGACCACCACATTCAAAGTTAGTCCATTTACATAACTCTACCATCTTTACTTGCTGGTGATTTCACACGCTTCATATTTAGTACATGATCGTTTACTAGTTATGATCAAACACTTAATCCCACATACGGTGTGCATCACACCCTCAAAGCATGTAATACAACCTTCTAATGCATGTTTCTTATCATATCAGCTTATCAAACTAATTCCCCACTTGTAATCCATCTAAAACACATTCCTTATGCAAATTTGTTATCTATTACATTATTAGCACATTCTACGTATTTTTATCCATTGTTAGCATACAATTTCACTTATCATTTCCACCTAAGCATTTTATCAAACACTTTGTGTGCATACCACTTTCTAAGCATAATGTACAAGTATTTTAAGCATGTTCTGTCACACCCCTTTCTAAGGCGGAAGCACGAGGCGTGATCATGAAAGGTTCTCATTGCATACGAATGGTAAACATACTACATGCTTGTAAAAATAACTTCAAATGCCAATAACATTACATAACTGAAAACATAGGTTAAGTGTTTACATCACAAGACAGCATTTTGTTTGATAAGTTTACAACTTTATTCAAAGATAAATGTCGCAACCCCCGATCCCTGATTCCCGGGAACGGGCGGACGCGAGCTCAGAGTTTCAGTGGTATCAGGTCATTTAATCTTGCAGCGGAATTTACATTAGTACCGTAGTTAGGAAATGTTTATCAGAGTAAAACCACCTCATTTAATATTAATAATCACATGGGTAAAACCCATGTTTCTTATTACAATACATTTATAGGGACAAACCCTATTTTATTAAATTTAAAACACCGTTTATTAGGTAACTTTTATAGCCACATTTTCCCAAGCCTTCAGTGCTCTCCAGCTGGCTTTTTACTAATTAGCTGTCACATTGGGTTACCTGAAACGTGTTTTAAAAACATTTGTCAGTCGGAAATACTGGTGGGTGAATCCCAGTTTAATCAAGTTTAAATAAAAGTCACAGTGAACAGTATTGAGAGCGATCACATTGTTTATGTCTACACAATTACTCCATTAGTACTGTCAACCCTGACTTGTGGGTCATATTACCCATTGGCTAACTCATTGTCCAATGGTAACGTATTGCCATCCTCGACTTACTACTCACAGTGTAGTACATTTTGTATACAAAACCCCAACATACTGGCAGTAATTGAAGAACTACAAAGACTCAATCACTGCTAAATTTCATAGTAAAACATTTAAGGTTTGGTAAAACATTACCAAAAATGTTAACAAAAAGAGGATAAACTCACATTGCTATCTTAGACTTCTTGTAAGGGTTTCCTGGATATAATTTATAATTTATACAAATGTACATTGGTTAGTATCATAACCCTTTGAAAATATTAATGATACCCTCCCCGAGACGGCATTCCAACATCTACGTCGGGCAGAACCACGATAGTTGTTACGGAACCCTAAATCAATCGGGCAGCGTAACTGTTATGAAACCGGGGTTATAATACTTACAACGGAGCAGAACTTCGCTAATTAGGGTGGTATAATACCCGCGTATTACTACTACTACTTCAGAATTCGTTTAAGAAAGAAAGATGTGAGCGACGGAAAGTGAAACCCGATGGCTTGCTTATATAGTGCTGATATCTGACTTCCAGGCGGCCCGCGTAAGGTAAGGCGAAGCCTTACGCGGCCCGCGTCAACACATGGTCAAAGTATAGCTGATCCCGGTCACCAAGTAGACCCGCCACGATGTCGACACGTGTCGCCATCTGGTGTCTCCGTGTTGTAGGTCTCTCGCGGCCCGCGTACACTATCTAGACTCTTACGCGGCCCACTTTAACTAAAGAAATCAAAGGAATCCGGTCTACACCTTTATACCGCCCGCGTGAAATGTTGAGGTGGGTCTACGCGGCCCGCCTCAACTCAATTTTTCTTGTTTTTAATTTATTTTAAATGCTATAACATAATTCGGGCTCGGTTTTCACATACGGGGTGTAATATAAGACATATTGGGACATTCTAAAATATATGAGAGTGCCAGACATATTATGAGGGTGTCGATTTTACCAAGGGTTGTTACAATAAACATAAACAACATCCAAGAGCAAGAGTAAGACCGCGCGCACATCCACTTTAGTTACCTGAAATACATGTGAGTTTTTGGAAAATCGTCAACATAATGTTGGTGTGAATTCATGCAGTTTTTGTATCGAACGTTTGTATACTTTGTATGAAAACATGGCATGTAATTTGTATAAATCAAGTATTTCTGTATGTATCGAGATTGTTAATGGGTTGCAAGGCCATTAACATGTGGCACGACATAGGAAGCATTCAAACCATAGGCATTTTTCTAGTTGTCGATTCACGACTGAGACACAAAAGCACTACTTGGTACTAGTTATCACCAAGAGTGTGGTTGCCCGAAAACCCATTAGATCTAACATTTTGTTCTGCGGTCTTAGTATGTACACGATTAATGGTGCTTCTGGTACCCTATTCGTGACACGATTTAACGTATCATTCCTTGTTTTTGTATCCATCATACCATAACACATGTATTTTCCCCAAGTTTAAAAAGTATGTAAAAGTTTAAAAGTGGGGACATGAGTTCACTTTTCTGTGAACATTTAGTAACATGTACTTCACCCCCGAAGTTATAAAACTGAAAACAGTTAAAAGAAAAGGGGGAACATGAACTCACAACTTTGCGTTTCTTGCGCCGTAAACTTCACCGGGTTTGCTTATATAGCGTCGTGATCTACACGTGTTTTATTAACGTTAGTCACTAGACTTGTATCGCACAAGTACAAGTCACCATCTTTTATGTATGTATTCTTTGTGTGTTGAAAATAATTTATATTTTTAACTATGTATCTTACTTATATTATTTTCTCAAAAATAAATATACGTATCTTGTATCTTTTTCACCCGAGTTATGTATTTTGTCCAAAACTTCATTTCATGTTCATAACTTGTCCAAGTTACATAATCTATCAAGTAATATATTTTCATAAATATATTCTCTTGTAGTTGTTTAAGCATGTTGTATGTGTATTTTTGTATTTCTACTCCTTAGGAGTGTTTAGTGTATTTTCAAGTCCTAATACACTATTACATATAATACATACTACATACACTTAGCACAAAATTTGGTGATCAATAAATATATATATTTTTCTCAAAAATATGCATACTTAATATCAACTTTTATCTTGAAGAAATCATCATTTCTTAACTTGAAGTTTACATAAAAATTAGGGAAACCTTTGTGAATATTTTTAGGTGAATTTTTAGGGAATAAGTTTCACCGAAACTTATATTTTTCTAAGCGTCAAAATTTTATAGAAATTTTGACATGGTTTCCCCTAAAAATGGAGGTTTCCCATGTTTTCAAAACATGTGTTTATTTTCTTTTAAAATCATCACAAACAATCATCAACTCATTCAACACTTACCGAGTGTCAAAATCAAGTAAATTACACTACATCATGAACTTGAAGTTTTTGTAAAAACTTGTAGTAACTTACCATGTTATTTAGTAGGTTTAGTTACTCTTAAAAACATGGTTATTTGTTTGTAAATCACTTTATTAAAAGATTTAGTCATTTACAACTTGTAAGATGATTTTTCTAAAAATATTTCTTTTGTATTTTTCTTGTTACAAACATGTTTCTAGTCTTGTTTAGACACTAAAAATATGATTAGTTTACTTAGAAACCATGACTTCGTAAATCTTGTAAATAAACTTGGTTTCTTGGGAAAATTATTTTTGTAATCATCTATTTACAAGATTTGTATTTTGTTTAAATCATCTTTACATATGAAAAATTTCATCATTCAAGTTCATGTATATAAATTATGACCATCTTGGCCTTTCACAAGATTACCACTTTAACTTACTAGATCATTTGTTTAATCACAATCTAGTAGGTTTCTTATGATGTCTAGCATCACTAACACAAATCATCATTCATCAAGAAGCAACTCATCATCATTTACATGTATTCTTATGTATTTAAGTTTATGTTAAAGTATCGTGATCATGTTCTTTTGTGTTCTTCAAGATTAACAATGTATATCATCTTTTAACCAACTAAATATGAAATAACAAGGGATTATAAGGGTCTTACTACTAGCACAAGGCTAGGGAAGAACACTTGATGTTGAAGATGATAAATGGGTTAGATAAAAGCAAATGAAGAAGGTCCTTCAAGTTCCACAAGCTCCACACTTCTCAATCTAGCTTCTAACACCTTGTGAGGACTTGAGATTGCATGAAAGTGGAATGAAGGTGGTGGTGATGTGGGTGGTGGCTCACGGCCGAGATGAGGGAAGGATAGGGAGAGTGTGTTGTGTTGTGTTGTGTTGTGTTGTGTTGTGTTGTGTTGTGTTGTGTTGTGTTGTGTTGTGTTGTGTTGTGTTGTGTTGTGTTGTGTTGTGTTGTGTTGTGTTGTGTGGTGTAGTGTAGTGTGTGAAGGACGTAGGTGATGATGTTCTTTTATAACCAAGCCATATCTTCACAAGATCTTCACAATCTTAGGAGATCTTATAATATCTAAATAAAATCCAAATGAATCTAAGCAAGATCAAGAGATATCTTGTAGAATTTTGGAAAATCTTGGTGGTGGGGCCTCTCATAACCGTCCACAATATAGGGGCAAAGTGTAAATTCCAATCTCTAATTGTATAAATAAGTTAGTTTTCAAGTATAAAGTTTAGGGATTTAATGTGTTATTGTGTTATACGGGGTGTTATGGTGTTCGGGAACCATAACTAGTTCAGAAACATTAAAACAATGCTTATAGTAATATTTTGGTGTTTCGGGTAATGTCCGGTTGTTCGGTTAGATACCGGTTCATTAAAGTGCTAAATTGCACCGTTTAGTGTCTTTTAGGAAAGCATTTAGGACCATTTAGTCATGTTTTTGCATGGTACAATCTTGTTATAATGCTGAATTTTGCTGAAATATGTAAAATTCAGCATTTAAAGTGTGCTTCGGGTGCTTTTCAGTGCATATTATAGCTTCCGGAACGTCTATATGTTAACCCTTGTATACATATTTGGGTTTTAATGTATTCTTGACGTTGGACCTACACCTAGGCTCCAATTCTATTGTCTGACTGCTTTCTGCAGAATTGTTGACACAATGTGTCTTACCGGTGAGTTTACTAGTATTTCTGATGCAACGCTATTCATTAATGCATAAAACAATATTTTGTAGTATAAAACGTGCATGAATTCACATGTATAGCATGTAATCAGACAATGTTGACATTTAAGCACATAATTGCAGTTATTAAGTATTAATTAAATTGTACGGAAATTACCGGTTTTGTGCCAGTTGTCACATGTTCTTCCCAATTTCATCTCATGAACCATCACATTCAAGAAAAATCTCATAATCATCAATTCCACATCAAGTTTATCTATCACAATCTATCATATAACACCTTATACATCACAAAATCACAATACAACATCTACAAGTTCATCATGATCATCATCTTCACACTCATGCAATGGGTTTCATTCTAAATCATCTAAAAAACTAAAATTTAACCATGATTCAACTTCAACATGATAGCATTAACAAGTATTTATTCTAATTTCAACCAAATTCACGGATTAAACATAACCCACTTCATACAAGATCACCAATCTTAAGTTTTAGGACATACCTCATGATCCCCTTGTGTAGGTGATCATTAATTCATGTTCAATCATAGGTTTGAGCTCCAATTTCCCTTCAATTTGAAGCTTCTTATGAACTAGGGTTTGAACCCCTTTTTCTTTCTTCTCCTGGACATAAACATACACACACACACTATGTGTGTATGTTGTGTTTTAAATTTTATTTATTAAAACTCTTGTTCCCTTTTTACGGTTTTGGTCCCTCAAGTTTCGATTATAAATGAGACTGAAACTCTTATCTTGTTACTTATATACATGTTACCACTAGGTTAATTTGTTCCTAGTTATTTGGTTTACGGTTTCACCTTTACCACTAACGGTACTTTATCCGTTCCTTTATATTAACCGGGTTTAAATTACCAAACCCGTTTTTGGGGTGTTACACATTGCACTCGGATGGGCATAAACCACATTTATTCCGGTCTACGCTTGATCTAGCGAAAACGAATCTATTCTCAAGTAACGGGTCATGTCTAAAGGAACTAACCTTTGACCCGTATACATTCTAACATATAACTAATTATGTTCATTCCGGACTATATACCCCCCATATAATCGGACTTGGGTCAATAATACTTTTACTTGCGGCTTTTGCTAAATTATAATCATATTCAGTTGGAAGCCAACAAAAGGTAAATACTCTTAACTTATTTTTTTTTAAACTTGGGGTATGGCGAATACGCCATTTGGAGCGGGTATTATATAAATGAGCCGCCTATGATTGCTCATAAATACGACCCGTACCCCTTAAAAAGGGACGACCCGTACGTTTTCGAAGCCCAAAGCCCCAAACAAAGCGAACTATATAAAGAATGTGATAGAAAACCCTAGAGAAGAATTAGAGATTGACTAAAAGCGAGAAAAAGGTTGAAGAACATATTTTTTTAAGGATTTGGATAAGAAAAGGCAAGCGAATTTAAGATCCAATGCACGAGGAAGCAAGATTTTATTCTTCGGGTTAATCTTTATAGTTTTTATAGTCTTTAACTTCTATAATTGGTGATGAATTTGATTTGTGTGTTGGATTTGTTTATCATGTCGGACTAAACTCATATATAACTTTCTGGATGAGATGATTTGTTGATTTGATTTATGATTGATGATGGATTGCTTATTGGTATGATTCTAGTAGTATGTATGGTTGATTCCTGTGATGCGTATATGTTTAGTATTGGCTATGATGTTGATTATGTGGTTGTGTTGATTTTTCTATGAAGTTATGCATGTTAGATTCAATATTTTCTATCTTTAGGTTATACTGATATCCATTAACTTAGGGCTTGAAACCTTAACCAGTGTTAGATAATTAACCGTCATAGTTGGTAAAACATGTATTCTGCCTACGGGAAGGATCTCATTTAAAAGGTCTAGAAATTAGTTAGAGTTTTCTATAATTTGCTTACCTAGGTAGTTCGTAAACCGCAATGTTCATTGTTCAACCTTGGCACTGGTCTAGAAACCTTAAGTTGTGAGAATCCATATCATTACTAGCTTTGTTGGATTAGGTCTAAAGGTGTGTTAATGACCTTAACCCTAGCTTGATAAAATTAACCTTAATCGGTATTAGTTCATTTTAGCACTTCATATGCTATTATCAAGTTAGGTCTTAAAATAGTTTAATGAGTCTCGTCTACCATCAATCTAGTCCATCTTCGTTGATTCGAGTCTAGGATGGTTATATTTTCATAACCTTTGGTAAACTCTCTAAGTTAATTGAAGTTTTAGTAATTTATAGATTAATTTATCATTATTCATAGAATGCATATTAAGTTATTCGAGTCTAGGATGGTTATATTTTCATAACCTTTGGTAAACTCTCTAAGTTAATTGAAGTTTTAGTAATTTATAGATTAAATTATCATTATTCATAGAATGCATATTAAGTGATAAGTTAATACTAGTAGATTTTTTGTCCTATGATTAATACTTGAGTACTTACCTAAACTATATTATATTCTGATATGTACGTTTGCCTGTTACATGTATAGTTAGTAGTTATTTGTTTTTTTTACTTTAAAGCTCGTATGTGTTTTGTGTTCAATTTATTTATTATTATCTAAGCACGTTACAGTTCCATCGCAGTTTTCATAGCCAAGAGAAATCTAAGAGTCACGATTAGGATTTCTACATAGGTAGTGCTTTTCCTTTCCCTAAGTTCATCTAAGTTGTAAGTTTGCTAGTTGTTAGTTTTAGTTTCATTTAATTTTAATTTATTTAAACCAAATCAAAATCTTCTTTTAAATACCAATTCAATCAAATCTTTTAAACCTTTTATAGTTATTTTTCAGAGTCTAGTTGTAGTTATTGTATGTGTCACGTGGGTTTGATATCTAGATTTCCGTTAGGCTTTACTACATTTGATATATACACTTGCTTGTCATAGTGGTCTAGTTTACACATTTTCCAAAGTTTAACTATAGTGTTTAGGTTGGTTTTTTATTTAGATTTTAATAGACCATACCAAGCACATTACTTGGTTTATTGTACACATTGCATTACATATCATTATGTATATGTTAATTTGTAAATTGATTTTACAATGATGTGGTGTTCGTGTTGCATATTGTGTCTAAAGGAAAACATGTAAGAGAGTGTTGCAATATTAGGTTGTATATATTGTAAATTAGTTTATGAATTGTATTTGATTTGGCATGATTTATGGTACCAAGGTGTTGCAGATGTTATTGATTGGTTTATTTGTGCGTAAAGTTGATCTATGTATGTTGGTTTGTAAGTATTTATGGGGCCAATGTGTCGTACATCTTGCTTTTTTGCTTATTTGATTGCTGCAAGATTAACTTACAAGTTAACATGTATATAAGTGGGATTTGATGGTGTATAACGGATATGATGAGTTTAATTTTAATGTGCAACAACCAAGACAACTTTAATCAAGCAATCGGTTGTTGCGACATCTGTTAGCCTTGATACTGATGATGTGTTTCCTCTTTTAAGGTTTCTCATTTGTATTTAGATTTAAGAGTTTAAAAGCAATGATGAAGGCGCCGTGATTGTCGCTTTGGTGGGTATGACAACCTGGAATTGGGTTCTAGTTGCAACGATGTTCATGAGCCTCTTCGCTGGATCATTATAATGATTTTTTTTTGGTCAAGTCTTACATTCTTTATACGGTTATGTCATCTAAAATTATATTTAAGCATGTTGGCTTCTAATGGAGATTTTGAGGTTTTGGCGAGACTACAAAAATATACTTCAAGATGTTGTCGAATCTGATCGCCATATCACGGTGAAACTAAATGCGTTGACATAAAGAAGTGGTGTAATCCGGACGAAACATGCAAAGCTTCAGGTGTCTATTAACACAATACATAGTGATGTGAAAAACAAAAATTAATTGTAATTTTTATTTTATTTTATGTTGCATTAGTCTTAATTTACTTCTTACCTATCATAACCCAGGGGGATTTCTGGTTACTAAATATTAATAAAGGAAATGAAGTGAATAATGATTTTAATATTATAATAATATATAGTTTTTTAATACTTTTTTTATTTTCCTTACTTTTTAACTTTAATCTCTTTTTTCATATCAGGGGTTGGGATAAGCTTGCTGTCAACCGGTATCGAACCAGTATTCGTATCGAAAATACCGGGACGGTCCTGTTCGGTATCAGTACATGAAGGTAAAATCCGGCACTAATACAGAAAACGTCAATAGTTGGTGCCGAATTGATATTGGAAATCTTTTGGTTCGGGAAATCCAGTGCTGCTGCCCGGTACCTGATGTGTGTAAAATGCAACATATAAATTACATCAAATGAGGCATAAAACTAACCCTTTTTAAGTACTAATATTGGAAAAAGAGTGTTTTTGTCTTCCTTTTGTATTTTCAGGATTAAATGAGCTCAAAAACGCAAAAGAAGCAAAAAGACAGCTAAATCCAACATAAATACAAGGAAAGGAACATTAGTGGACTGCCCGACCCCTCAACGGCACCTTCCAAAGCAAAAAAGAGAAGACAGAAGGCTGAACACGCCCCGTGCTCAGCCAGCACGGGGCCGTGCCCAAGAAGCAGCAGAAAAGACAAATCTATAGAAGCTTCTATTGCCCATCACGGGGCCGTGCTCAGCGGACACGGGGGCGTGTCGAAAGTACAGCATGCGCATTTATTGTAATTGCGAATTACAATTAATGAGGAGAGAGATTGTCAGACGGACACGGGGCCGTGCCCAGCGGACACGGGGCCGTGTCCAGCACTCTGTTCAGCCTATAAATAGGAGTGATTGGATTCATTTCATCTCATCCCTTGGCACACCACCTCTCTCACACTTCATCCACCACCCACCACCATCACAACACCATCATCCACCACCATCATCCATTGTCCATCGTAGAGTGTGTGAGTCGTCTCGGGATCCAAGATTGATCGTAAGAGTTCTTGACAATCAAGGCCATGTTTGCCTAAGTCTCTTACATCACTTGGTGAAGACAAAGTGTCTAGTATAATACTTTTTATTTCTAATCTTTTGCACTTTTTATTTGGTTTTGTATTAATGACTTTAATAACTAGTTACTTATGTTGAAGGTGATATTTCCTTATCATTTGTCCGTGGTGTCTTGGCATTATTTTACTGTCTATATAAAATAAAGGATTTTCACCATTCATATCTCCACGGTCTATATGGAGATTTGTTGGCTACCTGGTAGGGGGTTAAGGGAACGGTTTGGTAAAGGTCTTGCCATTGTTCAGCGTTTAGAGGTCCTGCAATGGACCTGGGTCAAATTTAGTAGGACCTCCTTCAATACTTCACGGTATTGGATGGCGGGGGTTCAAACTCTTTGATCCCCTCATAAGTTAACTACTATTAATACTATAACCCGACTATTTAGGACTGTATCCCTGCTGACTCAGACTACTTAGCCGAGGGTAACGTCACCGCCAAAAGCGGGGCCTACCACAATACTGCATTAATAACTTAATTCATTATCTTCCAATAATCCACCCTTTTAGGATTGTATCCCTGCTGACTCAAACTACTGGGGTGAGGGTAACGTCACCTTCAAAAGAGGGGCCTACTACAATAACTAAGATAATCTCTTAATTATGTGCAAAAGTGCGGAAATAATCAAAGGTTATACTAGATACGAGTCGGAACCAAGTGATTCATCTTGTCTATCTGTTTTTTCTTTTATTTTTATTTTCAGCATTTTAGTTAATTTTTAGTTTTCTTAGTTTAAAACATTTTTCTAAACTTTTATTTGGTTAGACGTTGAGGATAAACCGGTACTAAAAGCTCTTGTGTCCTTGGACGACCTCGGTATCTTACAAACACTATACTACACTCAACGATGGGTGCACTTGCCCATATGTGTGTTTAGTGTCAGTGAAATATCGTGTTTTATAAATTTAAAACTTGGCTAAAATAAGTGTTAAAAAGGGCTTAAAATATACACCTAAAATATACGACACTTACCGCACATCAGTACCATTTACTCATCCCTGATCACGGTTATCGTACGAACAACGGTATCGTACAACTTTTTTTGTTGATTTTTTTCAACTTTTAATTTTTTCTTTTTTTAGTTTTAGGGGTAGTGATGAGCTCGGTGCCAACCAATACAGAATCGGTACTGATACCGAAAATACCGGTTACGGTATTAGTATATGAAGGTAAAAAACGGTAGTGAACCGGTATCAGGAATGCCAAAAGTCGGTACCGAATTGGTACTTAAGATCTTTCGGTTCGGCAAATTTGGTACCGGTACCCAGAACAATTTGCTCATCTCTTACCACGGGTTTCATACGAACAACATCGTTACCATACAACTTTTTTGGTTGATTTTCTTTCGGTTATCTTTTAGTGTTTTTTTCTACATTTTCTTTTTATTCTTGTCAGCAATTCCGTTCGCAACACGCTCGTAGTGATTTCAACACACATGTAAACACAGACTAAGTTACGGCGAACTTCTTTAAACCTAGTTTACTTAAAAAGAAAGAAAATAACTAGTTTTTTTTTCTTCATAATTTTTAATAACAAAAACATTATGTTATTTGTATTTTACTTGGGCTCATTCTAATAATAAATTTGACTTACTTGGGCCAGGCCCAAAACCGACAGAACCCTAGAAAAACATTCCATATAAAACCCTAACAACCCCCAAACCCTCATTTCTTCTTCAACGAGCAGCAGATCACGGCGATCAACCATGTCGAAGCGAGGTAACAAATTATCATCAATTTTCATACAAATCTAAACAACAATCATTCAACTTCAATCGTTGTTTTCAGGTCGCGGAGGTTCCGCCGGAAACAAGTTCCGGATGTCACTCGGTTTACCGGTGGCGGCGACGGTGAACTGCGCCGATAACACCGGCGCGAAGAACTTGTACATCATTTCAGTGAAAGGAATCAAAGGTAGGCTTAACCGTTTGCCGTCGGCTTGTGTCGGTGATATGGTTATGGCTACTGTGAAGAAAGGTAAGCCTGATTTGAGGAAGAAGGTTATGCCTGCTGTTATTGTTAGGCAGCGTAAGCCCTGGAGACGAAAGGATGGTGTGTTTATGTATTTTGAAGGTTAGTTTTGTTCATTATTTTTTTTATCGTTTTTTGGTTGATTGATGATTGTTTAGATACTGATTTGAACTAAACTGAATTTTTGTTTTGTTTGTTTAGTGACATTATTATAATTATAACTAGTTGATTTGCATTGCTTGTATCAGTGTTGTAAGAATCTCTAGGCGACTAGTGATTATTTGCGATTAATAGGGATTATTTGGAATTAATCTCATTGGGATTTGATATATAATTTTTAGATATATATACACACATTTTGTATGTACTTTTTTATAAAGTAGACATGTCTTAACTTATGCAGTTAATATTGGTGATATATTGGTCATATCGGTTCTTTAGTAAAATATCTGTGTCAAATATCTTAACCGATATTTTTGGCGATATTGCCCGATATTTGACCGATATATCACCGATATTTGACCGATATATCAGTGAATTACTGGTCTTAAAGTGCTATATATATAAATTCTTCATTAAATTAAAATTACCGATATCCCACCGATATCTCATTGAGATAACCTATATTTCAAATATCGGTTCTTGACCGATATTCCAATTTTTACCGCATTAACTGCATAGGTCTAAACCCTTCATTGACCTGTTTTTTAAGTAATTAGCGGGAATTTGTAAGGTTTGGTTGAAATTTGGCTGGGATCTGGCTTGAATTTGGCCAGAATAGGACCACCGTTAACTGCCTAGCGATTAATCGGCCATTAGGTAAACCTCAGATTAGTGATTGATCGGCGACTAATTAGAGGCTAGTCCGGATTTTTACAACCATGGTTTGTACTTTGGTTAACTGTATTTAGTTACTAAGGTGTAAACTAGCTGAGCAGACCTTAGAGCTACTTTTGATATGATCAATAAAAGCCTAAAATTAGTGTTTTATCGAGTCTGAGACTCAAATAAAGCTTGACTTGTTTGCACTCTATTTTTTTGATTCATTTTGTTATGTTTGATTCAGATCTTTGTTGTTATAGTTGCACATTTATTGTATAATTTGGTTTTGTTTTATTGTTGTTTTGTTAGCTTGTAGTTTTAATCAAGAAACATAAATCAGAACTTTGGATTAGTTAATAACATCAAACGATGATGAATTGTTTAGCTTGATTGTTTATAACATCAAACGATGGTGAATATTTTTATGTTTGTTTTGATCAATGTAAATTTTTCTTGCTGTTGAAATGATATATGTGATATGAAGCAATTAGTTTTTTTGTTGCTTATGCAGACAATGCTGGTGTCATTGTAAACCCCAAGGGAGAAATGAAAGGTAAACATGCTTATTTGTATTGCAGTTTGCAATAAACTATTTACATTAAGAGTATTTTAGGCTTTCAACAATGCTTTTATGACCATTCGATTGAAGGCCATTTGACTGGCGTTGTGGCTGAAACCGTTAATGGTTCTTTTTGTTGTTGAATGCAGGATCTGCCATCACTGGACCAATCGGGAAAGAGTGTGCTGATTTGTGGCCAAGGATTGCAAGTGCTGCAAATGCCATTGTTTAGGGCCAAGTTCGCATTTGAAGTCGAGTTTCATCTTCACTTTGAGATAGTTTTTTAGTCGATTATGTTTTTGGTGATTGTTAATCAAATGATCTTTGGTGATTTTGTTGCAAGATATTTTGTTGAGATAATGTTTCAAATTGCAGACATGAGTGATGCTTATTGCGTGTTATGAGCTACTTAAGATCAGAATTTAAATATTGTTTTCCTTTCTAAATATGAACTTAAAAGTTCCGCTGATATTTGATTTCAAACTATTTATACGGTAGCGATTCGTATGAAGAAATAGGTGGAATGGAATGAATCATTAAGCTAACATGTTTGGTTATCATGAAATGAAAATAAATAATTTGGGATGTTAGGGCATGTTTGGCTAAGCTTTTCAAACTAACTTATTGACTTATCAAAAAGCCAATAAGCTTCTTATAGGGCATGTTTGGCTAAGCTTATTATAGTTAAAAAGGACTTTTAAGAAAGGACTTTTTGAAAAAGGAGTTTTTTAAAAAAGTGTTTGGATTAGCTTATTGATATAAAATGACTAAAATGAGCATTCTTTTAGATATAAGGGGGTAAAGAATGTGTATATTGGTAATTTGTAGTTTGAAAAGTTAAAAGCTGGCCAAGAAGTCACAATATTGTGACTTCTTGAAACCTTCTTTTTCTTCTTTGCAAAAAGCCATTTTAAAAAGGACTTTTGGCATAGCTAAACACAAAAACAACTTATTGGCTTTTTGATAAGTTGTTTTGAAAAGCTTAGCCAAACATTCCATAGTGTTTGACAAATGGAAAAGTGCTTTTAAAAATGACTTTTTGATATGAATGAAAAGGAGTTTTTGAAAAGTCAGAGGAGGACTTCTTGTTTAGCTTATAGCTTTTCAACCAACAAATTACCAATATACCCCTTATTTTTTAACACCCCTTATGAAAGAATGTTCATTTTAGTCATTTTACATCAATAAGCTAAACCAAACACTTTTTAAAAAACAACTTATTGGCTTTTCCAATCCCATAAGCTAATCCAAACACTTTTTTTTAAAAACTCATTTTCAAAAAGTCATTTTCTCAAAAGTCCTTTTCCCAAAAGTCCTTTTTAACTCTAATAAGCTTAGGACATGCCCTTAATGTAATAATAGAATGGAACATTCTAAAGGTATCTAACTCCTTTCAAATATGACAATTTCCAAAGAATGAAAAGAAATATATTATTATTATATTTATATTAATACTAGTATTATTATATATCAAATTCTTATTATTAATTTATTTACTATTAATTATATTATTATTATTTTTGAGGCAATTATATTTTTGTCGTTTTTAATACAATTGTGTTCGTTACTATGTATTTTTTTGTCTATCAAATTATACAAAGTAAATTATTCATTCTATTCACATATAAGTAACCAAACATCACAATGGAATGTAATGATCCATTTCATTACCTCATCTATTCTATTTCATCATCCATTCCTTTACCCCATACCAAACAAGACCATAATAGTTTGTTTAGGGTGTAGGGAGTGGTTAGACACTTGAAAGTGGTAAATTTCAAAATCAACCAATGAGAGTGTATCATGTCATTCAACCTTAATTGTTTAAACTATGCTCAAAAGTGTTGGCAATGGTTAGACACTTCATGAGTTGATAAACTATTTAAAAAAAAGGAAAAATGTATGATTGGTTGAGATGACATGGACCCCACCACACACACCCCCTCTCTCTCCTTCCCTCCCGTCACCGCTTCGACAAACCTTTACCGAAATCCTTTACCTTTGAGTGGTAAACTTATGTTGGCGGTGGTGTTCCCAATTGGTAAACTAAGTTTACCGCATGAAACCGCATCCACTCCATATACCCTTATTGATCAACAAGTCAATTCAAGATACGTTAGTTTTCTTACATCTGACGCATTCTATTTTTTTTTTAATGACAAAGCTTATTTCTACCTTATATTACTCTCTTTGCCTAGATTTGAACATATGATCTTTTCTCTAAAAGGCATGAGCGTCAACCAAGTGAGGTAGTGCTACGCTGGCGACACGTTTTAACTAACCAATGTATTTTACTTTCCAAACAATTTTTTATTGGGATCAAAAGTTGTAGTTTAACTAGCAATAATTCATTTAGTTCTCAACAAAAACATGCATATCCTTAATCATGTCATTTTGTAATTATAAATCATGTTACATAATAATAATAATAATAATAATAATAATAATAATAATAATAATAATTAAATCTGCATGATACCCAATTAATATATCTTATTAATTCAACGAGTTAACAATCTAATACATCCATTGAAAGGTTCCAAACTTCCAACTTAATGATGTTGCATCACTAATAAAGTTGGGACCTTAATGGACCTACCCTTTTATTTTCAACTAACTTTTTTTTTTTTGAAAATTGACTTTCACTAACACCACCAAACCCGAAAACCGAGACGGCAAAACAAAACTACACCAAAGAAACAAAAAACAAAACCTACATAAATACAAATTTACACCAATTACTCCAAGATATAGAATGAATAACCGACCTATGTTTGAGCCAAAAGTAAGCCGTGGATCTAATGTCACTGAAAACTTCCTCCACTTTAAACCGGGATCCTGAAAAAACCACCTTGTTCCTCGCTAACCATTCTATGAACCTTGTTATTAACTGCCTAATCACATTCTATGAACCTTGTTATTAACAGCCTTTTTTATAAACATCTTCTTAATCTACTATTCTACCATTGTTTAATATATAAACTCATAACCCAATCTCATGTTCTTGAGATACCTTTTAGAAAATTTAAATCTTGAAATAGACAACACAAGGAGTTGATCATGGCTCTAGAGAGACGAAAACGACATTTCGACACCAATATAGATTGATCCCAACAATCAAACATATCGAATGATGGGTGGTCCCAATTTATGAGCATAAATTCTATGTCACTTTTGAGTTGTAACTCTTTAAAATCATAGGCGATAACCGGATGGCGAACTCAACAATGTGGAGGTGGCACAGGAGGATCCATTGTGGTGACACCGTGGTCATGTTTGCAAGTGGTCGAAGGCATGGTGGTGGTGGTGGCGGGGGTGTTTTGAAGCAGCTGACATGGAGGTTCATGTCACAATGGAAACAAGCACTTGCATGGCGAACCACCACCGGCAACCGCCATGGTTATGATCCTCATAGCTATTCTCAAAACTTTGATGATGGTTTCTTGTATGATCATCTCTCTCATTCATATAGTTGATATGATTGGTATCTCTAATTGAATAATACATGGTGACCCGTTTATGCTATCGGGTCTAAAGTTGTCTATTCTGTTTTATCTAATAATCTTTTCTTTTTCTAAAGTTTCATATAAACTATATAGTTAAGAATTAAGTACCCTTTTGTATCAGTTTTGCTATTAAAAATAAAAATATTTTGAATGGGGTTGGAGTCATTAGAAAACAATATATTGGTTTGGAGTTTAGAAAGCTCTGCTCTGTTTCTATAGTGTTATTTTGTTGTACAATAGATCAAATTCTTGATGCACATAGTTATGTTTTTTAGGGAAATTTATTGTAATTAATAGTAAGTGGTCTATTGGTCTGAACAAAAGTTATATGACACGTACCTAAATATAAGCATGTAAAAAATGATTATAATTTTTTAGAAAGTTAAAAGGTTGTAACTGTCAATACTAAATGTTAAAGAACAAAGGCTGAAATAAACAAAAACTTACTGAAACACAAAAAAAGACAAATGTAATGAACTTTAATTTATAACGACACGTACATAAATATAAGCGCATAAAAATGATTATAAAGTTTTTAGAAAGTTAAAGGATTGTCGGTGTCAAAACTAAATGCCGAAGGGTAAATGCTAAAATAAAAAAAAAGTTACTAAAAGAAAAAAGAAAAAAAAAAACTAAAAAAAGGATCAATAGGCTCATTTAAATTTGTTTTTATCTAATAATTTGTGTTCGTAACTTATAACAAATGTGCACTTGTGCTCAAATTTTTTCTTAATATTCCAATATAAATTTTATATAAAAACAAAGTTATATTCAAAATAAAGTATTTTTTATAACCGGTGTCGTAATGAACCAAACAAATATTGACCAAACAACATCTGTACTGGTATTCTCTTTTGTTGGTTTTGGTTTTGCTAAGAGCTCGCTTTGGTATTTTATGATATTTTTTCACTACTAGTGCAGAAGCAGGATTTTAGCAAAGTAACTTTGTTACTTACAATTTTATGTTTATAACTTTTATTTGGTTAGATCTAATACTATTGCAAACAATATTTTAGGTTTTACGCATATATCAAAATTTCACCACACCGCACGAGAATTTCCACCGGTTTGGATACAAATAGAAATGGTTTACGTTTTTTTATGACAATTCCTTTTAATCCCTATTGTCCGTGGGACTTGAACCCAAGACCTCCCCTTCCCAAACTCAGATGTTTAAATGATTCGTCTTTGTCAATGGATAACCACCCCATTGGTAGGAATGGTTTACGTGATTATTGATTTTATCATTTAATAGTTGGAAGCTTGAAGCATTCCAAAATCACATTTTTTTCTTATTTTTTCGTGCTTCATGGATGTATATTGTCATGGTTTCGTATATTATTATAATTATATTACATATTAGGTTAGAACCCCGTATAATTTTATTTTTTTAAAACTTTGGGATCATAAAAGACAAAAGAGGAAAATAAGAATCACAACTCTTAAATTTAGTAAAATAGATACAAAATAACGGTGAATTAACATGATAAAGTTTAAAGAGAAAATTACTTTTTGAGTCACAGTGTTTTAGTGGTGTTAACCACTTGAGTCCAAAATCGATACGTTTAACGCATTGAGTCCCTAAAAGTTTATTTTGTAACTCTTTCAGTAACTTTAGTCTAATTCCTAATGTGCAAAGCAAACAGTATCATCCTTGTTCTATTTATAACTAAGTAACATTATGCAATTGGACTTTATACTAAATCCTATTGTACCCTCATCAACTTGTTCAAATGCTACAACTGATCCTAAACACACTCAAGTGGCATAATCCTTCTTCAAATGCTACATTTGATCCTAAACACACACAAGTACCAGTCAAAGTCATTTGATCCTAAACAAAGTCAAGCAGTTAGATCCCAAACACAATTAATAACTTCAAATCAAAGACTAATCCTATGCTAGCTGCACCCTTATCAAACAAACAATACCATCAACTTAAATTATCCTACAAACCAGCAAAAGGCTTATGTGCAGCAAACATCCACTGATGTCATTTGATCCTAAGCACATTAAACAAACATCTCAAACAAAAATACCATCAACTTAAATTATACTCAGTGTCATTTGATCGACCCTAAGCACATCAAAGTCATAGTCAAATGCTTCAGTTGATCCTAATGCGTAGCAGTGAGCTTCAATTGATCCTAATATGCAGCAGTGAAAGGCATTTGATCCTAATGTGCAGCAGTGGGCATTTGATCCTAATGTGCAGCAGTGAATGGCATTTGATCCTAATGTGCAGCAGTGAACACAATTAATCAAATGTTACAATTGATCCTTAACACATAAATATCAACATTAAAGACAGTGCAGTAACAATCAAAGGCAGAGTCATTTGATCCTAAAATTAACATCATAACTTCAAATGAAACACAGTTTAATAAGGTTCATTAACACTTAAAATATCAACATTAAAGACCACCATTCATACACAATAGTTTAATATCCGATATTAGATAACAATACAAGGGTAATCCTGATCATTAACTTCAAAAACCCAATAATTGATCATGGCCAAAATAACCCTTTTACACTGTTATACGTAAGCTAACAGCTAGACATCCTATGTACACCCATGCAAGCCCCCGTCTTCATGCTCGACGGCTAAAACAAAGTTCAATCCTAAACCCTCTTCCCGTCCGCAACACGACTCGATATTGGATCCGGACAAGGCGTTGATGCGTGGTCAAAAACCATTGTTTATTCGTATTTAAGTTGATGTTTTTACATGACTTCTGGTTTCGAATGGCCTACTTTGATTAGAATTGTATTTTGCAGGTCTAACGGAGTTTAATGAGCTATTCGGGAGCTTTACGTAGCATCGGGGAGCAAACGGGATCAACCGTGAACGCGAAACAAAGAAATCAGAAAACGTAGATTGGGCAGGTCGTCACAACGCGCGGGTGTGGTTCAACGTTTTTGTATCATCTATTTTTCCCCGTTTGACAGGATTGTCACAACGCGTGGGTCCTTAATCGACTTACTTATTATTTTCTATGTTTTACATTTCGATTTAATTTCTACACATTAACACGTAGTGGCAGTGGTGTGGCATTGATGCTATTTGTCACGGTTTTACGCCCCTATCGCAACGCAAGAGAAGGGGCTTAATACTAGTTTTATTTATTTTATAACAGTAAATGAAGGATTCACTTTTTTTTCTCACGTTTATTACATTACTAGGTTATCACCCGGGAAATGCTTCCCGGGCTGGAGAAAGTTATACATGTCACTTATTATTTATAAGCAATACATACTTAAATAAAATGATAAAAAATAAGTGACATGTTATATGAAATCAAAAAGCAACAATTTACATTATAAGCTACCAAAGACTTCTTTATAGACGACATTAGACGTCTTATTTGTTGGTTTTCCATCGGCATCGAATAATTATTTCATTGACTTATCAAAATTGATTATTTCTTTCTAAACACCCTAAACGTGTAGAATTATTTCATTTTTTATCCTGAACAAAAACTGTTTCAAAGATGCATTACCTTATGACCAAATGAACACCATGATTCTTCAAGAATCCAGCAAAAAAAGGTGGTGACTTCTTCAAGATCTGCATCCCAAACACGATTGTCCTCTTACCTACCAATTTGTATCCTAGTTCTTTTTGCATCTACACTTTTTAATATTCAATTCAATTAAGCGGTGTTTGGATGTGCGCTTTGAAAGTGACTTATTCATATTCAACTCAAGGGTGTTTGCATATGTGTATACCGTTAGAAGTAACAACTTTCAATGAAATAAGCTGTATTAGTACTATTACGAGATAACCATTATATTATATTATACCTCCAATAATACTAATAACTAAAGCACTTACAAATCACTGTAATACAGCTATATAAAATATCAAAATATATACTAAAAAAGAATGACAAAAATAGTCAATATGAGTTAAGATGAATGTCTTAAACAGTCAAACCTCTCTGCAAATTCAATAGCTGTTTCTCCAGGCTTCATATTTTGCTGCTCCAAATACCAAACATCGCAAACCACAGCCCATGATGTCATCAGCTGCAATAGGTGGGTCGTGAACGACTGTCGGCATAATGAAATTAATAATATTTACACAATTTAATCCAAAAAAATAATATTGAGAAATTAACACTAATTTTGGAAGGAAATATCTTGCTTTCTGCTATTCCAAAACGCGTCGACAAATATTTTGTTGTACTTGATTGCAATTGAACAAACAGTAGCACCGAGTTCAAATGCACCCTAAAAGACATTAGCAGCAAATTAATATAACCATTTAGTAAAAACATCCTTTCAACGTGCATCAACAAATGTACCTTTTTGAACATAACGGTGTAATTATTATTCACGCACGTTCCTTCGGGAAATATAAGAAGAGGATTGTTGTCGGTTCCTTCAACATGTTCCCTCAACCTGGATTGTCATTTGCCAGCTCATGTTACAATATTTATAAACTTTAAAAAATTAAATAAAAGGGCCAAAGAATTTGCACTGAACATACTTTCTTGCTACTATTTCGCTATCCTTTGCTTCTGAACAGTTAAACCATATACACCCCACACTTTCCAAAATAGTACTTTGCAGAAGTCCTACACGAGGAAGAAAAAACCATTAAGATGGTTTATTCCATGTAACCATTCAGTATTTTAGAGTAAATTGCGGTTTTCGTCCCTGTGGTTTGCTTCAATTAACACGTTTTGTCCACCCTTAACACCTCCCATCCCTGATGTTTGATCTTTTCACACTTTACGTCCCTAGACCTAACACTGTTAACTTTTCTCTTAGTTTATTGTGCAAAATTACAAAGATTCTCTTAACTCCATAATCTTCTTCAACCCACCACCACCACCAACCCGCCAGGGGGTGGTGGTGGGTGGTCTGAGACATGTTGAAGAAGAAGATGGAGTCAAGGGTATATTAGTGATTTCACACACAAAAAAAACTAACAGAAAAGTTAACGGTGTTAAGGTAAAGGGGTGGAAAGTGTGAAAAGATCAAACGTCAAGGACGAGAGGTGTTAAGGGTGGACAAACGTGTTAATTGGAGCAAACCACGGGGACGAAAACTGCAATTTTCTCAGCATTTTATTATAAGTTCCAAAACTGAATATGTGCACTCACCGACCCATCCAGGGTGTTTCTGCATGATAACTGCGAATGCAGTCATCTGTTCTAAAACAATAAAATCAATCATAGACGTATGATTGGCCACAAACACCTGTTCAACAATCGGTCAAATATTTAGATAAAACAATCAAATGTGAGTATTATAATAAAATAATTCATATGTTACCTGTTTAGGCCTTGCGCATGGTCGCGGGCCGTGATACTTGACGACCCATGTCCATGATGCAACAAAGAAGCTGCAAATTAACTCCACCAGAGCGCGCTGCCACCCGTAGAAAGGTATAAGAGATTAACCACAAGAGTACATGCATCTTTTAACGGTAAGTTAGCAAAGATGTAAATAGATGTAAGAAATCACTCATACCTCTAACCGTTTCCTCAACTTATCGTGCCCTTTTAATAACACGTGCACAGGAATGCAACATGGTAGGAATATGGCCCATCCTGTAGTCAGAATAAGAACCCTGCAGAACAAATAAGAGGAAAAAAACTATAATCTAGAGCTTCATCTGACATCAATGTTCTATTATTCTTTTCCCTATTTTTGTTGGAACTTGGAAATTAATTTACATAAATCTAAGTAAAAAGCAATCGAATAATCGGATAGCAGAAACACATACATCTCTGGGAAAAGAATCCCATATCTAACTACAACACCCAAACACCACAACGGGAATAAATATATATTCCAGTTCCAAGGCTCTGGAGGATTTTACTTGAAACATCGCGTGAAAGAGTCCTGCTCATGCGCAAATAAATTATCGTAGGTTTATACTTGCTTTATAGCCAAGTAGTTAATGCGGTAAAATATCAGATATCGTTCAAGGACCGATAATGGTGTTAGAAAAAACTTATTTTTTTTAAATGACCCACCTGTTGCTAGCATCTTGCTAAAGCATTCCAAGTTACATACCACGACACACGACAACCTCTTAAGGATATCACAAACAACAATCCTAATATAATTCATTTTAGCTAACTGGATCATTCTTAGTTGAAGACAAACAAAATATAACTAAATAAAAAAGTTACCACCACATATCGATCGTCGTTCTCGCATCTCAGTCTTCAATGTTCACCTTCATCACCACATACATCAGCTACTCATTGTTGTCAACGCTACCATCACCAGTCGTTGCCGGAGCCTCCAATACCCCCGCCAACTTACATCACAAACCTCACCTTCTTTGCCGCTGATGCCACCACCACCACCTCTTGAACAACCATCGTGACCAATATCGTTAGTTTCAAAACATCACCAAGCCAAGCCGCCATGCTTTAGCTCAGACATGTCACGGTTCTGGTGTCATCTCCTTTCACTAGCGGTCATCTCCCTGGACCACTACCATAACCACCATATTTCCTATCCATAAACAACCATTTGTAATTCCATCCGAGCGGTTACCAGTGGACAACTCTGTTACCGAATTCTATTCTCTTTGTTGTCAGCTTCTGTTGAACATAGAAACCGTCTTCTCCTTTGTCTGTATCTGCCAATAGATCACTAAGTTAGATATTTAAAGAACATTCACTTGTAATGGAACCCCGTGTAATACACGAGTTAGGCAATAAAAACGATAAAATTCATAAAAGTTTAAGAAACCTGTCATTAATGGAATTACATACTAATATATAACCAAAAAAAAAAACCAACCACCACAAAACATATGATGGAAAATTCTCTAACATGATGAATTTATAAAATGCAACTTTTAATATCTACAAATAACTTCATATCTAAAGTCTAAACTATCATTCTTGGGAAAACAACCAATGGGTTAAGCCGGGATCTCGTTCATGCTCTAATCTTTAGTTGATGAATATAGAGAAATTACGATTTGGCTGGTGAATAGGAGGTAAAAGCAAAGCCTTTACTGTGTCCGTTGAAAATAGCTTTCCACATTCACTGCACCAATACAAATTCAATATATGCATATGTTCCACTGATTAATGAAGAGGGCATACATGCACACTTTAGTGAATGGAGCTTGATAACGGTAGATCTCATGATGCAACAAAAAAATATCACCTTTTCTACTTGGCGTCTAGATTTCGCTTTAACAAAGCTCAAAGAAAATGAAGAAAGTGAGCAAAGAACATGATCATCATTAATAACTGCTCCTTGATCCATTGAGGAAACTGTTGAGGAGTCGAACCCCAAACCAAAAACCTCTTTAAAATATTATAATTCCTCATTTTCCCCCTCTTATCTATCTCTACACACTTTGGATTACTACCGGTTGAAATTAAGTCCTACATTTATTTATACAAACACTTTGTGTGTTATAAGCTTTCAATACTTAATCGAAGGAATATGAATACACACAATTAATGATAGTCATTCTTTGTTAAATTTAGGTATCAGTGTATCACTTTGTATCTCTTCCCATACAAACGAATACAATACAACATAATCGGCTAATCCTCCCTTCTTCTAAATAATAGCCGGTCACAATCGACGCTAAAAACCCAATATCCACAAAATCCGAAGCCCGTAAAATCATAACAAAATTCGAAATCAAAACCATTATCGCAAACCCTGGCGTAAAATAATTAACCACAATCCCCAAAAATCACACTGATATGCAGAATCAATACACAAAACTTAACAAAATTAAATAGGAACATAGTAAGACCAAAGCTCCAAAAATTATGATGATATGTGAAACTGAAAATATCATAGTAGAAACAACCATAGTCCCTAACTTATCATTCCAAAATTTACCTTTTCCCTGTCGTCAACACCATACCAGAAACGCCATTTGTTCATTCATGTAATGAAATGGGAAAAAAGTCAAAAGCGACCTGTTACATTTACAGACAAAAACATTTATATACTAAAAGATAGAATCCATGACAGTTAAATGAGTATCCTATAGCTGTAACTTTATTTGAAGAATATATTGCAAATTTTCAACCAGAAAACTGTCAATAACTGTAAAATAAACACAAATTCAACTTTTCTTTTAGTTGTAATTTCATATAAATATTGCAAATATATAACCAGAGAACTGTAGAATCAGCACATCAGTTTGAGACTTGAATTACATATTACATGGACTGAATCCTTGAATCTCCTTAGCTTTATCTAAAAAACAAATTATTAAATCCAATCCAAACTTGATTAAAAAAAATCCATATGCAAAATCCACGAGAAAATCAATTATAAATTCTTCAATAACAATAAAAACTAATAAACAAACCAGATTACCAAAAGTTGAACAATCGGAACCGTTGAAAAACATCATAGACTCTCACACAAAACTAAGCACGAAAAACTGAGATTCAATTCCAATCCAAAACGCAAACACAAACCCTAGATTTCATGTCACATAGCATATTTAAATTAATCTGAATAGAAATATAAACAAAACACCATAAAAGGAAAATCATACCTTGAACTTTTGAATCGATGTTGTTGCGATGAACCGCTATGGAGCCCGTATGCTTTCTCCGACAACCCAAATCTTCCAGTCACCAGGGCATTAATGTAACAGATACATTCTTACCTTGAACAACATCTGGATCCGAAATGGACTTGAGATTTCAGAGATGATATAATCAATTGATTGATGAGAAGATAGTTAACCAAAATCATACCTAGGTTTTAGAAAAGAAGTGACGGTGAAGAAGGAGATAGAGAGATTAGTAGCTTCTCAAGGAAGAATGAAAGGAATTAGGGTTACAAAAAAATATATAGGGTCCGAATAGTCGGGTACCAAATCAAAGAAGTGGAGGTCCGCGTGTGAATTTTAGAGCCCATATCGTTTTCCCGCCAAAATGGATTTCTAGATGCTCTAATCTAATGCCACATCAGCCCAAATCTTCTTGTTTATTATAGATAATAGATTTTTAGTTGTGCATAGAACTCTCCCTTGCAAGTGTGCGCACACACAATATACACACAATTTTACTAAAAGTTCAATATAGAAGAAAATGAGAAGAGAAAGTTGTCACGAAGGGGAGACGGCGGGGAAGAGATACAACGACTAACCCTACGAGGATAACGATGTACACAAATAAGTACAAAGAAAAATATAGAAATTTAATACTCTCTTACCATGTATAACAATATAATTGTTATAAATTTTATGTTTTATTGCTGAATTTGTATAAGCTAGAAAAATAACAATTAATATAATGTAATCATTCATATTTTCGTATTAAAATAGTTTTTATTTACACAATGAATTATATTATATCTAATAAATATTATATCCAATGACGGTTCTAAGACTTTTTTCTGCCGGCTTGGTTTTTTCAGGTGCTCGGATGTCTCTTAACCCAACGTTTGAATTTTGGTTTCGTCATGTTAAAACACATAAATAATGATAACTTTCCGTTGTAACTTGTAGAATTAAAAGTTAAAATGAAGCTTTAGAGGTATATAGGTAATCATGACCATAGAAAGGTAATGTATCGTTCAATAACCATTTACAAAGATTAGTCGAAACACTTTCTCAAATCATGACCACGAAAATGTAATGCATTGTTTAATAACCATTTACAAAAAATACTCGGAGTACTTTATCAATTTCAATATACATTTTTTAGCTTTTCAAATGCAACATATATGCTTTAAAAATAAGTAATATACGCTAAATAAAATAACATGAGATCTTTGAAATCATTGTTCGTTTACACGAAAAGCGACAATCAAAACCAATGTATAAAGATTTATATACTATGAATTAGTAACATGTTCACACAAATGGTCGAAACGAATGTAAATATAATAAGGCTCAGACACGACATGGCTGCAATAAAAATTGCCACACAAAAAAAACTGTATAGTTAGTTGTGTTGCACCTACTAGATCCGCCTATGATTATATCTAATAAACATCGTAACACTAAAAGATAGCATATTTATAATACACAATTACAAATGCATGCATTTAGCCAAGAACATTTTTATCCTCTCTCTCCTTCAACTCATCATCTATGTCACAAATACACCTCAAATAGATTGGAATGAGTTTTATCTGATACACAATCACACATTTCATGTTCCTATTTGTAAGGGTTATTGGATTTTAATAATCCTAAGTTTCACCAGTTGGCCGATAATAATCCCAACTTTAAAAATTCCCTCTAATAATACCAACTTGTAAAAGTTTGGCCGCCATTAATCCTTTTCTAACGTAGGTGCACTTAAATCAATTAAGTAGTCTCTAGGTGTAATTGAATCTATTAAGGAGACCAAATTCTTATATGTTTGAAAATGATCAATTGCGGCCAAACTTTTACAAGTTGGGATTATTGGAGGGAATTTTTAAAGTTTGGATTATTATCAGCCAACTGGTGAAACTTAGTATTATTAAAATCCAATAAACCTATTTCTAATACACATTTCATGTTTCTCATAGTCATATATTGCCACACCCCAACCGATGGCGGAAACATCAGGCCGTGGCACTGAGCGAAACAGATTGTCCAGAAGTTTCCATAACAACTATATTTACCAAGTATTTAAAGCAACACGTTCCATACCATGTCATAAATGATAATACAATTATTACAGAAAAGATTTAGTCAAATTGTTCTGTTCCGACGACTCAGATTTTTATTACAGACAATTGTTTATTGTTGACCTAGGTCTTTCCTAGCCTCGATTTCATAGCAAAGTAAGCAAATAAGCATCATAAGCACCTGTCACATACGTTAAAGTAAAAGTCAATACACATAGCGTAAAGGTGAGCATACAAGTTTGATAATAGCATATAGAGTTCGAAATCGTTACACATAACCAGCGCGTACACCGTGTAAAATGAGGCATGTTAGTTATCGGCATGAACCTATCGATACCAATGACTGCCGGTTGACTGCCCAAGGCAGTTCGCGATACACACTCACCACTGTGAGCCATGTAAGTAATTGTCCTTAACAACCACTGAGTGAACAGGTGCTGAGTCCAAACTATAGTACTATCGTTGCTAAGGCAGGTAGACAGCATTCCATGTGTAAACATAACAAACAAGCATTCATTAAGTCACGTATAACATGCGGTAACGGTTAGCGTTTAAAGTATTGCGTTGTGTGTTCGATGTGATTTTGTATAAGTAACGTATGTAACACCCAAAAGTGCGCAAAGCAAAAAGGGGTCGAGTATACTCACAGCGATTGATGGATTGAAGGGAGCGCTAGAAAGTAGGGTTAGCCTGAACAGATTGATAGCATAACGATAAGCGGCGCGTAAAACGATACAGAGTGCAAGTGGGTAGGACAACAGTTCGATTGGATGGGAGTCCGATCGGACAGCCGGTCGTTCGAGTGACAGTCCGTTCGGACGGTCGTCCGGTCGGATGACGTTCAAGTGGATTGTTACTTCCTTTGGGAAGGATGTGTTTGTGTATGATGGCTTGACTTTTGAAGTTTTCGTTGTAGTATTTGAAAACATTGAAGTATCCCTACCTTTCAGGTCGATCGATCGAACGACCGTTCGATCGGGCGACAGTCCGATAGGTTGGGCACTTCAGCGAGAACAAGTTCTCAGCAGGTTGTCACTCGATCGGACGGTTGTTCGATCGGGTGTTATCCCTTGTGCATTTAATATGTTGAAAATTGTTTAAGTGTTGAAGTTTCGAAACATCACATAGTCGGATGGTCGTTCGATCGAGTGGTAACTCGATCGGACGGCAATCCGTTCGGTGTTCCCAAAACTCTTGAGGGTTGATTTGAAAAATTAATTGTGGGGCCAAGGTGCAAGTCGATCGGATGACCGGTCGTTCGGGTGGCTGTCCGATCGGACGGCAGTCCGTTCGGACAACACTCCGCCCTGGTCGACCTGTTCGTCTTACACTTGGTTGTTTTGATTGTTTTTCGTTTTACCGAGACATTTTGCTAACGTATTAAGCAACAGAAACCTTGACAATACTTGGTACCCGTGATCGGATAGGAATCACCCAAATCCGACCAGTTAATCTGTTCGAGACGGTGTTCCATGTTTAACCTGAAATTGGTAGTCTCGTGGATAGAATCCAGATCTTGAACCAACACAACCACAAGAATGAGTAGTAAGTCGGCACAAGCTCCGATTCTATCGGTTTTGAATGCATTGAGTGTAAAAGAGTTGAAAGAAAGTTGGAAAACCATCTTTCAATCCTTTTCATTGTGAATATCTTTAGATCTATGAAAGATCTTTGTTTGTTTATGTGGAAATCAGTTAGATCTAAGTTGTTCTTGGTGGATTGAGGCCAAAACATGAAGTTCATGATGACGTCACCCTAGAACACCTTGAATCTTGATGATTTCACGGTTAAAAGTTAAGATTCAAAAGATAGAAAGGCGTAGGAGTGCGTGTAGATTAAGGAATTACAAGATTTAGGATGAGGTCTTACCGGAATCGCGAGAAATCTGAAGAAAAGTGGGGAAGATGAGCTGGTCGGAGGAGAGTTGCCAAAAGTGGAAAGTATGATGGTGACATGGGGTATTTATAGGGTTTCCCAAAAAGGAAAGGGGATGAGAGGGCTGGTCGATCGGTTGGCAGCCTGATCGATTGGCTGGCCGATCGAGCGGTAGCTCGATCGAACAGCTGGTCGACCGGCTGGCCACCTGGTCGATTGGCCACTTGTTCAAGTGTTTAGTGCGACGAGTTTTGCCGTTTCGATTGCGATTACGAGCGTTGCGATGCGTTAGAGTTTCCTAGTCAAATTACTTTTAATCCCAACTACTATATCAACATATAAGCATCCTTATTTCGTATTCGTTTAGCGTTTGCGATTCGTTTGCGATCGAGTTCGATTGTGTTTCGATTGATTACCACACATAACATAAATAAACATGCACAAGTAACACATAAGGCACACACACACGTATAACAATAACCAAAATGCGTAATTCGAATCGCGAGTGCCATTGCGATAGCGATAAAGCGATTAAAAATGCGATAAACAACGACTACTATGCGATTATTAATAGATACTCCACATAATACAACTAAAGCGATAATAAAATAGGCTAATTACAAGTCAAAGAAGTCAAAACAGGAATTGAGCAAGAAGAGACAGATAGCAATTAGCAATCATTTCTTCCTTAGACTTCAATCTTGACTTTGACTTTGACTTTCAAAACACGGGGTGTTACATATATTTCATTATATAATCATTACAACCTAAATACCATGGGCGGACCTAGCCTTTGGCCAGGGTGGGCGACCGCACCCCTTGAAAAAAAAAATTAGTGTATATTTTAGGCAAAAAACACGACCGCACCCCTTGAAAATATGGTTAAACACCTCATCCGTGTAAGATTAAATATATTTATTTTATATTTAGTCTAGTAGCCATTATAATCATTTACATTATATGGATCAAAATATATAACAATCCTATTAAATAATTAGTTGGTAATTGTTGATGGGCCCAATTACCCTTATTAACTAATTAGGGTTTCCTCCTGGGTGCTTATATAAGGAGACTAATGTAGAGGTTTCAAGGTGAGACAATAGACAACCTTATTAGTTCATAACATCAATTGACCTCCTCTCCATAACCGATTCCCTTGTCGGTTTTCTCATCATCACCATCAATAGATTGCACCCTAAGGAGGAACCAGATCAAGCTGACAATCATGTCAAACACTGTTGCTGCGTCCCATCTGGATTCTCTGCTGGCCTGTGCTGATGCAATCAAAGGTATGTTTTCATGTTTTCCTTTATGTCTAAACAGAACTGATCCAACATGTGGTATCAGAGCATATGTTGATTAGTCGGTTCTGTTTTGTATCCATAAATCTGGAATAAAACTGGAAAACAGTTTTGAAAACCTTAATAAAATCCCGTTTTGCTATCCGAAATCATCATTACGGATGATTACGGATGATTACGGATGATTATGAATCTGGGTTTTCATCATCTCGAATGCATCTCAGATCATTACGGATCATCTTTGATTATCTCGGATCATTACGGATCATTTCAGATCATTACGGATCTGGGGTTTCATCATTACGGATGAAAGTTCATTAAATTTTACTGTTCCGAAATCATAATTTTCAAGAAGTTGATTAATAAATTTCCAGATTTCGGATAAAATGATTATGTTTATTTTTAGGGTTAATCACTTGTTCATCAGAAAATTCGAAAATTCGCTTAGTTTTGGAATGAATTCGGATTATTGGGTGTTTTTGTTCCTGTTTGATCCATTTTATCTACTTAAATTTTTCGAAATCTGTTATTATTATTAATGGATATGATTTTCGAAATAAATAAATAAATATAATTAATATTTAAACAGGAAACTTAATCCCATAATCCCTAAGATTTCGGATTTAAATCTTATCAGTAATTAACTGCTTAAATTAAGGATTTGTGGCTTGAGGAACACATTTCGGATTGTAACGCCCCAAAATCTGAATGTTAATATTTGTCGTGTGTTCTTATGTGACACGTCATGAAATAAATAACTAGGCTATTTAACCTAGTTAAGGGAGTATTAAATGATGAAGGTAGTGTTAGTTATGTTTTAAAGGCAAACCCGAGGGGCTAAAGTGGAACAAATGAAAGTTCATTTCACTAATTAAAAGATCAACACACACACACAAACACACATACGTGTGTGTTCGTGAAGCTTCAGGAGCTCTCAAGAGCTCCAAACCCTAACTCACTTAAATCACCAAATTGAAGGGTGAATCGAGGCTCAAATTCAAGAAGAAACACGGATTAATGATCACCTTCACGAGGGGATCATAAGGTATGTTTTAAATCTAAGATTGGTGATCATGTGTGAAGTGGGTTATGTTCAAATCCGTGAGTTAGTATGAAATTGATCATGTATAAGGGTTAGAATCATCGTATAGAACACGGGTTACGTATGGTTTGTGTTAATTTGATGATTAGAGGTGAAACCTGTTAGTTAGGGTGAAGATGATAACTAGAATCACCTTCCATGTCCGAGCCTTGTTGAAAGATTGATGTATTATGTGGGTATGATGAATTCTTGTTAGATGAATTAGGAGAAAAATGATGATGATATGTTTGATGTTTATTTGGGAATGATCCATGATGGTTAGTAGTAGGTTTTGATGGGTTATGTATGAGTTTAGAAGATTTATGCATGAATAAGTTGTACGTTATGCTTAAAAGGTAGTGCGTACATCAAGTGTATGATAAAATGTATATAGTGTCGTCCGTATAGTCGATTATGATGTTACGGGTATATGTTGATAAGTCGATGGTTACATATGGTTAATAGTTGACTTTTGAAAGTCAACAAGTATAAGAAACATGATTTGACTCGTTGTCGTAAAGGTAGGATTATAGGAAGTCGTTTGGTACATGTTATGTTAATATGCGTTATTTGTGATTACATGATGAATTACATGAGTTGGAAAGGATATGAAGTTGATTTTTATGTAGTATGCTTGTTAGAAATGATTAAGGGAAGTTAAGTGTGGATTATGCGATTGGTATGATTGTTAACATGTACAAATGGGTATGCTAACAAGAATGTGGTTTCGATGACATGGAAGTGTAGGGACCATGTCGAGACGGGCTCAAGCATGAGGTGTTAACGGGTCAAGAAGGGGCAAGGATCGGATACGAGCACGGACGCATAAGGTAAGTGATTTTCGTAATCACTTCTTAGTTCGATTAAGTAATAAAGTGTTTTAATTAATTAAACATGATGTTGGAGGTCATATATGTGTTGAAGTCTTTCGTCGTAAATGATAGGATTAAAGTTGACCAAAATGCCCTTGATGGGTATTGTGGGCAAACGATCTTAAAAGTAGTTTAGAAACAAGTTATTCGATTAGTGTAATGTTTTGGACAAGTATGGAAGTGGGGAGTATGGTTTGGTTAGTCATAGACCAATTAATGCGCGAATACCCTTAACGGGTCAAAATAAGCATATGAATGATAATGTGTTAAGAGGATGCAAGACATCCAAGAATTTAGTAATTTATGATAGACGTCACTGATATTATTAGGTTTATAAGAGGTTATGGTAAAACAAACAAGTTACGTTGATGTATGCATGAACGGGTCGAAATTGGTAAGAGGGTAATAAGCCGAAGAGTTAAAAGTCTGAAAGTTTGTTAATCCGGATGTCGGGTCTTAACTCCATAAGATGGAGAATTAAATTACGGACGCGTAGGAAAAAGAATCGGGTAAAACGGACCAATAACGAAGAAGTTATGACCGTTTCCGTGAAATGCGGTCGTGCTGGAAATCTGCAGCACAGCAACAACAACATTCTGTTTGTTTCAGGGCGTCGCGCTGCGCGACGGCCCGTCGCGCTACGCGACGGGTGGCTGTTTGGCGAAAATTGTACGTTTGCTCCGTTTTGTATCGGGAACTCGTTTAAACGCGTTTCAAGTTACGTATGACTAATTTAATTTACGTTTTTATAACCTTAAGTGTATGCACATATGTAGATAGGTATGTATGTATGTTTATAAGTATGCGAGCAAGTACGCGGATATACGATGGTATGTATGAGAGTAGGCATGTATGAGTTTGGTATGATGCAAGTAGGGGTGTATGTATGTATATATGGATAATGTCATGAGTGTACTTAATGATGTAGGTATGTGTACATGTAGATACGTATATAATGATGTAGATGTGTTTATATGTAAGTATGCATGTAGGTTGGCATGTATGTGTGTGCGTATGTATGTAAGTAGGTATGTATGGATGTGTGTACGTTTGTATATATATGGAGATAATATGTATGAAGTTTAGGTATGAACGTAATCGATTATGTGTGAACATATGAAAATGTATAAGTATGTATGAAGGCAGGTACGTATGTGTCCAATGAAATTGAGTACTAATGATATTACTAACGTGTCGGGTGAATGAAGTGTAACGCAGGAATGGCAACGAAGTCTCACCACGGATTTTATGATTTGATGGAAAACCGGAATGTAAAGGGTTAACGGAATGAAAAGAGAACGTGAATTGATCTTGTATGTAATAATGCGTACTAATGCTATAAATTTTATTGTGGTGAGCGCAGGTATTACGAGTCATGAGGATCTTCAAGGAATAGAGATCGAGGATCGAGTCACAAGACAGATTGTACTGGAACGTTGGTGTTGAAATTCAGAAAACCCATGTCATGTATTTATTTGTAAATGAGTCGGTTGATGACTTCATGTGAAAAAGGTGTGTTAAAAATGAAGATTTAAGTAAGTCAAGGTATTTATAAGGAAAGAAATTTTATGGTACGTGTTTCCGCTGCGACTTTTGTCAAGTACGATTTAGGGTCTAACAAGTTGGTATTAGAGCCCTAGTTTGAGGGAATCAAGTACGAGAAGGTAAGTACTTGAACTCAAACTTGTGTGCTCTTGAGATAAGAAACCCGTACAATCTAAGACTCGATCAAGATCCAAAGGTAAAAGTTAATGTAAGTATGTACTTATGTATACGTATAAAGAAACTGACGGTTTTGTATGTGCGAGGTAAGCATAAGTGTTTGAAGAGGATGATCGATGAATGCAGTCTAGGATGAATACTAAGGCATGCAAAGAGGCAATAAGCCAAATTTGAATCCAGGTACGTAAATTCGGTATGTGGGTATATGTAATAGTAAAACTCATAAAGGGAAGGAAAATTTTAAATGAAGGCTAATGATAGTATAGTAATGGAGTACTGAAAGTGATACACGCGCCGAAACCTAAGTATACGGACATAAGGTGACAATTACACGAAGGCACGAAACTACTATGTGGATTGTGTACCTGGCCAGTACACGAGAAACGTATGACGTTCGTGAGATCATGATAATTGTTACAGGTATGTCCGGTAGAATTGGGTAGCGGGCGGGCGTGTGGGTGAAATGGGAAGTAAGACTCTCGGGAAATTGAGAGTACTATGTAAGAATGGAAAACATGCCTGATAAGAATGAAGAATGTTGAATCCGTGATTAAGTGCGGATCAACAAGATATGAATGATATGTTTGAATCCGTGAGACGGATTCAGGAAATGAAAGGTATGAATGCAATGTTTGAATCCGTGCGACGGATTCAAGGATGAAAGGCATGGATGATATGTTTGAATCCGTGAGACGGATTCAAGGATGAAAGGCATGGATGATATGTTTGAATCCGTGAGACGGGTTCAAGGATGAAAAGCATGAATGATGCATCTGAATCCGTGAGACGGATTTAAAAATATAAAAAGATGAAATTAATCCGCCTAAGAAGATGTCGACAGTTTGACCATGATTGAGTCGAACGGGTCATAGAAATAAGTATAAAGTAAAAGGTGATAGTATAATAGATGAAGTTTTGTATAAGTTACGTGTTAGATGTGTTAGTAATCGACTCTTAGAAGTCAGAATGATGACGGGCTGTGACCCGGACAATAATTTGAGTATGGGCGGGAATGGTAAGTTTGGTAAGAAATATTGAAACAATGTAATAAGGTCTTTGTAAGTAAGCATGAATAGAAGGAAGTACAAGCATGGACTTCAATTGGCGAAATGATTAATAGAATGAAAGGGTTGCATGTAAGAAATGGAATGTGTGGTATGTTATAGCAGGTACGTAGGAAATTGTAAAAGAGTCATAGGTGGGTAATCACCTAGTGTAATGAATGTTTGAAGGACGTATGCTAACCGCCGATGTTGTTAATGATAATGTTAGAACTATTGATGTGATGAAACCAATCGTATTGGTGAAAGGATGTACATGAGCGGGAGCTCATTACACGGATGTATGAAACCTGGCCTGTACGGCTAGTATCGAGGAGAAAATGATCGATCTGGGTTACGGATCGTTGGTTTGTGAAATGAAAAAGAGGTTAGTAAAATGTTTAACTCATGTTGGATAGATATGAACTAGTATGACACATTTATATATGAAAATTTAGTAATGCATGAAGTGAAAGTAATAGTAATGTAAAACGAACGAAATGATTTAAAGGTAACGTAAAGGTATGCAAGGTATAAGTAACTGTAGAAAAATGTAGAATAAGGTTAACATTAAAGTTAAAGTACGTATATATGACTATGAAATGGTAGTTTTGTGTGGTAACAAAACAAGAACTAAATGTTAAATAATATATGTATAGAATGAAATCTTAAGAGATAAGATGAATCTGGTAGATCCGTTATGAACAGATCATATGAATGGATGTATGATTACAGATTGAGGAAGTATGTGTATTGACCCGTTGTTGACAGGTTAAGGAAATGAAAATGATATGCGAAAGTATGATAAGGAAGGTATGGAATGGTTATGAAGAAGTCAATTATATGAATAGTTTATGAATTGAGAATGTATAGCTACTCATTACTATGATGTATTAGTTAAAGTTAAACATATCTGAGTATATACAATTTCGATGCAAGATCGTATAGTTGATAAAAATATTATGAATGTGAAATAAACAAATGAGAATGTTAGTAATGGGATGTTGGAACGGTTGCAAGTAAGTAAGAAGGTATATGATGCATATGATATACGAGTGTTAGAATGATGAATGAACAATTAGCTATGAAGGCTGTTAGGAATTAGTGTTATTAGTGAAAGCGACACTAATAAGAACTCCGGAGCGGGTTCTTTAAGAAAGAAGATAGTCGTTGTGATGGGCTAGCCATAGAGGAGAATTAATTAGTGTTAAATAAGAGGTAAGAAAGGTTTCGGGGACGAAACCTCATTTAAGGGTGGTAGACTTGTAACGCCCCAAAATCTGAATGTTAATATTTGTCGTGTGTTCTTATGTGACACGTCATGAAATAAATAACTAGGCTATTTAACCTAGTTAAGGGTATGGTCAAAAGTATTAAATGATGAAGGTAGTGTTAGTTATGTTTTAAAGGCAAACCCGAGGGGCTAAAGTGGAACAAATGAAAGTTCATTTCACTAATTAAAAGATCAACACACACACACACATACGTGTGTGTTCGTGAAGCTTCAGGAGCTCTCAAGAGCTCCAAACCCTAACTCACTTAAATCACCAAATTGAAGGGTGAATCGAGGCTCAAATTCAAGAAGAAACACGGATTAATGATCACCTTCACGAGGGGATTATAAGGTATGTTTTAAATCTAAGATTGGTGATCATGTGTGAAGTGGGTTATGTTCAAATCCGTGAGTTAGTATGAAATTGATCATGTATAAGGGTTAGAATCATCGTATAGAACACGGGTTACGTATGGTTTATGTTAATTTGATGATTAGAGGTGAAACCCGTTAGTTAGGGTGAAGATGATGACTAGAATCACCTTCCATGTCCGAGCCTTGTTGAAAGATTGATGTATTATGTGGGTATGATGAATTCTTGTTAGATGAATTAGGAGAAAAATGATGATGATATGTTTGATGTTTATTTGGGAATGATCCATGATGGTTAGTAGTAGGTTTTGATGGGTTATGTATGAGTATAGAAGATTTATGCATGAATAAGTTGTACGTTATGCTTAAAAGGTAGTACGTACATCAAGTGTATGATAAAATGTATATAGTGTCGTCCGTATAGTCGATTATGATGTTACGGGTATATGTTGATAAGTCGATGGTTACATATGGTTAATAGTTGACTTTTGTAAGTCAACAAGTATAAGAAACATGATTTGACTCGTTGTCGTAAAGGTAGGATTATAGGAAGTCGTTTGGTACATGTTATGTTAATATGCGTTATTTGTGATTACATGATGAATTACATGAGTTGGAAAGGATATGAAGTTGATTTTTATGTAGTATGCTTGTTAGAAATGATTAAGGGAAGTTAAGTGTGGATTATGCGATTGGTATGATTGTTAACATGTACAAATGGGTATGCTAACAAGAATGTGGTTTCGATGACATGGAAGTGTAGGGACCATGTCGAGACGGGCTCAAGCATGAGGTGTTAACGGGTCAAGAAGGGGATCGGATACGAGCACGGACGCATAAGGTAAGTGATTTTCGTAATCACTTCTTAGTTCGATTAAGTAATAAAGTGTTTTAATTAATTAAACATGATGTTGGAGGTCATATATGTATTGAAGTCTTTCGTCGTAAATGATAGGATTAAAGTTGACCAAAATGCCTTTGATGGGTATTGTGGGCAAACGATCTTAAAAGTAGTTTAGAAACAAGTTATTCGATTAGTGTAATGTTTTGGACAAGTATGGAAGTGGGGAGTATGGTTTGGTTAGTCATAGACCAATTAATGCGCGAATACCCTTAACGGGTCAAAATAAGCATATGAATGATAATGTGTTAAGAGGATGCAAGACATCCAAGAATTTAGTAATTTATGATAGACGTCACTGATATTATTAGGTTTATAAGAGGTTATGGTAAAACAAACAAGTTACGTTGATGTATGCATGAACGGGTCGAAATTGGTAAGAGGGTAATAAGCTGAAGAGTTAAAAGTCTGAAAGTTTGTTAATCCGGATGTCGGGTCTTAACTCCATAAGATGGAGAATTAAATTACGGACGCGTAGGAAAAAGAATCGGGTAAAACGGACCAATAACGAAGAAGTTATGACCGTTTCCGTGAAATACGGTCGTGCTGGAAATCTGCAGCACAGCAACAACAACATTCTGTTTGTTTCAGGGCGTGACGGGTGACTGTTTGGCAAAAATTGTTCGTTTGCTCCGTTTTGTATCGGGAACTCGTTTAAACGCGTTTCAAGTTACGTATGACTAATTTAATTTACGTTTTTATAACCTTAAGTGTATGCACATATGTAGATAGGTATGTATGTATGTTTATAAGTATGCGAGCAAATACGTGGATATACGATGGTATGTATGAGAGTAGGCATGTATGAGTTTGGTATGATGCAAGTAGGGGTGTATGTATGTATATATGGATAATGTCATGAGTGTACTTAATGATGTAGGTATGTGTACATGTAGATACGTATATAATGATGTAGATGTGTTTATATGTAAGTATGCATGTAGGTTGGCATGTATGTGTGTGCGTATGTATGTAAGTAGGTATGTATGCATGTGTGTACGTATGTATATATATGGAGATAATATGTATGAAGTTTAGGTATGAACGTAATCGATTATGTGTGAACATATGAAAATGTATAAGTATGTATGAAGGCAGGTACGTATGTGTCCAATGAAATTGAGTACTAATGATATTACTAACGTGTCGGGTGAATGAAGTGTAACGCAGGAATGTCAACGAAGTCTCACCACGGATTTTATGATTTGATGGAAAGCCGGAATGTAAAGGGTTAACGAAATGAAAAGAGAACGTGAATTGATCTTGTATGTAATAATGCGTACTAATGCTATAAATTTTATTGTGGTGAGCGCAGGTATTACGAGTCATGAGGATCTTCAAGGAATAGAGATCGAGGATCGAGTCACAAGACAGATTGTACGGGAACGTTGGTGTTGAAATTCAGAAAACCCATGTCATGTATTTATTTGTAAATGAGTCGGTTGATGACTTCATGTGAAAAAGGTGTGTTAAAAATGAAGATTTAAGTAAGTCAAGGTATTTATAAGGAAAGAAATTTTATGGTACGTGTTTCCGCTGCGACTTTTGTCAAGTACGATTTAGGGTCTAACACGGATGAACATTCCGGATGACCATTCCGGATGAACATCTGTTCGTCCATCACGGATCAATAATTGTCTGATCATTTCGGATGAACATTCCGGATGAACATCTGTTCATCCATTACGGATCATCATCTGCCTGATCATTACGGACCATCACAGATCATTTCGGACTACTCATTTCGGACTAAGCATTATCATCCGAAATCATCCGAAATGATCCGGCTTACGCGTCTTGAACAAATCTGAAATCACTCATCTCGGACAATCCGAGATCATTCGAAATCATTCATTTCGGATGAATACAAGACATAAACCATCCGAAATCATGAGTGTTCATAAAATTTCAAGGCTTATTCGAAATCCTATTACTTTATTAAGCAGTTAATAAGAACTAAATTTAGCTCGGGGCTCCGCCCGAACCCCGTGCAAGGGACACGCTGTTCCCCTGCAACCCCCAGTGAACTCACCGCGGAGTTCGATCCGCGCTAACAGGTGGTTTGCTATTAGATAATTGGTTTTGTAAATATTTAGTTAATTAATAAGGATCAAATAATGTTTTACAAAACCAAAATGGCTTTACTTGAATGAGCTTCTGATGTATCATTTCTGGCCAAAGCTGATTTGATACATCTACTTATCGTTCAAGTATTACGAAAGCTATGTTAAGTGTGCATCATAAACATGAATGTCTTAATATCTGGCCAAAGCTGATTTAATTTCTTCATAGATGGCATACTTAACAAGTGCATAACTAAAGTGATTGTCTCAATTTCTGGCCAAAGCTGATTTGTTACAACCACTTTGCACACATGCTTAAATGATTACACTTCTGACCAAAGCTGATTTGTCTTCGTTTAAGTAGAACTTTAAATAGTCTATTATTTTGATGTTAGTAATAGACATATCACAACCTCTTCACACAATGATCCTTATATTAATGATCCTTAATTAATTTTTATGATCATTTCGTCTGCCTTATTCTTAGTACCCATAATTTTTACTCACTATAATTTTCTTCTATAAATCTATATCTCATCCACTCTAATTCCTAAATCTAATATGTTTTGCTTAAAGTTTCTATAAGAATTAGCTCTTAAATTAAATCCTTGATTATCTCTTAAGACACGATAGTCCTATTGCTCTCTTCTGATAAAGCACTACAGAAGAAAATTAGAGCATGATGAATAGGATAAATCGAACATGATGTCTCTTATGATAATCAAGATCTCTCTAACATAATTGCTATCACTAAAGTTATTCCAGATTAAGTCTTTCCTAAGACTAATCTATAATTGTGGAATAATCACAAGAATTCCTAAGATGCATGTCTTCATTTAAAATTCTAAACTATAAGCTAAGTGGTATATGTGAATACATAATAATGTACAATACCATGACCCATAAAGTAAAGGGCTTACGCATGGAAATAAGTACATTTTTTCCAGTACATTACATACTAAGATTTTCACTTGTACAATTAGATGCCTTATAAATCAACTATAACATTCAAAAGTACCAAAGTATAATGAGTGTGTTGATAAGCAACATATGTACAAAGAAATAAATGTTTGAAGCTGGAAAATAAGATGTTATTCACCTTACAACCACTAATACTTTAAAAGAGGATTGTTCTAAGGTCCATAGACAAATTACAAGTAAAAATTCCAACTTTAAGGTTCTTCAAGGGAAAATCTCACTGCATAATTATGTCATTAGACTAGACATAAGCAACGAGACTATCCATTATTCTAGAGAACCGTTGGATAAATTAAATAGATAGTCACTTACTAATGATATTTAAGTCTGCTAATTTTTAATATTCCAATTAACACATGATTAGTTGACTCTAGTTCCATAGGTTTCCTTACCAGAAGTCAACAAATAACTAACATGAGAGTTAGTGACAAAATTAAATGTTAAGACTATAAGAACCATAATAAGCAGTCTTTTAACAACGTTTTTCGATACCTTATATATATATTCTGAAGATTAGTCAGAATATGGTATCATAATTAAACAATGTTACGAAGGTTGTGAGGTTTGCATAGTCAACATAAAGTCATACTTACCTTAAACTCTCATTTTATTTGTTCTAAATATCTGGATTGAAACATTACTAAGATAAAACTAGATGATACCTTATATATTTCACAACTTTTGTCATCATGTAAATGAGAATTTGACAAAAGGAAAATGAGACTTACAAATTTCATCCATTATAACCAAAATTCATGAGAAATCATGACATGGTTAATGAGGATGATTTTTTATCTAATCTCATTCTAAGTGATTTTAAATCATGACGTTATAGCCCTAAATATTACTTGGCTTAAGGAATAAGTATGGGTCCATCATAAGTTATTCATTGCCATTCGTGGAACTTATTCCAAATGGAATATTCAGACATAATTCATTTATCATTTAAAAGACTATCAACTTGTATCTAAATTTTGTCGCATATGGCTCACGTTCTTAGAAGAAATCTATTCATGTATGTACTTAATAAGATTTCTATTAAATATGTCCCTAAAGTTTCTTATGATATCTGGACATTAAAGAAATCAAATAAAGTCTAACGTATATGTGATAGGTTCCCACGTCACGTAGCTCATTGAAACTTCTCTTGTAGCATTCTAGAGATATTAAAGATCAGTGGGAGCATTAAGTGTCTTAATGATAACTTGCAAAAGTTGCAAGAGGTGGGGGAGTGAAAACTTCATATTACCTCAATTTGCACCTCTTGTACAAGACACCGCTCCATCACGACACTGTTCCATCAATACTTGTCTCCTTAAAATCTAATGCTACTCTTACAAAAGTTTCATTGTTGCTTAATTGTGGGCACACTTAGATTTCTTACCTACACTAGCATAATCCTCAACAAGAGAAATCACGACTAACGTCATTAACTTGTTTCTCTATTAGAATTTGTTGGTCGTTACATATTGACCCTAAGCATGCTGAGTTCCTAAAGTTTTCTAAGGTCAGTGGGAGCAGTCAAAGTCCTTATCATGAGTTGTAAGGAATACAAGAGGCGGGGGGAAGAGTGTCATTAAATTTCACTCTGAATTTAACTCCTATTACACCTCTTGTACACTATACTGCACCAACTCTTATAAACTTAGAATGAAAATGATAGCAACCTAACCAAGAGCTAATCCATAAAACTGAAACTTCTAATGAACCCAATCTTCAACTCAGGAGGTCATCTAGGTTTAAAAACCCTACTAACTTTGATGATTACATAACCTCCCTAATGAAGTTGAAATGGACTTTGGAAAAGTTTACCGATCCTATCTCTTCAAATTAAGCCATTAGTGTCAATCAATCTTCTAAATGGAATAAAATAGTTTTCTAGTAAAACTGATTTTATGTGTTCGTATAACGTTTGGGATTTGATTGAATTACCTAAGAATGTTCATAACTAAATCAAATCCTAATATAAGCGTTAAGACACGAAGAAGCATGATTGATTGTCAAAGGTTGTACTTAGGAAGAGATAAATTATCAAAGATTTCTTTGAGGATCATCACTGTTCTAGTAGCTTATAATAGTTTAAAGCTATATTAGATGAACATTAAAAACAATTTTCCTTAACAAATGGCTGACATATTTACATGTTCATAAAACAACCTGAAAGTTCTAAACTGAAGGTTAAAGAACACTTTATTTGTAAGCCAATAAAATCCATGTATGGGTTAATGCAAACATCATAATGTGATGAAAAGCTAACGTAATTATTTTCATCAAGAATCAAGTGGATTAATGTACCTACCTCAAGATGAGTGGGAGCAACTAAAATAAACTTGTCTATATAGATGACATTCTTTTGACAAGTATATGTTACATAAGTCAAAGCATTGTTAACACAAACTTTGATAGAATAAATCTCAGAGATATCTCTTACGTGATTGATATCATAACATACTGAGTGTCACACCCCAACCGATGGCGGAAACATCGGGATGAGACGAAGTGTGTATAGATTGCTAGAGACTTCATAACACTATGTGACAATATTTAATTAAATTCAAATTTCATTGCAAGTACTAAATTGTCATACAACATTTAAAATAGAAATAACAACATTGTTCAAATTTCAACATAACATCAAAAGATAAGTAGATTTAAGGTGTGTATCTAGTCCACCCTAAACTTGTTTCATCATTCATCCATACTTCAACAATCAACCTGCAACATGTATTAAAATAGAGTTTCAATGCAAAAGCATGAGCGAGTATACAAGTTTAATTACATAGCATAATAGAATAAAAACTCAAATCCAACATGATTCATAATATGTGATTACTAGTATGCAATTTTGGCGTACAATATGATCAAACCCTAGAATACAACGCATAAATAGCCTAATCCCAATAGTTTAGCAGGGTGGTAATGTTTAACTTAACAATACCCAAAAGTATAACGGGCGGGGTGTTAATCCTATAGCGCTATAATTGTTAAGGTGGGCGAGCAAAGTTAATGAGCATATAACGTTCCAAATCGTTCACATAGCATACGAGAATAACAAGTAAGTCACATTAGTTTCATGCTTGATCAAGGATTGAGTATGTTTAGTTTAAAAGTTGTTTGCATAATTATACATGTTGCATCCCAAAGTGAAAAGGGGAAAAAGGGATCGAGTATACTCACGGTGGTTTCAAGCTTTCCTACATGAAATCTCGTGAGTGCGTTTGTGGATGGATTAGTTGGGAGCACCTAGTCCTTCTACACGAGGAAACATAGGTGTGTGAGTTTGGCGTTCAACGGAAGATTATAAATTTGGAGTTTAACATAACATAAAGTATGATATTGAAAATAATCATCTTTAACTTTATAACCCTTGTATGACACTATGTAACCAATATGGTTAGAATGTTTTCATGGGTAGTACGCCCATTAGAATCATACTTGGAGTTTTAGGTCTTAGATGATATTCTACTACTTTAACATATAAACACAAGTTTAACATTAAAGGTTCGAATGAGTGTATATATATATTTAGGTTAAGTATTACATATTATTTAGTCCAATAATTCATGTAAGAGGTAGAAGATTAGAATCCTCATTTAGGCACCTCGAGTTATCATGGAAGTCATGTATGGGGTAGGAAGAACGAGCTTCCGTTTAGGAACCCCTTGAATGTTCACCACTTCACTTGATGTAAGAACAACCAAGGAGGGTCACGAACTAGAATTAGTATAAGTATGTAAATAATCTAAACTAAGATAAATCATCAAATCATGTGAGGATTTTATGTTGGAACAACCCAAGTTGTTCCACAATCACTCTACATCAAGATCTAAGCTCGAACATGACTTGTGGGTAAAATACCCTAATCAAAACAGAAAGTATTTGAGGTTTAACCTCTGATCTTATATGTCTCAATCATGTTTCTAATACCTAATCAACCATAGGAAAGGTTGTAGGCATTAGTACATAGTCTAGAGATGAGTTACACTCAAGCATGATAAGTGCAAACAAGTTTTTGAATAACATAAAACAAAATAGAAATTTTGGTCCTTTTTAGGGCAATTCCAAGTCTGATTTCTCCATGGGGAAACCAAGGAATCAAACCCAAGGATGTAACAAAGCAATAGAAGAAAGAATCAAGTGATTTGGAGTGAAAACAAGCAAGTTACACTCACTTTTGTAGAAGTGTAAGAATCTGCCAAAAACTCAGATTTGCAGCAGCCTTGAGAGTAATTTGTGAAGTGTAATGAGTTGTGAAAGTGTAAAATGGGTTGGAGAAGGTGTGTATTTATAGTGGAAGAGGTTAGAGGTGATTGGAGGTGATTAAAGGTGATTGGGTGAGATTAGAACTTGGGATTTCGTGCATACAGCTGAAGAAAACACAAGGCCTGCCGAAACAGGGGCCTAGCGTGACGCCTAGGGCCTTGGCGTCACGCGACGCCTCACTTTTGATAAGTTTCATTTTGTTGCACTTTGGTCCCTGTAGTTTCTTGTTTGGTGCCTTTAGGTGCATTTTGATAGTTTAGGGACTTGTTTGGACATAAAAGTTTAGTATAAGGTATAATCAAGCATGGCGATCATAATTAGAGTATAACTAAGCGTACAAGTGTCATGATCCAGTATCGTTTACGTTCAAAACACGTTTCATGCATAAGTTTAGCTTAATTACAAGTTTAGCACATAGTTTCCGAGAATAACGATTAAACATCAATTGATTCACAAGATCGAACATACGAGCATATATAAGGTGTGTATAACATATTTGTAACAAAATACGAGTTTCATTAATGATCTAAGTCTCGGTTTTACAACGATTACAAAGAAAGAACGATTACAAGAATACAAAGTTTCCAAAAATAGAAATGCGAACAAAACTTTCTATAGATGGAAAGTACAAAAGAGTCGGGCGTTACACTGAGATAGACCCAATGGGATATTAGTTCCGTTCCATAAGTTTAACATTAAATGGGTCCTTACATATGTAACAATCAATATTGCTCTCATTCAGAGGATAATATGGTAAATGAGATTATTTTTACGCTTCATTAATTGGAAGCCTTATGTAAGTTTAAGTCTATACTCGTTTAGATATTACTCACATTGCAACACACTAGATATGTCTAGATTAATGTGAAGCATCTAATGGAGTATTACAATATCTTTAAAGAAACGAGAGGCTATAATTTGAAGAAGAAGTGAGAAATCAAACCGGTTTATTACTCTAACTTTGAGATATTCAAAGATGACAAAATGTAATTTCGGGTATATCTTTATGTCAGCAGACAAAACCTATCTCATGGAGGAGTCATAATGCACTGATATTAACAACCTAAGTTATAACGACATAATATAGTCACTAAATGTTGTTGGAAATTTATCAGTGGACTCATAAGTTTATTAACTCCATATAATTAATGTTTTGAAGACTTAGTGTGATAAAGTCAGCTACCATGACTCCTTGAACAGTAACAGTTCAAGAGGTGCTGCATTAAATTTCGATACGCAATTAATTATTCGTTTATGAACGAATTGAGGAAACTAAGTTTTGTATCGAATACATTCATGATATGCTTAAGGATCCTATAACTGAAGGGCTATTACCCATAAGTCTTATTAAGAGAGCTCATAGACGGGTATTAATTAATGGCCATGCGCAATTGCATATCGTACTATGAATGACTAAGTATTAGTTAATTTTCCTCATCAGTTTGATTTTGTACGTCTCTAAGAATATGTCAAGTCGACATAATGGCATATAGACAAATAAAGTTACAAATCAAACAAATGGCTTATGCATATTTTGATCATGACGGTTAGGTTTTAAATTAAGGCTATAGTATGATTAATGGGGGTCCTGAGTCGCATAATGGTTCAACGGCTGTATTTCTCTGCTATAGTACTTGTTTAAGGCTAAAATGAGTGTTAACTCCTGATCAGGCTTATCTAATACTCATAGTAAATGATTACTCGGCTAAGTGGGAGAATGTAAGATTAAATATATTTATTTTATATTTAGTCTAGTAGCCATTATAATCATTTACATTATATTGATCAAAATATATAACAATCCTATTAAATAATTAGTTGGTAATTGTTGATGGGCCCAATTACCCTTATTAAGTAATTAGGGTTTCTTCCTGAGTGCTTATATAAGGAGACTAATGTAGAGGTTTCAAAGTGAGACAATAGACAACCTTATTAGTTCATAACATCAATTGACCTCCTCTCCATAACCGATTCCCTTGTCGGTTTTCTCATCATCACCATCATTAGATTGCACCCTAAGGAGGAACCAGATCAAGCTGACAATCATGTCAAACACTGTTGCTGCGTCTCCATCTGGATTCTCTGCTGGCCTGTGCTGATGCAATCAAAGGTATGTTTTTATGTTTTCCTTTATATCTAAACAGAACTGATCCAACAATCCGCACACCCAACAAAAAATTTATGGGTCCACCACTGCTAAATACCTACATATCATCCACTCTCAACTTGGTATATTCTATGTTCATGCTTTAGAATCAAACTAAAGATTTATAAGCACCATATTAAATACACCTATTTTATATAGAAAAAATATAAAAATAATACTGCTATTACAAAATGGAGAGACAGGACAAATGGAAGTGTGGGCCTATTTGCCCCTTTGTGCAATTGAAGAAGCATTCAAATCTTAGAGCCTTATGGAACAATTATATATTCCAAAAAAAAGTTTCGTATTCCATTGCCATTCATGCGCTTACCCATTTCCGTGTAACGCGTCATCATCACAAACACCAAAGTAACTTTTAATAAAACTTTATAGATTTTGTTAAAATCAATCTTAACTACCAAAGTAACTTATAATAAAACTTTATAGATTTTGTTAAAATCAATCTTAACTAAATTGTAATTAATATTTGACATTATATCGTTCATGGCATTATAATATAGTGACATCTTAGAGGTGAGATAAGGTTAAGGCCATTAGGTCTTGAGTTCGATTCGCACAAGGGAGTTTTTCCCAGATTTATTAGTTTTTACTCCTGAATTGGTGTATAAGCATTTTTATCTAGTGAAGATGGATATGATAAGGTGGTTTTAGCTGGTGACACGATAATACTCCAGTGGTCCGTCAGTGATTCAAATTACCGTTCAAAAAAATAAAATAAAATTGACATTATATCATATTAAGGTGTCTCTATATTAAAGAGGTACAAAGTTCAAATCCTATAAGATGTATATATAAGCATATTTAGGACTAACTTAGTTTGATGTTAAAAAAGTACTAATGACTAGCAATGATGAGATGTAGTAAAAGTTAAACATAGAATGACTAGAGGATTACATAAGTAATATATTTATTACATTTAAAAAATCAAAAATAGTGTTTCATGGATCTATAAAAATGATTAATGTAGAGATTATAGGTATCATACATTACTAATTTTATGTAGAGATTATATATAAGATCCATAATACTATTTGGTTATGTATAAATTACATTTTTTTATAATTTAAATGCTCATTTAATAAAAAGATAAATATATTAAAAATAGAAGCGAATGAATACTGTTTTAAATATTATAATAATATATATCGTTTTTTAATACTTTTATTATCTTTTTTACTTTTAAGTTGGATAAGTTTGTGTCAACCGGTACTGATATCAAAAATATCGGTACAGTTATCGGTACATGAAGGTAAAACCCGACACCAGTCTGGTACAGAAAACGCTAAAAGTCGGTATCGAATTGATATTAAAAAATAGTGTTTCAATTTTGTTGCCATTTTATAAGTTTTATGCATTAAATATACATTTTAGTCGGATTGTGTTTAGCGTAAAAAATGTGGTTTAAAAAGAAAACCTAACCTAGTGGAGCCGTAAGCCGTTAACCCCGTGAGTTTTCACGTGTGCACTACGCTACACATATTCCATTCAACAAAACCCACGCGCCGCCGTGTGCGAGTGGGACGTACACTCACCCCTTTCTTTCCACCCACTGCTCCCACAAAGTATAAGCCAAATTGGCTTCAGTTTATCCAGACGCCGGTGGGAGAACCAAAACGACACCGGTACCTGCGTTTTGCTAGATCTCGTACTTGAATCACTTTCATTCGTTTCAAAACCTCTCTAGGTTTTCAGTTATAATTCGCATGATTTCAGGTCAAATTTTCTGCTACTTTGATAGTTTAATAGTCTAGTTTTGGATTTGATTAAATATTCGTTTGAATTTTGAAGTTCATCTTGCAATTTAGTAGCTGCATGGATTATATGTTTGTTAGGAGTTAGGGATCTCGTTGATGATTTGATTTCTGATGCTGATTGATAGTGTTTTTATTTTGTTTTAATTTAATTTTTTTTTTTTTTTTTTTTTGTAAATGTTGTAGAAATCTGTTTTTAGTTGATTATAGTTCGTGGTTGTATGATTTTGTTGTTAGTTCATATGCTGCCATTGATTTGAACTAGAACTAGAACTAGAACAAAAGGTATAATTATGGAAATTTGAAGCTGTAGGGTGATAGATTTTGTATACTGTGAGGCTGTGAGAGTGTGAGTTGAGTGTTTTGACTAAAGCAGAAGTTTAAGCTTGATTGAGGAAGTGTATGTACACTTCTCTGTGTGCCTTACTCCTATGGATCAGAACAACAAATACTTGGTTTTAGTTGAACTTCTCACTTTCTGTTTCCAGAATCATATTTTATTGTGATTTGTGAGAAATCTTCTTGGAGAGATAACATTGGGGAAACACCGTATGTTCATGGTTTTAAAACGTGCGTTAGGCTCGAGGCGCAATCCCCAATGCTTCTGACTGCTTGACCGATAGATGTACAGGAGGTACACTTGAGGCGCAGGTGAAAACGGCTTGAGGTGTGCCTCTTGTACATGGGAAGATTTTGTGCATTGGGATGCTGTACATATAGCTTTTTAGGTTGTACTTGTACATGTAGGTATGAGTTAAATCGTATATAGAGCGTAATGTTTAAACTCTTGGGTACGTGATGCTAGAAACCTATGGGAAATATAAAAAAAATATATATAAATACCTTGTGCCTCTCGTACGTGATATGGTGCGCTTTGCGCTTCGGCTCTGAACCCTATCACCTCTGTGTGCCTCACCTTTTTTTAAAACCAAGTGCATGGTGCACGTTACAACCTACAAATGTTAGGAGTTAAAAGGGGAGTTTTTCTTGATTGATCTATCACAATATATGTATAAGTTTGATGATTGTTACCTGATTCCCACTTGCCTTCCATGTATAATGAGTGAATGACTAGTTTTATGTTGACCGTTTCTTCTTCAACTAAAATGACTACGTTCAGTTTGAAACAAATGAGATTATCAACTATGCAAGCATGTAAATACTGATTAGATGTTTGGCCTAAAAGGTTTCTTATGTTTATGTTGCATCAGGTACAAAGGCAACATAGTAACAATGGAAGCACAACCTGCTTTGTCCTTTCAAAGACCAGGTGGTAGACAGTTTAGTACCCATGGAGCTGCAAGCGCTCGATCGTCCCTCTTGGAAGACAAACATCCCAACTTTACAAACCCTCAGCCCAATTTTACTAGCGGGCCCGTTGGACACATATATTCATCTGTTATTACTCACACAAATCTTTCAGAAAAGGCACCTTTCGTATCTCAGCCCTCAGGAATTCTTCAGTCTACAGCATCAAGCCAGTACATGAAAGAAACCATCAATAATAGTTCATGGTGTACAGATTCACTGCCTGATTTTCTTGATTATCCCCAAAACGCCCCTATCCAGTCTACTAACTTAGAACAAAGTATCAATAACGCGAATAACAGGTATTTGATAACGCGAATAACAAAAATTTTAAACATGAATACGACTCGTTTAAATACTTTATATCCAACGTCTATAAGACAGATGTATATTTTATGCACCTAGAAGGAGAAATAATGGATCCTAACTTCCAAATTTTGATTATTTTCAAAAACGTAAAAAATCACATGGTGTGCTTTTCTGTTATCATGTCTTAGCAGGTTATCTACAGGTTACCTATTGCCAACCCTAAGTATCATGCCATCTGAGGATCTTCTTGATTATCCCCAAAATGCCCCTATCCAGTCTAGTAGCTTAGAACACAGTATCCTGCCATCTGATGATTTCGGTAAACAAAGTGATTGGCAAGAGTGGACTGATCTCATTAATGAAGATGACTCTCTGACCCCTGATTGGAATGATATTCTAATCGATACCAATATCGTTGATCCAGAGCCAAAGGTATGCTAAACTTTTATTCGTTGCGTTAATAAAAAAGAATAACAGCAATCAAGTAGTCATAATATATAGGAAAATTGGATTTTAATAATCCTAACTTTGACCTATTGGCTGGGATTAATCCCAACTCAGGAAATGTTTACCTACAGTCCCAACTTTAAACATATTTTTCTTCAGTGATCCCACACTAACTGAAAGTTAACCCAGTTAGTTTTTGCTGACGTGGACCGCCACATAAGCAGTCCATGTCAGCAAAACTTTGCCACATAAGCAGTCCATGTCATTAAAACTTTGACTTATTTGCCATATAAACTGGCCACGTCATCAAACATTGACTTTTTGTCACATAAGCTGTCCACATCAGCAAAAACTAACTGGGTTAACTTTCAGTTATTATGCGATTGATGAAGGAAAATATGTTCAACGTTGGCACTGCCAGTAAACATTTCCTGAGTTGGGAATAATCCCGGCCAATTGGTCAAAGTTGAGATTTAAAATCCAATTTTCCTAATATATATTGTTGGTTGTCTGTTATCAACTTATCATATTTCATTTTAGATGGCATATCATGTGGGGGGGTCATCTACAAACACGATGCAAGCACAAGTACAACCACCAATTTCTCAGTCATCCGGAGAAACTTGCGTCCCGTTGACCCCAACGCCTTGTGCAAGTGGGTCTCAATCGAAACCACGGATGCGTTGGACTCCAGAACTTCATGAAGCGTTTGTCGAAGCGGTCAACAAACTTGGTGGAAGTGAAAGTACTCCTTTTTTCCGACACGTGTTTTGACATTATTTGACTAAAGGTGGCAAAATGGGCAGGTTCGATTATAGGTTGAAACGGGTAATGTTTTTGTATGGGCTAAAAGCGGTGGGTTGTCATCGGAACACTTTTTGTCCATAAATAACTTTTTATTAACAACCATTGTCAAATAAAATGTTTTAAGAGGTTTAAAGGTTTATGAATAAAAAAGTGAACTTTGGGCGAAACCTGTTTGGCTAGTGCTTTTTAGCTAGTTCTTAGACCGCGGGGTGTGGGCTTGGGTTTGGGGCGTGGGAACCAAACCAACGCCGCTTTAGCCACACCGGGGGGGTGTGGCTCATTAGAGATTTTGAAATAACCTAAATTCACCGATTTATAAGAAAATGTTGCAAAACGGCGACACCTATGATGACACTAATTCTGACCAATTTTACCTATAACCAGAAGTGGCAAGCGGGGGTACTATTTAGGTATGGTTTGAGATCGAAACACTTTTTTCCATAATTCTAAAAAATCTTTATAAACAATTGGTGTGTCGAATTTGATTATTATATTTAGTTATTTCAGTAATAATTTTGTTTTTAAGTAAAGTGATATAAGAGGTCTTTTTTTTTGTATCAAATATACATTGTGGGCGCCTTTTGACGCATTCTTTTTATCTTATGTTTTTGCCCCTTAGATGTAAAACATAACCTAAATCCCAACCCATGTATAAGTAAACATGTCAAAATTGCCTCATCTAATAGCTACACTAATTTCACTTGACCATGGTTTTTTAACTATAATGAGAGGTGGCAAAATGGGTGGGTAACAGGTTGAAATGGGTTGACACTGAAACACTTTTTCTAAAATTTCAAATCTTTACGAACAATTAGTGTGTCAAATCTGATAATATTGTTTTGGTTATTTCAACAATAGTTTAGTTTTTTAGTAAATTTATTTAAGTGGTTTTATGCATTAAATATACATTTTAGGCCACTTTTAAACAGTTTGTTTTCAGCTAATTTTTAGCTTTCTTTGTTTTAGTTGTTCTCCTGTTTGACCCTGAGAGATAAAATACAACTAGAAAACCCATTCATAAGTTGATGTGTCAAAATTGTCATATCTGATGAATTTTCTTTGACTATTCTTTTTAACTACAAGTAGAGGTGGCAAACGGTATGACTTAGATACAGGTTGGGTTTTTTTTTTTTTTTTTTTTTTTTTGTAATTCTCTACAAACATTTAGTTTGAAATATGATGATAGAACATTTATTATTATAAGAATAAGCTAATTTGATTAATGATCTAAGAGGTTTTATGCAAATTAGTTTGATCCGTTTGGCTCTAGTCTTTCTATCTAATTTTTTTTATATATTACGTGTTCTCTCTGTTAGATATAAAACATAACCTGAATAAACCCAATCATAAGTAAACACGTCAAAATTGCCACATCTAATAACTGCATTAATTTTATTTGTGCTTTGTTATATTTGTATCTACAGAAGCTACACCCAAGGGAGTACTGAAGCAAATGAAAGTTGAAGGCTTAACAATCTATCATGTAAAGAGTCACCTACAGGTACATTTATAGCATTTCTTAGTTGATGCTAGTAATACATGTCAAGCAAAGTTTTTTTTCATGTGGTGCAAAATATATTTATTTATTTTTTGCAGAAATATCGGACGGCTAGATATAGACCCGAGCCTTCATCAGAAGGTAAGCAAAATCTTGCCTCGTTTTTTATCCTTGTGACCCATTGATATTTCCTAGCATTTTATTTCATCTATCTTTTGGCTATATGTTAAAGAAAAAAAATACGATTATATAAATTTGTTTACGATTAATTAGTCGATCATTATTGCAGGACCTTTGGAGAAAAAAACGACTTCTGTTGAAGATTTCTCATCTTTAGAGTTGAAAACGTAAGTTATATTTATTAAAATGTTAGCATAATATTGCATTTTATAAGCATTGCTTCATCCAAGAGGTTTTCATTGCCCATATTGGGTTTTATTAATTGAAATAAGAAGTTTAAGGGTGTTAGGATTTGTGTTTTACAACTGATTATCTGACTATTACTATTTGAACTTTTGAAGTCACTAAAATCAGTTTTAAATTTAAAATGAACCTATTTACCTTTCTTTCAACATAAGACTTACTTTCATTTCATAAAAAAGTGTATTTTCTATTGACAAAAATGTCTTTTTTCGTCTATTTTATCGATTATATTCTTAAATAATAAAAAAATTTCCAAACATCTTATTTTTACAATTTCATAAGAAGCACATCCAAACACTATCTTCTAGTTTCTACGAAGCATTTTGTTACAACTGTTTTTTTTTTTAATTCTGATTATTCAACATCAGATAATTACCTTTCGTAATGCATGTTCAGTGCTTGATTAATATCAGATAATTACTTTTCATAATGCATGTTCAGTGCTTGATTATTCGTTTTGCGTTTAACAGGGGTTTGGAGATCACTGAAGCATTACGACTTCAAATGGAAGTTCAGAAGAGGTTGCATGAACAACTTGAGGTATGGTTTACTCTTATGTAACCTGCTTATTTAGAAAACTCCATTTTATTTTACTGCCCTTTTTTTAATTTCATGAATAATGAATATCTTACTTATGATTACAAAAACTTTTATTAAAATGATGATCGAGAGTTATTAGATAGAGCAATTTAGGAGGTTATAAACACTTATAAGTCTTAACTCGAGTGACTTTTAAATATATTTTTACCTATTTCGTTAACTATGAATCTATTTTGTATAAATGAGTTTATGATTTGTATAATATAATAAATTTTATTCTGTATAATCAATATGTAATCGAGTGCTCAATATTATCATACATAGTTATCATAAAAATAACTAGACCTGGCAAACGGGTCGGGTCGGGTCATGGGTCAAAACGGGTCCGGGTCAAAACGGGTCAGTTATAGAAAAGGGTTGTTGTGCTTCGGGTCAAAACGGGTCTGGGTCGGAATGGGTCCGGGTCAGAACGGGTTTCGGGTCGGGTCGGGCCGGGTCGTGTTGGTTTAAAAACGTTTTTTTTGAAAAGAATACAAATATTTATCAAGATTACTCAGCATGACATAGTTTTATAGTGATTTGTGTAACAAAATTCACAAAAATGTTGAGCTGTTGTTAAAAACTTTACGAAAGGTCGATGAGAAAAAGATCTTTATGTGCATTTATGGGTTGTACGGTACAACATTAATACCACTAAAACATGATGGTATGATCAAATTCAATTTATAGAAATCTTGTCTGTAACTTCTATGGTATGATGTTGCAATTGAAACCACACCAGAATACTTTCAATTGACGAATTTCTAATTACATATGAAAATACTTATCATTTGGCCATTTGGGGCAAAAATCAACCAAACTATATCGTGAAATCACTTGAGGTGAATCTGAAATTATTATGATTTTAGAAAACAAATCAGAACGCGTGATGGAAGCTATAGCCTGATCAAAGAGAGATTTTGAACACGACTAACCTCTTCTAATATAAGAGATTTTCCGAATCAGAAACCATAATTGAAGAGATTTTCTGAGCATGATAGTGTGATTGAAGTCGGAGTCCATAACTGAGGAGATTTTCTGTACACAATGGTGTGATTGAAGTCGGAGTCGCTGGAATTGTGGTCGTCGTTTAATAAAATCCTAATCGAAGAAACTTTTGGTGGTATTAGGAAGTTCAGGTGAGAAGTCTAGTGGTTTTGGGGAGATGGGTTGTAATGGGTAGGGCAAAATTTCTCAGCGCCGTTATGACCCGTGCTTCTCTTTTCCAATGACCCGTTCGACCCGCATTTCTAAGTTCTCACTTTTAATTCTGTCCAGTTCCACCCGTTATAAAAATAACAATTAACCCAAAATAACCCGTAAGCTTTTAATTAAAGACCCAAATGACCCAAACTTTAGTGTATGGGTCAAAATTGCCAGGCATAAAAATAACCAAATGATATATATAATTATTATATACATCTCATATGTGTGTGTGTGTGTGCTTGTAATAAATGTGAAGATGGGTATATTTGATATAATGATTTTTTGTTGGGCAACTATGATTATATTAAAATTTCAAGATAAAATATATAATAAGTTATAAGCCCAAATTAACCCATTTATGTGCAGATTCAAAGGAACCTACAACTGAGAATAGAAGAACAAGGCAGATACCTTCAGATGATGTTTGAAAAGCAATGCAAGTCAGGAACCGACAAGTCGACGGCTCCATCATCTACCGAACCACCATCCTTGCAGGCTAACCCGAATGAACCCGGATCCGATCCAGTGGTTGGACCATCTGATGAAGGTTCCAACAAGTCAGTTGCCGATGTCTCTCAACCCGCTAAGCGTGCAAAAGTGAACAAGTAAAAACCTATATTATCTATCATTAAGGTTTTATAAGTTTATGATGACAAGGGATCAAAGTGTTTAGTATTTAACTGATTTTTTCTATATTTATTTTGCTTAATAAGCAGTTTAAATGATGAATGGCCTTATAAACATAGTTTTTTATTGATGTTATTGGCCAAAGCTGCACCTACACTTGGTACTGTACATATGCCATGAACAAGAGCTACTTTGATTTGCACTTTATGCATTAACACAAGTACACAATCATGATGGTCATGACAGGATGACGTCACTCTTTTTTGCTTGAAATCTTCTATTAACTTTTCTGTAACGGCTAACTGCTTAATTCAAACATTCTCTAATCCTACTCTTAAATCTATACATGTGTCCAACACGGGACTAGAACTAGGGATGAGCATTTGGTATCGGGTGCCGAACTGGTACCGAACCGTACCGGGCATATTCGGTACCGGTACCCACTTTCCCCGTTTTTTGGTACCGGTATCGGTATTTACGGGTAAAACACCGGTCAATATCGGAACCGAAACTTTTCCAGTTTTTCGGTACTGGTACCGTGCTCATCCCTAACTAGAATAGGAACATCATTATGTACACACTTTGATACTATTAGGCTATATGCTCTTTGGTAAATCTTCTTCTAATGTTGCTAAATGATACTTCCAGCGATATTAATGGTGTCACCATGAACGGACATTTGACATTATGGATATTCTCGTAGCTCAACGATCTTCCAAGCATATGGTTCTATTCATTTTGAGGGTCCCTAGGCGTTCTCATGGCTCAGAGTGACATTGACATAGCAGCTGCAAATTAGGCGAGCTGATCGTTAACTTGGCCTGAGGACATAGGCTTGCCTCCATTAGGTTTACAACTTGACCCCATTCGGTTCAGAGATTGAAGATTGGCACAAGCTTGATTCAAATAACTTGAAAAATACATATACAAGTTTTTTTGAACGGCCAACAAATCAATCCCGAGCACTCTCGGTCCACTGGACAAACGGAGTACCCCGAGAGTAACCCGAGTCATACACTACCAATTCTGGGGAAAACCCGGTAACCCACCCGCCCATAGGCACGACAGTAAAATTATCGGTAAAACCCGTTTGGCTCAAGGATCGAACCCAGGCCTCTCTGGGTCTCCTATCACTGCCCACCAGTGCCTCACTCCTTTTTTGTACCAAATGAGAACTGAACTTGAGTCTTCAAAGAAGAACTCAAGTCCTCCTACCACTTGAGCTTCGATAACCAAACTCGTTTCACATAACACACAAAGTTAAATAAACGTGCAAATGAATAAAATAACACGATTCACGCATTTTGTAATTAAGAACGTAATAAAAATAACATGTTTTTGTTCATATGGTACAGATCATGTAAGTCAAAGTCCAAACCTAAATAAGTTATGTTTGTTTCACGTTTAATCCATATGTACCCTCTTTTTCTTTATGTGGTTGATCTATATATGAATCTTTTTAACTCAAGTAAACTATTTTCCATTCATAATGATGTCAAAGTTTCGGATAACAGATTGATAGCAGTCCATGGCATAACTATGATAGCTTGTTGGAGTCTATGGCGAGCCAGGAATAACAACAAATTTTCGAACTCCCCGATCAAAATTGAGGGTATTCTTAGTGAGATTAAGGCTTTTAGTTATCTTTGGTTTTCCACTAGATCCAAGTATAAAGGGATAGATTGGAATGAGTGGTGCTCCTTTGTAAATATGTAATCTTTTGTTTGTAGTTTTTTGTCGGCCCGGCTTGGGTCGGCGTTTTCGTTTAATGAAGTTTATCTTTAAAAAAAAAAAACTATTTTCCAATTTTGCACCACTCACTCATTTCAAAGCTTTTGTTTTCCTTGACTTTGCAACCAATGTCTTGTTTTTTCTATTTTATTTTATGTTTGGACGCGTATAATAATTACTAAGTTGACTTTTGATGGGATAGTGACAAGAAAAAGTCAATGAAGCTTGTTGCCTTCTTAGGTTGACTTTGACTTTAAATTCAGCAAATCAAGTTAGTTAGGTAAAATACAACAATTTCATTAATTGCAAGGATACCAAATTTACTTTATATAGTTATGAATATACAATATAAACAGTTCTTCAATTATAAATTATAATATTTCGTTATAGGTTAGATTGTATTTCGTTAGGGGAGGCTTTAAATGAGAACGCTAAATATTGTGAGAACCGTTAGAACGAATAGAAAAACCATGAGAACTTAATAAAAAACAATTCAAATTCAAAATTTCTTTTTACACTTATAATTATTATCCGAATACAATGTTCGAAAAAAAATTTATACGTTTAAATTTACGTGAATTCGTAAATAAAGAAAATTTACACATGTGTAAGAAATGAATTATTTGATGTTGTAAATTCCTTTTTTGATGTCATATTCTAATTTCAATGAGGGTTGTATTAAAAAAATGGTTTTGATTGGTGTTCTCATTCATTCTCACGGTTCTCGCAATATTTAGCGTTCTCAAGATAACTCTCCCACATATATATTTTGAACTGCATCTCGACCAGGGTTATACATGGTCAAAGCTCGGTTGAAGAGGGATTCGAACCTGAGTACTTTAGGGAAGGAACCAGGGGCGGACCCAAGGTCAGCCCAAGGTGGGCGGGCGCACCCCCGGGGAAAAAAAAATAGTGCTAAGTTTCGTCGAAAATCCCGTCCGCACCCCTTGGAATTTTTCGACCGCACCCCTTGAAATTTTTCGTCCGCACCCCTTATGTAAAAAGTGTTATCAATTTATATTTTAATTTTTTTTAGTAAACTCTTATTTTTTTTTAAAAAAAAATACTACCTAAATTATATAACTTTTAATGCCTAACTAACTAAACCCAAATACTCATACATTTACCAACTTATAATTCCTAACTAGCTAGCCCACTAAGTCTTAGCCCATTAACCAAACCTAACAATATATAATAAAATAATTAAAGCTCAAAATCTTTAGAAATTCTCTCCCGCTCTCTCTCTCTTGCGTCCCTGCACTGCCAACGAACAACATCACCCAACGACAACAGTCCAGCAGCCGGCGACCACCGTAATCAACCACCATACCACCGTCGTTCGACACCAAATCTAACCGGAATCCGAACACGGGTAAGTTTCTTTGTTATTTTGATGATTTTGGTTGATATTATAGGCGAAAAAAGGGTAATAAAGTTGTTAAATAGGTTTAAAATTTTGTGTGTTTTGACGTTTATGGTTGTTTAGATGATTTATAGGGTGATTATGTTGCTTATATATTTTTAGGGTGATTACAACTTACGTTATGATTTCTAGGGCTTGAATAATTGAAAATTAAAATTGAAACATTATGTTATGGAGCGATGAACTTATGTTATATAGAGAAAAAATTGCTTAAGAAATTAGCTTTAGATGATGTTTTGAATAGATTTTAAAAAATGAAAACCCGCAGGGCGTCGACTTTTTAATTATGTTTGTAACAAGGTTTGACATGTTTTTTTATTATCATATAAATTTAGTTTGATGTTCGTTTGTTTTACATGACCCGACCCGATACGAACCGATTTTTTTACTTATATACCTAGGGGCCTAAAATTTTTAAAAATGTTCCGCACCCCAATGGAAAAATTCCTGGGTCCGCCACTGGAAGGAACCTACAAGGTAGTAAACCTTTCCATCTCCATTACCACTGGGGCAACTTACCACTGGGGCAACTTCATCGGATATTGAGATTATATATTCATTCGATATATACGGTATAAGGTATAGAGTATTGTGGTAAGATAATTTTGAACTTTTAAAATTTGGCAAAAGAACAACATATATTTTAACTAATTGTATGCTCTATGTACAATGATTTAAAAATATTGATGCTTATACTATTCTTCCAAACTTAATAACTTTTCCGGTCTAATCTTGTTCAAATGCTCGCCTAGTTGTGGTTGAGTACTAGCCGATAATTCTTGAGCGACGGTGCGCATTGAAGGTCTTGACTCAGGTGAAACACGAGTACAAGCTAGAGCAACATTAAGTACACGCGCTACTTGTTCAGCTTCCTCATCTGTCGGAGGCAAAAGCCTTCCGTCTAGGATATCTTTCAACAACAAAACTAGATCGTCTGAGGAGGTTGAGCTCGGGTTTGATGATTGTAGAGACGTTAAAAGCTCACCGGGATGTCTCCCCATCATAATCTCAAACGTCACAACTCCAAAGCTGTAAACGTCACATTTCTCTGTAACCTTCATCGTGAGTGCAAGTTCTAAAACATAAAACATAAAGTACAACCATAAGTGACATGTAGTAAAGTAAACCTTGGTGTTTAGATACGCGTTTTTGAAATATAAAAGGTTCGTATAAGGATAAGGATAAATACCTGGTGCCATGTAACCGTACGATCCAGCCACGCCAGTCCAATTACTCGACTCTGGATCCAACAACTTAGCCGTCCCAAAATCCGCCAACCGTGGGACCATATCAGCCTCGAGTAACACATTATTTATCGAGACGTCGCGATGCACAATAGGAGGATTGCAATCATGATGCAAGTAAGCTAAAGCATGTGCAAGATCTTGCACAATTTTAACCCTAGTAACCCAATCCAACTTCAATGTTGCCTCTACACCATAAAGCAAATTTCCCAAACTACCCTTCTCCATATATTCATACACCAAATACATCCCGCCATCTTTACAACAGTAACCATACAGTTTAATAATATTCCGGTGACGAACTTCCGTTAATGCTCGTATTTCGTTCTCGAAACTCTTCTTATTTTTCGCCGGAACTTCATCAGTATTCGTCGTTTTCATCTGTTTCACCGCTACGATCTGTCCGGTAGGTAACTTCGCCTTGTACACGCTTCCGAAGCTTCCTTTGCCTATGCAATACTTCTCGTCGAAGCTACTTGTCGCTTTCACGATATCACCGAACGTAAACTTACTGTCTCGCTCCCAAACAAGCGATTCGGAGTTTCTAACCGTTGTATTACCGGTAGACTCTTCGTCGTTATTGTTTGATCTTCTTCGAGTAACTATACAGAAGATAGCAACCGCGGTTGCTATCAAAACAACACTGAGAACCGGTAGAAGAACCGCAATGATCAGTTTATCATCTCCAGATTTCCTTGGTGTGCTTTCGATGTTACACCGAGATAATCCTTTTTCGGATCCACATAGATATGGATTTCCGGTAAAGGATGCTGCGGGTGCTTGTTTGAATACACCCGCGTCAGGAACCGGACCTGAGAGATTGTTGTACGAGAGATCGATTGCTTGCAAACTAATCATGGATGTAGCTATCGATTGAGGTATTCGACCCGAGAAGTTGTTGTGTGAGAGGTTGAGGTTTTGGAGTGTGTTGAGTTTTGATAGATCTTCAGGAATTCTTCCGGAGAACGAATTGCTGCTTAGATCTAGCAGGTAGCTTAATCCGAATAAGTTTCCAATTTGAGATGGTACTTCTCCTGATAAATCATTGTTGCTCAAGTTTAAGGTTGTTAACCTTGCGCAATTTCCTATTGTTGGCGGTATGCTTCCGTTGAGATTGTTTGCTGATAGATCGAGATCTTGGAGACTTGTTAAGTTGCCGAAACTTTGAGGGATTCGTCCGCTTAACAGATTGTTGCTGAGATTGAGATTATACAAATTGTGTAATTTTCCAAGTTGGTTTGGGATTTCGCCGGAAAGTTGGTTCCAATCTAGGCGTAGAGCGCCTAACCGTTGCAAATCTCCAAGCTCCGGAGGGATATTTCTGGAGATTCGATTCTTTTCCAGTTGTAGAGCCAACAAGTTTTGGAAATTTCCAAACGCGGGATTGATTTCACCTGTGAATTGATTATCACCAAGTATGATGTATGTAAGATTAGGATGCACACCAAATACTTGTGAAATGTCCCCAAAGAACTGGTTTCCATCCAGCCTGATTCGACGTAGGCTCGTGCAGTTCTTTATGCAATCTGGTAACAACCCTGTGAAGTTATTGCCATTCACGGTGAAAGTTTCGAACTGGAAACCACTGCACAAACCCGAAGGTAGTTCTCCAGAGAAACTGTTGTTTGAAAAGCTAACGATTGATAACAACGGATTGTTCTTGCCCAATTCCACAGGAATACCGCCTGTGAAACGATTGCTAAACACCGAAAGTAACTCCAGGTTGGAAAGATTTGAGAGAGTATGCGGCAACTCTCCGCTTAATTGGTTGGTGTTGATGTCAAACTTTTTCAATGAAGTCAAATTTCCGATCTCCGGTGGAACAATTCCATTGAGATTATTGGAAAAAAGCTGCATAGATTGCAGATTAGCCAATTTTCCGATTGTAGCGGGTATTGAACCCGAAATCTGGTTGCCAGAGAGATCCAGTTGTTGAAGACTCTCCAAGTTTCCAATCTCCAAAGGGATGTGGCCAGTGAAAGTATTGTTGTATAGAAAAAGAACTTCGAGATCCGACAATAGACCAATCTCTCGTGGGATTGTTCCGGTGAAGAGATTATTTTGAACCTGCAAAGAGACCAATTTGGTCCAGTTTGTGATGAAATCCGAAGAAATTTCACCAGAAAAGTTATTTTCAGAGATACCAAGATCCGTAATCAAGGTCAGATTGGATAAAGACATTGGCAACTCGCCAGTAAACGAGTTTCCAGCGAGCGCCAAGAATGTGATATTGGAACAGAATCCAAGCTCATAAGGAATCGAAGAATTGAGTTGGTTCGAGCGGAGATCGAGGTACCGAAGATTTTGAAGCTGACCTATAGAAGAAGGTATTGTTCCTTCAAATGAATTTTCAAACAATTCAATCACTTCAAGATTAGGGAATAAATCGAAATCCTTAAAAACCGCGCCTGAAAACTGGTTGGTTCCGAGTCTAAGCTCTTTCAATTTTTTCAAATTGTAAAAGTTTGGTGACAATTCACCTTGAAACAAATTATTAGTGAGATTAAGGTACTCAAGATTTAACAAATTGGTGAATAATGATTCTGGTATAGAGCCATTCAATTTGTTAATTGACAAATCAAGAAAAGTCAACTTCTTGGAGTTGAGAATGAATTCTGGGAATCCATTTTCAAGTTCATTGAGGTAAAGATTGAGAAAAGTCAACGCTGGCATAGATGAAAAGTCAGACCAGTTTGGATCAGTCAAGTAATTCCCTCCAAGATTCAAGTACCATACCTTTTGAAGATTGCTTATTTGAATTGGAATAGCACCACTAAGATTATTATTATTAAGATCAAGATATCTTAACTGTGTTAGCCTTCCAATCTCTTGTGGGATTTGATCTTTGAAAAGATTCGAGCTCAAATCCAAGTACACAATGCTCGAGAGGTTGCGAATGGCGGATGGGATCACACCGCTAACTTGGTTATTGTTTAAGTCGAAACGGGTCAGATTTGGAAATGAAGAAAACTGAAAAGATGTTAATGTACCCGAAATCGATGAACCCGAGAGGCTAATCGCGGAGATTGTACCGCCTTCATTGCACGTAACACCGGTCCAGTTGCAAAGATTCTGAATGTTTCTTGAAGACCAAGAATTCATTGTAGATGGAGACGAAGATAAGGTATGCTTCCATTTAATAAGTGCTTCTGCTTGTGTTCTTGATGTTGATGTGGTCTTAAACGGTAGCAAAGAAACAAATGCAATATAGAAGAGAAGATTCATGATGGTTTTTTAAGCTCTTTTCATGCTCAAAGTTGCATAGTTTATAGTCAAATTTTGGAGAGAAGAAGAAGAAGATGATTGAAGTTTGCAGAGATTGGAAGGAGATAAGGCTTATAAATATGTGTGGTTGGATTCATCAAATTTAATAAATTTGTATGGCAGAATTCAATGCTTTATAACAAGTTGCAAAAAGTGTAAGAAAACAAATGTTTGAAGGATTGAGATTTCAATGGGTTGTTTACACACATGAAGATACAGAGAAGCTAGTAGGTTCCTTTCTATATTTTGAATTTCTCTTTGTTTTTTTTAGTAAATTGCCAAAATCGTCGTCCCTAGGTTTGGGCGTGTTTGTCACTTTCATCCAAAACAACGTTATTGTACAATATTGCCCTTCACGTTTGGGATTTTTTGCCATTTTCATCCAGATGTCTAATTTGCTTTATATTTTATGTCTAATATTTGGATGAAAATGACAAAAAATCTCAAATTTCAGGGTCGATTTTGTAAAAAAAAGTTAGACGTTTGGATTAAAATGACAAAAAATCACAAAAGTGAGGGCAATATGGTATAAAAAAATTGTTTTGATGAAACTCACAAACATACCCAAACCTCAGGAACGATTTTGGCAATTTACTCTATTTTTTTAACAAATAGTAAAAGTCAACTAAAATATTATAAAAGGTTAACCAAAGTCATCCTAGTAACTCGAGTTTTAGTTTGATTTATAATATAACCATTACTTTTTAACCTCCTTAAAGCTATTAAAAAAATGATTCATGACCCAGTCAAAAGAAAATGATTGAATATATATATATTTTTTTGTTATTTTGCAACTTTAGATACCAATAACCAAGCAGCATTTCTTATTTTGGCATGCTCTTAACTATAATGTAACGGTTTAAATACTATAAAAGAATTATGTATACATTATCTTGTGATTTTATAGTTTATAACTTAAAAAATCTTTTTTTATATAAGATAATAAATTACAGCGTTTTACTATTTTTTTAAACTACGAGTTTTATCAATATCAGTAGTTTCATATATACGCGTAAAAGTTTCATCATCATCATACTCAGTAAATCCCACCAATAACAAAGTTAAGGTAGGGCCTGAGTAGGGTAGGATGTAGATAACGTTACCTCTACCTCGTAGGAATAGAGAGACTGCTTCCGGTGAGACCCCCGGCTCTATAGTAGTTTTGCATCAAGCCTTGGACATAAGACACATAACACTCAACAATTAAGACAAACGCCGATTAATGCATGTACTCCCTTGTCTTTCGGCTATCAACACCATCACATGATGCATGATTAACCATCCCCCTCTTTTAACGTTATTTTCACGAAATTAGTAAAATAACGTTAAAATTCGTACACTTTCACTTTTGCCCCCCGGGCGCCCACACATATATACATTATATGCGCATACCGCAAGTGGGGCGTAATACGCTTAAAAGTTTATAAAACTATAATTTATTGTCTTCTATTAGATTTTTGTTTTCTAAAGTTGCCATTTATAAAATCACAGGATAATACATACATAACTCATTTACAGTGTATGTGTCTATATATAGATTATATATAAAAGAAATAAAGAATATATAGAATTATATTTACTTGATAATATGGTATAGTTGTTACATTTAGGTGTGTTATGATGTTATATTGTGATCATTGATCACATCACATGGTAGGAAGCTAGGAAGCAAAAAGATGTTTCACTTCTTTGGTTTATTTTTCATTATTTAAGACCCAACTTACAATTGTTAAACAAAATTAGGTCTATTTCCATATTCAAAGGTTCATCAGAATAATAATGCAATAATAATGATTAGTTATTCGGTAACAGCTCAATGGGTGTTAATTTAACCTGATAGTTATGTGTCATGTTTGACATTTTTATTGTTTATAATTCTTTAATGTCGTTTCTTTTTGTATGTTTCTAGCTTCTGGCATGTAGTGTTGTTTCGTTTTGTAATATAATGCCACCGTTAAAAACAATATGTTTATTCCAGTTGATGCTTGTCTTGTTCAAAAAAATGAAATAATGTTTTTGTATATCATTGCGTAAACGACTCGAGTTGATGCCCAATCTAATATAGCTCGAGGTTAACGTTTCTAAAGCTATAAAGCTCGAGTTTGAGCTTGAGTTGTCTCGAGCTCAACTCGTGCGGCCTATTAGTCGTTTCAAGTAACACCACAAAGATTGTTAACTTGAAATACCATTTATTGGTTTAACTTTTCGTTTCTTAATTTACATGCAAATGGATCATTTGTGGATTTTTAAAAGAGTTTGAGATTGTTGTATTTATTCATGATTCATGTTGTCAAAATTTTTAAATTTATATACAAAGCTCAATAGGGTAAAGTTATTCTACAAAGGTTCCTAAAAATAAGAAGTGCATAAAGACACAATGGATCGCAAAATATAACACAATGTCGAAGAAAAGAGACACAATGAGTCATAAAAAGGGCACAATAACGCAAATATAGAAAAGACACAATGATAAATAAAAAGACACAATAATGTAAACAAAAGGTCTAAAATCTACCAGCTAAACATCTAAAAATAAAACCTAAAATTTCACATCGTAGAGTTCAATAAGATGGTTCCAATGTCTCTTGAATGAGGTCAAACGGAGTCCATTTGATATGCTTCTTATTTTTAGAAGACTTTATATTTGATCCTAATCCTATATAAATATTTATATACTTGAAAATTAGTGAATATGAGCACGTAAAAGCTAATCAATAGTTCAAGTTTGACTCTTGAGCTTACCAGCAGGTGTTATTTACATACTATAAATTTCCAACATGTATATGTATTAATTTCCAACATGTATATGTATTGGGTTGTTGTTAGGGCTGTAAACGAACCGAACAAACACGAACAAGACCTTGTTCGTGTTCGTTTGTTAAAAAATATATGTGTTCGCGTACCGTTCACGAACACTTATCGAACAAGATTTTATGTTTGTGTTCGTTTGTTAAGGAAATGAACTTGTTCGTGTTCGTTTGTGTTTTTTTGTTAATTTTAGGCAATGAACATTGACGAACACAAATGAGCACAAACTAATCTTCATGAACATAAATAAAAACAAACGAACACAAACAATCATTCATGAATAGAATATATAATTCACTGACACTTAATAGATATTTAATTTGTCAGAATTTTGATATATTTAAATAAATATAAAAATAAAAACACTAATGAACTATCGAACACAAGCCAACATGTTACCGAACGTTCACGAACATAAACGAACGAACGCGACCTCGATTCATGTTTGTTCATTTAACTAAACGAACGAAATTTCTTGTTCGTGTTCGTTTGTTTAATAAACGAACGAACACAAACGAACTTCCCGCCGAACGGTTCACGAACTGTTCACCGAACGTTTGGTTCGTTTACAGCCCTAGGTGTTGTACACAAGGCTTAGATTATTTTCAAAAAAAAATAAAATAATAATAATAATATTCTATTTTTAGTCCAAAATTTATTTAATTTTTCATTTTTAACCCAAAAGTTTTCATCTTTTTCAATTTAATCTCACAATTTTTTACTTTCAACTTTGGTCCCTATACTTATCATATTTCGCAAATTTTTTGTTTAATGTTTCATTCTAAATTTTGCGAGTTAATACGGTGCAACGTGCGTGTGTGGTTCAACGTTATTATGTTTCGTTTAACACTTCGTTCTAATTTGCGAGTTAATACGACGCAACGTACGTGTATGGTTCAACTTAGTTATTATTTTCTGTGTTTTACGTTACGATCTAATTTCTTCACATTAATACGTGTTGATTGTTAACGATGGTGTGACATTGTTACTATTTCAACTTTAAATATCTTTGTAATTGTAATGTTCAAATTGTATTATCAGCGTAGCGTAGGGTTCAATTCATCTTTGGCAAAATAGAAATTGAATTCTCACGTTGAATCTTCTAATAGCTCACTATTATTGGTTGAACAGCAGAATCAAAATATAAACACAAACATGGTCTAGTGTCAGACTTCTAATAAGTGTTGAAAAGTCAACGGAAGTAAACTTTCCAACATCCCGTAAACCTAGATTTTCCTCTTAAAAGTCAAACTAATTAGCTAGCAATCACATATATGAAGGCGACAATTCGAGGTTACATTAGTGGTCTTCGTTACATGATAATTTTCAACAAGATTTTGTGTAATACCCCGAACCTTAATATACTGTTTATAAACGTATGAAATATGTAATTTATATTTCATATATTGTTAAACGAGTAAGATGATGGTGTGAAAGGTGAAATATATTGACAAGCCTTAGCTAGGATAGGAGACCGTTTAATATTAATAATTAAATATATTATTTTTGACCTTACTCCGTTTTTAATGAAACTTAGGTTAAAACGTAGATAAAAATATGCTCGTTCTAATGACATATTCGTCGTTTTATAAAACGTCGTATTTTAAAAGTTATACAAGAAAAACGAGTGAAGCAGCTGAAATAATATAACTAAGCTAGCTAGCTAGCACGTCAAGCTAGCTAGCATGTCAATTGTCCCACATCGCCCAGAAAGCCATTGAGGTGCTTGCTTGCTTCACATATATATAGGAGTTAAATTGTAGGATTTTAGATACACCAAAATTTTAACGGGAACGCTCTAGTATTGAGAATCCCGAGTATACGATACCCCGTTGGGTGTTGTTAGTAGTCGTTTTTGGAGCACGAGTAGGAGCAGGAGTAGGGAAACTCTACATCAACGTGTCGTAGATAGTTTTGATGTATACTCTCGTTTAAGTTTATGTTTAGTTATTTATTATTTATTTTTAGTAGTTAATATTAGTTTTATTATTAGTAATAATATATTAGTAGTAGTAGTGTTAGTATTATTTTTATGTACTAGGGTTATTGTCAGGGGCGGGTATTGGGTAGCCTAGCCTTAGTTAGGCATGGACTGATCAACCATGCTTAAACAAGGCAGCACTAACCAATATCCAACCATGATAATGACTAGTTAGGTGTACCATTACCTAACCTAGGATTATGTAATTGTGTCAGGACCTTGAGACATAACCCAGTCGTACTAGCGGCAGTTAAGCAATTGCTAATCAGGTGAGTCATCATACTTGTCTTTTAAACTGTGATAATATACTCGTCCATAACTGGTAATAATGAGAATGCTGCAGTATGCATGTGTCAGTAGGGGTATATGGGATCCTATTATGCTTAATGAGGTGTGTCACTCTAGGAAGGGTAATAAGGTGTTGTACCCACAGGCACTTCGTGCTTATAAGGTCCAGCGACACACACTCATACCTATGTGACGGCCGCAGGGGGACACAGCTGGAGGACCAGTATGTCTCTTGTACGGTGGTTTGTGACAAGTCAAATGTGACCTATAAGGTTCAATGAGGCCCAACCTGACTATAATGTGGTCACATGCCCATATTGTGTATGCATATAATGTAAACTGTGGTCTGTCTTTATAAAAATTGTATAGTATGAGCTCACCAGTATATATCTGACGTCGTTTTGAGTATACTTATCTCAGGTGAGTCATGAGGAAAGCTATAGGAACTACTTGACAGTTGTGGAGTTTTAGAAGATCAAGGAGTTCTTAGTTGCCGAAAGTTTGTAAATAAATAAAGTGTTGTACTCAGACTATTATAAGTTTTAATGAAAGTTTAGTTTGTTTCCGCTGTAAGTGTATCAATTGTGCACAATCACCCGGATTACGGGGTGGGTGTTACAGTTGGTATCAGAGCCCGAGGTTTTAGCGAATTAGGTATTGCAGGAATGCCTAAGCTTTAACCAGTAGTTCTTTAAAGATTAATAGCACACTCAGACTAGGCCAAATAACATGTTCTCAGGAAAAGTACTTGCATAGTCAATTGAGTGACGCTAGAAGAAGTAAAACTATGTTGCGCCTTTTTATGTGCTATATATATACGTATATATATATATATATATATCTCTATGTGATGTATATAGTTGTTATATTATAATAATGTATCATACATACTAGTAACTCTTTATACTCATATTACTATAGGAAGGAGACAATGTCTGAACATAGAGATGAACAAGGGTCTAGAAATAATCAGAATAACAGAAGGAGAGTGGAAGGCTCTTATAGGACTCGAACTCCCTCTCACAGTGTCAGGTCCCGGTCTAGTACAAGCATGTGTCTAAATACTGAGGATATCCACAATATAGCCGTGGAAGTGGCTAAGGTAATGAAGAATGCACAAACCGGTAATGTTAACCAATCTGGAGAACGACATGAAGAAAGCTCAGCAGCCTCCACGCCAGTACAAAGGGAAGGAATGGGCGAAAGGAAAAACACTATTGCAACCATGCCACTAGAAGGAAAAGGTGAATATTCCAAATCAAAGGAGTGTACTTATAAGCACTTCATGTCCTGTAAACCCCAGTCCTTTGACGGAAGAAAGGGAGCACTAGAAGCTCAAGACTGGCTCAACAGAATGGAGTCAGTATTAGACATATGTGAGTGTGATGACCGCAACAAAGTACGGTTCGCCGTACATATGTTTGAAGCTGAAGCCCTTCACTGGTGGAACATTGTGCTCCGAACAGAGGGAAAAGAAAAGGTTAAGGAGATGAAGTGGGAGGAGTTTCTTCATATGTTTCTTGCTAAGTATTGCCCTCCCAATGAGACTGAGCGACTGGAAGTGGAATTCTTTCAGTTAAAAATGGGAAATAAAACCTATCGAGAGTATGTTTCTCGTTTCAACGACATATCTCGACTGGTTTCTTATTTAGCATTGACTGAGGAACAACTGATCAATAGGTTTATTTGGGGTTTACCCTCTGAAATGAGGGTGTTTATCAAATCCAAATCCCCCAAGACTTTTGTAGAAACTGTTGAGGCTGGCGCCGTCATGGCTGCCGAGATGATTCTTGTAACACCTCGTAAAATCGCATCGAATGATGTATTGACACATGTAATAAACCCTAATGAAGTCAAATGTTGAAATTAAGGGACTAATTTTTCGAAAAATCGAAAACTTTGATTATGAAAGGACTGGAAGCGTTTGTATACCTAAAATAAGTTTCTAAATAACCTCTCACGATATTTATATTCACAAATGAGCCACTCATTGATCGAGTGTAGCCGTTTGCATAATTAATAGAAAGTTTGCGCAATGAAGGGTTAAAAGCGTCAACATGTTAATTCTTACATCTGAGTGACCTTTTAATAAACTGGGAGCTTCATAATATTTAATTATACTCTCGGGAATACCAAATAATGGCCGTCTAAGGTTTTTATGCCTATAAGTAAAGTTACGCGCAACTTTGCAGGTTAGAGGGACTAAAAGTGTCAATATGTTTAATTATACCTATGAATGACCTTTTAGTGAACCCGAAGCATCGTGATGTTTAATAATACATCCAAGAATGCCTAATATGGATTAGATGAGGCTTCAATGCTAATAAATGATGAGATGTGCAAGTTTGCGCAATAGAGGGACCTAAATCGTCAACTTTTGAATCTACGCCTTTCGGTGACCATCTGAGCGAACGAGAGCATAGTAACATTTAAGTATATGCCTGGAAATGATCAATATGGGCCTTGGAAAGCTTGGATATCATTAAACAACATTTTTGAGCTACTTTGCGCAATTAAGGACTAATTGCGTCAAACGGCAAAAGTATGCCGATTCGTATGATAACGGACATTCCGGAATATGTCCATGAGTTAAATATACCCTAATTATCTGTTGTATAGCTTATATATAGGCTTAGAGGTGTTCGGTGCGCAAAAATAAACTTTCCTATCAAGCAGAGACTAAAAGTGTCAAAAAGTGCACGAGTTTGCACTTTCGCGCATATCTTCCATTCTGAGTATACACGGACATCCAAAAATTTATGTAAGCACTAAAATATTTTATTTTAGTGATCGCCTTGATAAAATTCCATTCGTCGCGTAATTTGGATCGCTTTTAGCGTCCGTTCGTGTTTCGTCGTAATTAGACGCACAACGTGACCGTACGGCCAAATGAACCGATATCCGACATGTTTTTGAACATCTTTCATGTCCCCTATGTTTACACACCATAGTGAAGCCTTAAAATGAGGTTAATGGGCCTTAAACGTGCCTAAAATGACTTTAAAGGCTCATAGGGACCATTTCTGTCAGTTTTGAAACTGCTGTTGCTGGGCTGGATTATCAGGCGGGCTGCATAAGGACACACAGACACTTACGCGGGCCGCTAGGCCTGCACAGAATGCAGAAACAGCTGGTAACAGCCTGTTCATAGCTGGTTATTGTCCTAACTGTTTTCCATACTCTCAAACATCAAACTAGGGGCTTGCACACAGAGTTATAAAATCACTTGACATCTGTTTTAATCAGATTACCCCTCCCGACAAGTGTCGCGATCCTACGAGGTCCCGAAAAGTATAAATAGGAGATGAGTTCATTTGTTTTTTCACACTTTTCCCTTCAAATCTGCTTATTCTCTGAGTTAGGAGGATCTTGAACCCTTTGAGAACCTCCTTCAGTCCTTTGGACTCTTGTAAGTAATCCCTTCATGCCTAGTTTAATTAATTAGCGTTTTAAACCGAAAAGTCAAGCGTTTTCGATAAACGCTTTGACTTTTAAACGGTTGAACCATGGTTCGCAACGAACATGGCTACGTGACCGTAATTAGGTAGGTGATTAACCCTCAAGAGGGCACCTCCTAATTACTACGTTTACTTAGTTTAATTGTCGGGTCAAATCAAGGTCAAACGGGTTAGTTTTAAATAAAATACATAACTATTAATATAAAAGCTATAAAATTAATTTTCTCACTTTAATAACTTGGTGAATATTAAATGAACGTTCCTAAGCATGATTCAACCCGACAATTCTAAGTATAGGCTCGGTTTGGAACCGAAAGTCGCAAAAGTTGACTTTTGCTTTGACTTTCAGTTCTGACCCGATTTAGTTTATTTTAGATATGTCTTAGGATTCCATTAGGACCATATTATAGGTTAGTATAACCCTCTGAGGTTATACAACTTGGTTCCATAGAAATCCTAGTTCATGCATGTTTCCGTTAAATGCCTAAATGTTGACTATTATGCCCATATAACCTTAAAACGTGATTTTTGAAAATGTGAAAGAGTAGAAACCTTAGTTACTGATTTATAGACTTGCACCCAAAATTTGACATCAGTTTGAGGTCCAGATTAAGAGTTATGCTCAATAGCGTAATTAGAAAGCTTTTTAGTAATTAAATGGCGTAATTAGCATATAGCCTATCTAAACCCAATTTTTGATATCAAACTTTTTACCTACTGATATAAAATAATATTTTGGGATTTTTGAAGATTTTTATTTATTTTTAGGCTGAGCATAACATAGGGTTCTAAGCTTAATTCGGTAATTGTCGATTTTGCCCTTTTGGCCCATAAAATGAGTTTTACAAATCTTTTTGACCCCAAACCTTTTGCTATTGATTTTATATGATAAATAAATTATTTTAAACCTTCTGGAATAATAAAAATATCAGCTTTCTATATAGAAACCGGAAATGGCTCCAAATCGCCTTTTTAAGCGTTTTTGACGCATAGTATGTATTAAAACTATTTTAAACATATAAGGTTGATACCTACTGATATTCTAAGTATATTTTTATACATTAACAGTAAGCTAAAGTTTTAAACTCAGATTTCCAGATTTGACCTTTAAAGGCTATGTGAAATTACCAAAATGCCCCTACGGTGCATAGTTTGGTTATAATAGATAAATTTCACATATATTTAGTACCCTACTGTTATGGTTTATAAAAATGAGTATTTTTACTAATTATATCAGACCTGCAACTCAGATTATTATTTAAACTCTTTTATAACCTTTTAAATGACCAAAATGCCCTTACGGGGCATAGCTTGTGTCTAAATTCGTTTCGGGCATAATAGAAGATATCTTACTGATGTCACAACATATTTAAGGCATATTAACTTAGGAAACTTGCCTATGACTAAATTGGTTACTCGTTACGCACTCTTCGCGTTCGGATCGGCTTATGTAACTAGTTTGCATAAATTAGTCGAAACGGGTCAAACCATATCATTTTTCTCAAAATCCAGAATGTGTTTAGTTTACCCTTATTATACAAGTATACAAGCTTGTCGGGTCTAAACCACATTCTAATCCGGTTCTCGCTTAATCATGCGTTTTGAACCGTATCTTCCTTTAAAACTAACCGGTCTAAGCATAGGCTTAATTAAAGACCCGTTAGGAATCTAATAGGTTATTAAAAACCTTCGTTCCAGATTTAGGAGCCCAGTAAAAGCTATCTGTACTTGCTGATTTGATACGGCTGGGATTGAATTTATATTTAGCTCAGGTAAATACTTTTAACTTATTTTCCCTATACGGGCTTGGGGTACGGTATATAAAATACCGCTTGGTCCGGCATTGAATCTTTAATCGAATAGAGGTTAAATCATTGATATGCTACGTTTTGAAATGTTTTGTTTGCTTAAAGCCTTTGGGGGGTTAATGACCATGTCCCGGATATCCTTGGCATCATCTTACGAGATGGCCACGACCTAAGCACGGGGTGTAGGCGTACACCCGTCAGTGCCTAACCAAATAATGTGGTGTGTCTATTAATCTTTAACCCGGTCTACGGATCAGGCTACTGAACGCATAAGAAACATGTAATTCTTTTACAAGTATTATATTCAAATAATTATCCCAAGTTATAAAATGTTTTGTGCCACGTGCATTCAAATCAATTTTTCTAAACCTTTTCAAAATGAGTCAGTTAATTGTATTTACCAGTGTAAACTGACGTATTTTCCCAAAAAGGCTAAGTGCAGGTACTACTCGTAATAGGCTGGCCTCTCCTTAGCATCAATAAGAGTCTCGCAAGCTTGGATGCCTTAAAGTCTGTTGAACAATGTTTCATTTTATTTTCGATCCGCCTGTGGATCCTTTACATTCCGTTTGTAATACTTTGATATTACTTTATATCGGATTGTAATATATTTATCTCTTGCTTCCGCTGTGCAATTATATATTGTGTTGTTTGACATTATGATATCCACTACGTCACGATACTCCCCACCGGTAATACGTGGAAATATCGGGGTGTGACAGGTTGGTATCAGAGCCAACATTGAGTGAATTAAACACTAGTCTTTTGTGTTTAATCTCAGTGACACAGTAGCACATTCCTTGACCTTCTGAGTCTAGACTTAACATAGGAATACTCTCATCGCTATTCGGAGAATTATTGCCTTCAATTCTATATATTCTAATATGTCGCCAAGCAAAGAAGCCATAATGGAAATTCTCTCCATTTGAAGCCTAGGGAAGGCCGAGCTTCGTATTGCGACTAGGATTAACATGCAAAGGAGAAAACATTCAGAAATAAAGTGAAGAAGAAACTCCTTTTGCTGAAGATCATTTCCTTAGTAGTCCTTATAAGGACATATTTATCTTTCAGTCCCTTTGTGGACAACATTATTCCTTTCAAGACCCATTCAGGGCAATTCTGTACCTCTTTTAAAATCATTGGAATGATCATCTAAATTTCATTATATGTGAATATAATAAATGAAATAAATTAAAATAACATTCCTTTTATAAGATCTACCATTATAATAAAATGGCAAAATCTAAAAAGAACAAGACCTAGCCCATGTGTCTTTTTAAAAACAGGGCCGAGATGGCAGTTCCTCAATTTAGATTCAGATCCTTATTAACATCTCAATTTAGGATTGTTCTGCGTTAATTATTAAAAAGAATCTTAAAGGTAAAACCTAGCCTAGATGTCATTTCAGACATGGCCAAAATGGTAGAACCTATTCAAAAGATTCAAATCCTTGTTAACATCTGTAACATGTTAACATTCCTGGCAGACGTGGTTCGATAAAATCGCATAAATCATCCTTATACTGGATTCTCCCGGAATCCTTTCTTAATTGGGATTTAAGCATCCCTTAGGGATATAATACTTACGGGACCATATCCACTGTCATATAAGACAAAAGACAGTCGTAGCCTACAACTCCCTGTCAAGGAAAGGCAATGAACAATGTTCAAGCCTAAATACCGTGATCTTACAAAATCATGGTTTATAATTTAAAGTTGCCCCTGTGACTTGGCCTTTTTGTGCCATGGTTACATTTTAATTAAATTTAGGATAATTATAATGAAAATCCTGAATAAAATAAATATCATTCCTTTCCTGCCAGTATACATATTAAAAGAGAATCTTAAAAGGTATAACCTAGCTTGAATGTCATTAAAGACCTAGCAAAGATGGTAAAACCTGTTTAAAAAGAGATTCAGATCCTTGTTAACATCTGAAAACATGTTAACACTCCCGACAAAAGTGATGCGATAAAATCACACTTGTCATCTTTATATTAGGAATTTTTCCAAACCCCTTATTTAGCCTAAACGACCAAGAGGAATCATGGCTAATAAACGTCGAACATGATGTATACATCAAAACATCCATTTAAGATGTATGCCTACGGGCAAAGATGTAATTATGACAAAGATAGTTTTATTTCATAACTTCCTGCCAAAAGGCAATGAACTATGAAATTTATCCGACCCAAAGGATCATTGATTATGTTTTAAAATTTCCTAGTGACAAGGCCCCTGTGCCATCAAAAAGTCCTTTGGAACAAGCCCTTGTCCTATATATATATAAAATGTCGGTACGACATTGACAGTCGTGACTTATGCCCCCTGTCTAATAAACATAAAGGATTATATCCCGTTTAAACGCCAAAGATGGTTTATTTAAAAACCTAGGCAAAACATAATCAAATAAATTTAATACTATCTATTCGCCTATATGGTTTATTTGTACCATGGCTATTTAATCATCAAATTCGACAATTCACTATATAATTAAACCAATTATTACTACTTGGTTTGTAGCCTTCAAAGCTTCACCATGGCTGACCCATCTGAAGCTCACAATCATCCAATTGATCAGAATAATGATGCAAGACTAAACTTAACGGGCACCGAGTTACAGGCTATGATAGATACAGCCGTAAACAACGCTGTGGACCGCGTGTTGAAGGATCATAAGCGAAAGTGCGATGATACCCCAAATAAAGGTTGTAAAAAGGGTAAGACCGGTTCAAGCTATAACCAGTCCAAACCAAAGGATGCAAAACCCGAATGTAAAACCTGCGGGAAGAAGCATTTCGGAAAATGTTTCTATGATCAGACCGGGGGATGTGCCATCTGTAAGAAGACGGATCACAAGACCCATGAATGCAAGGATTTGAAGGGAAAACAGCAGACCGGTGAAAAGACCAGATGCAAAACCTGTAAGAAATACCACCTCGGGAAATGCAGGTTTGAATTTCAGCCTCTACCCTGTGGAATCTGCAAGTCCAAGGAGCATAAGACCTTGGATTGCAAGAAGTTGAAAGATGCGACCTGTTATGGTTGCAACGAGAAGGGGCATATCAGGACTAATTGCCCGAATAAAACCAAGAAGCCTGAGGAGTCTAAGAAGACCGAAGATGGAAGCTCTCAAGTGGATGCTCAAGCGGCTATTCAGGATAGCAAAGTCACAACAGGTACTTTCTTTATCAATAACGCTCATGCTAGAGTATTATTTTATTCAGGTTCAGGTAAGTCTTTCATAGACAATAGATTTTGTAAATCATTAAATCTGCCTGTTAAAAACTCTAAGCGTTAAGTATAAAGTAGAATTGACCGATAGTACCTCCGAGACTGCTCCAGCAATATTAGATGGATGTTTATATCCATTAGGAATTTTTTTCCGCTGTCCTTGTTTCTTTAAAATAGAGGGATTCGATATAGTGATAGGAATGGATTGGTCATCTTGTAACCAAGCCCATATTGTGGGTAATAAGAAGCAAGTAGTTATCAAGACTCCTTATGGTGAGCCTTTGACAATTCAAGGAGGCACTGGGTATGGATTGCCTAAGCAATTGTTGCATATGGTATTTAATACCAAAGATTCGAGTATGGAAAACTCAGAGGAGACAAACAACAGTCGCGATGCTGGAGATGCGACAAATGTTAATGGTACATCCAATGTGAACCTCGATGTTAATGGAGTTAATCTCCAAAACTGTAATTTACGCAGCTATTAGAAAGGATATGAGGAAAGTCATGAGAAGATTCAAGAAGCCAAATGTTGTTTGCTCTAAAACACATGTCGCTACTCATGATAAGAGCTTTATTCATACTTCATACGCGAAGAATAACCCAAATAAAATCATATGTGGCAAGGAGCCCATTTCTTTTTAGGATATACTTAAAAGTACTTCGTCTCTTGGAAGTCAAGAGACTTCAATAGTAATAAGGAGCCATCGAATGCAGGGAATTGTTGGATGAAGTAGAAACCATTAGGCGTATCAGCAATTATGCTGGAAAGGACTTGGTGAGGTATACATCACAGTCATTCGATGGCAATACCCTTAATTAGTAAGGACATTAATGAAGTCCACAAGAAGGATCCTCTTATACATTATGGGATGGTCCAAGTTTTAAGGACCTTATTAGAAAAACCCATTATCCGCTTCACGAAATGGAAAAAGGATGGGCTAAGAATTTTCTGGCTCCCACCATAAAAGTTCTAGACTGTCGACAGTAAGTTACAAATTTTAATTCATTGGCTGAGATAGTGCTCTATTCAGTTTACCCAAAAAAAAAAAAAATCTAAGCTTAATGCAAATAATTATTGTTGGTTAGCTTTGGCAATAGGAGAACACATTAAGGTTCCAAAGCCTGCTTATTATAACTCCATCATGGATCTACCTCAACTACTCACGTTTTATAGATTAAGAAACAACCAGTCAAGCCGAGTCTGCCCTAAAATTTGCCAAAGCTTCTACAGCTAAGTTTAAAAGGATTAAGAATGGAGGCGTTTAACCTTCCTAATGTATGATTAGAGGCAGTTCACATTAATAATGACACCAGATAAATCCCATATTGTGATTTTGTTTCTAGGAGTTACGTTCGGTTTCAGGTGCTGCTAAGTCTCTCATAAGACCATAAGTTTAGCAAACTTTTAGAAACTCTCCCGTAAGAACCCCAGATATTAAGCGTAATGTAAAACTTACAGGCGAAATCATAAGAACCATTTCTTCTGTTCCTGTCAGAAGCCTTCAGTCGTAGAATTCTTTTTTTTAAGTATCCTCTCTCTCGAGGAAATGCGCCAGCATATATAGTTGATATCTTCTTGATCTCTATTGATTACGAATACCAGACGGTATGATAAAAAGCACCATATGAGGATTGGTGTATCTTAATATGCTCCATAGATTGCTTCCATGCCTGATCAGTATGGAGGTTTAATGCATGGGACCACAAAGATATTCCGATGGTCATATGGTACTAAAGTCAGCTAATGGTATTTAAAGAAGATATCCAGAATGAAATTGTCCAAGTAAATGTTCCCGATTAAAGAATTCGTGGACTCGTAACATAAATGTGTCACTTAATTGACACAAGCAATGATGGATGAACTGGAGCCTGAGATTTGGAAAATCTTTGTAACCTCCTTGTATCTTGATTATCTTCCCCTAAGAATACCCTGTTTCCCTCCTGAGAGGCAAATAGAGTTAAGATTTATAACCCATTTAGGGCTGTATTATTATGAAATCTCCAAGACGGCTAATACCATCATTGGAAGAATTGAAACCCTGATTAAGTGAATAAAGGATTCATATAGCCTAACTCAATATTCTGAGAATTCGGTATAGCTAATTATGAAAGATGGTTCATTTTGCTTATGCATTAATTACCGCAACCCTAATTACGCAACAATTAAGAATTGCCATCGGCTGCCCAGGATCGTCGATTTGTTCGACTAACGGCAAGGAAATTGCTATTTCTTAAAATTAGCTTAGGCAGTGGTTGGAATAACCATCTCACCTTAAGATAAGATTTTCTATAATAGTCGATATATAAGTATCAAGGCTGCTCCTTTGGAGACCTTGTATAGATGAAATGTTATACATCTGTTATTGGACAGAAGTTTGGTAAGTTCAATTACCAGGATCTGAAAGTTACCTTGGAAACAACGAATAAGATCATGCAAATCCATAATCATCAGTAAGTTGCCAGTATTCGGCAGAAAATCAAGGATTAATGAAAGTGGCAATCCTCCTAAGTTCGTGTTAAGGAATAAGGTTCAACAAAAGATATCACCCTGAAAGGGTGTGACAATCTGTTAATTATCAGGCTAATTAAGCTCTGAATATATATAGAACCATTCGAGGGAATCGAATGTATCAAGATCAAATAACTCATAAGCTAAACCTATTTAAGGAGCTTGAAGGAGCTCGCTATATATTACGCACTAATGATTTAAGGATGTGTTTCACCAATAAGCCGAGAAGCACTATCACATGATGATATGCAGATTTATGATATGATGAGCAACCTGTATCGATTAAGGATCGACAGGTTAAGAATCCCCAAAAGGATACATGTACCTATTATAAGGGCCAACTTGGGAGCTTGAAGAGGCTCCAGATATGTTATAGAAGTTAAGTCCATTTTGCGACAAAAGTACTTCCAGCATTTTAGCAAATCTCGAGGTCGAGATTTCTTTTAAGGGGGTGAGGATGTAACAGCTCATAAAATCACATCGAATGATGTATTGACACGTGTAATAAACCCTAATGAAGTCAAATGTTGAAATTAAGGGACTAATTTTTCGAAAAATCGAAAACTTTGATTATGAAAGGACTGGAAGCGTTTGTATACCTAAAATAAGTTTCTAAATAACCTCTCACGATATTTATATTCACAAATGAGCCACTCATTGATCGAGTGTAGCCGTTTGCATAATTAATAGAAAGTTTGCGCAATGAAGGGTTACAAGCGTCAACATGTTAATTCTTACCTCTGAGTGACCTTTTAACAAACCGAGAGCTTCATAATATTTAATTATACTCTCGGGAATACCAAATAATGGCCGTCTAAGGTTTTTATGCCTATAAGTAAAGTTACGCGCAACTTTGCAGGTTAGAGGGACTAAAAGTGTCAATATGTTTAATTATACCTCTGAATGACCTTTTAGCGAACTCGAAGCATCGTGATGTTTAATAATACTTCCAAGAATTCCTAATATGGATTAGATGAGGCTTCAATGCTAATAAATGATGAGATGTGCAAGTTTGCGCAATAGAGGGACCTAAATCGTCAACTTTTGAATCTACGCCTTTCGGTGACCATCTGAGCGAACGAGAGCATAGTAACATTTAAGTATATGCCTGGAAATGATCAATATGGGCCTTGGAAAGCTTGGATATCATTAAACAACATTTTTGAGCTACTTTGCGCAATTAAGGACTAATTGCGTCAAACGGCAAAAGTATGCCGATTCGTATGATAACAGACATTCCGGAATATGTCCATGAGTTAAATATACCCTAATTATCCGTTGTATAGCTTATATATAGGCTTAGAGGTGTTCGGTGCGCAAAAATAAACTTTCCTATCAAGCAGGGACTAAAAGTGTCAAAAAGTGCACGAGTTTGCACTTTCGCGCATATCTTCCATTCTGAGTATACCCGGACATCCAAAAATTTATGTAAGCACTAAAATATTTTATTTTAGTGATCTCCTTGATAAAATTCCTTTCGTCGCGTAATTTGGATCGCTTTTAGCGTCCGTTCGTGTTTCGTCGTAATTAGACGCACAACGTGACCGTACGGCCAAACGAACCGATATCCGACATGTTTTTGAACATGTTTCATGTCCCCTATGTTTACACACCATAGTGAAGCCTTAAAATGAGGTTAATGGGCCTTAAACGTGCCTAAAATGACTTTAAAGGCTCACAGGGACCATTTCTGTCAGTTTTGAAACTGCAGTTGCTGGGCTGGATTATCAGGCGGGCCGCGTAAGGCCACACAGACACTTACGCGGGCCGCTAGGCCTGTACAGAATGCAGAAACAGCTGGTAACAGCCTGTTCATAGCTGGTTATTGTCCTAACTGTTTTCCATACTCTCAAACATCAAACTAGGGGCTTGCACACAGAGTTATAAAACCACTTGACATCTGTTTTAATCAGATTACCCCTCCCGACAAGTGTCGCGATCCTACGAGGTCCCGAAAAGTATAAATAGGAGATGAGTTCATTTGTTTTTTCACACTTTTCCCTTCAAATCTGCTTATTCTCTGAGTTAGGAGGATCTTGAACCCTTTGAGAACCTCCTTCAGTCCTTTGGACTCTTGTAAGTAATCCCTTCATGCCTAGTTTAATTAATTAGCGTTTTAAACCGAAAAGTCAAGCGTTTTCGATAAACGCTTTGACTTTTAAACGGTTGAACCATGGTTCGCAACGAACATGGCTACGTGACCGTAATTAGGTAGGTGATTAACCCTCAAGAGGGCACCTCCTAATTACCACGTTTACTTAGTTTAATTGTCGGGTCAAATCAAGGTCAAACGGGTTAGTTTTAAATAAAATACATAACTATTAATATAAAAGCTATAAAATCAGTTTTCTCACTTTAATAACTTGGTGAATATTAGTTGAACGTGCCTAAGCATGATTCAACCCGACAATTCTAAGTATTGGCTCGGTTTGGAACCGAAAGTCGCAAAAGTTGACTTTTGCTTTGACTTTCAGTTCTGACCCGATTTAGTTTTTTTTAGATATGCCTTAGGATTCCATTAGGACCATATTATAGGTTAGTATAACCCTCTGAGGTTATACAACTTGGTTCCATAGAAATCCTAGTTCATGCATGTTTCCGTTAAATGCCTAAATGTTGACTATTATGCCCATATAACCTTAAAATGTGATTTTCGAAAATGTGAAAGAGTAGAAACCTTAGTTACTAATTTATAGACTTGCACCCAAAATTTGACATCAGTTTGAGGTCCAGATTAAGAGTTATGCTCAATAGCGTAATTAGAAAGCTTTTTAGTAATTAAATGGCGTAATTAGCATATAGCCTATCTAAACCCAATTTTTGATATCAAACTTTTTACCTACTGATATAAAATAATATTTTGGGATTTTTGAAGATTTTTATTTATTTTTAGGCTGAGCATAACATAGGGTTCTAAGCTTAATTCGGTAATTGTCGATTTTGCCCTTTTGGCCCATAAAATGAGTTTTACAAATCTTTTTGACCCCAAACCTTTTGCTATTGATTTTATATGATAAATAAATTATTTTAAACCTTCTGGAATAATAAAAATATCAGCTTTCTATATAGAAACCGGAAATGGCTCCAAATCGCCTTTTTAAGCGTTTTTGACGCATAGTATGTATTAAAACTATTTTAAACATATAAGGTTGATACCTACTGATATTCTAAGTATATTTTTATACATTAACAGTAAGCTAAAGTTTTAAACTCAGATTTCCAGATTTGACCTTTAAAGGCTATGTGAAATTACCAAAATGCCCCTACGGTGCATAGTTTGGTTATAATGGATAAATTTCACATATATTTAGTACCCTACTGTTATGGTTTATAAAAATGAGTATTTTTACTAATTATATCAGACCTGCAACTCAGATTATTATTTAAACTCTTTTATAACCTTTTAAATGACCAAAATGCCCTTACGGGGCATAGCTTGTGTCTAAATTCGTTTCGGGCATAATAGAAGATATCTTACTGATGTCACAACATATTTAAGGCATATTAACTTAGGAAACTTTCCTATGACTAAATTGGTTACTCGTTACGCACTCTTCGCGTTCGGATCGGCTTATGTAACTAGTTTGCATAAATTAGTCGAAACGGGTCAAACCATATCATTTTTCTCAAAATCCAGAATGTGTTTAGTTTACCCTTATTATACAAGTATACAAGCTTGTCGGGTCTAAACCACATTCTAATCCGGTTCTCGCTTAATCATGCGTTTTGAACCGTATCTTCCTTTAAAACTAACCGGTCTAAGCATAGGCTTAATTAAAGACCCGTTAGGAATCTAATAGGTTATTAAAAACCTTCGTTCCAGATTTAGGAGCCCAGTAAAAGCTATCTGTACTTGCTGATTTGATACGGCTGGGATTGAATTTATATTTAGCTCAGGTAAATACTTTTAACTTATTTTCCCTATACGGGCTTGGGGTACGGTATATAAAATACCGCTTGGTCCGGCATTGAATCTTTAATCGAATAGAGGTTAAATCATTGATATGCTACGTTTTGAAATGCTTTGTTTGCTTAAAGCCTTTGGGGGGTTAATGACCATATCCCGGATATCCTTGGCATCATCTTACGAGATGGCCACGACCTAAGCACGGGGTGTAGGCGTACACCCGTCAGTGCCTAACCAAATAATGTGGTGTGTCTATTAATCTTTAACCCGGTCTACGGATCGGGCTACTGAACGCATAAGAAACATGTAATTCTTTTACAAGTATTATATTCAAATAATTATCCCAAGTTATAAAATGTTTTGTGCCACGTGCATTCAAATCAATTTTTCTAAACCTTTTCAAAATGAGTCAGTTAATTGTATTTACCAGTGTAAACTGACGTATTTTCCCAAAAAGGCTAAGTGCAGGTACTACTCGTAATAGGCTGGCCTCTCCTTAGCATCAATAAGAGTCTCGCAAGCTTGGATGTCTTAAAGTCTGTTGAACAATGTTTCATTTTATTTTCTATCCGCCTGTTGATCCTTTACATTCCGTTTGTAATACTTTGATATTACTTTATATCGGATTGTAATATATTTATCTCTTGCTTCCGCTGTGCAATTATATATTGTGTTGTTTGACCATGATGATATCCACTACGTCACGATACTCCCCACCGGGCCCACCGGTAATACGTGGAAATATCGGGGTGTGACAATTCTGCGACAGGCTGAATCTCCCGCACCAAAAAGGAAGTGGGAAGAAAGAAAGGGGGACACCCGGAATAACAACTTTAAAAGGCCTAAAACATTTCCTCAATGTCAAAATTGCAAACGCTTTCATACGGGGGAATGTCGTTTTCCTTGTCCAAATTGTAAAAAGACGGGTCATGCTCTTCAAGAATGCAAGGAAAAGAAGAAGTGTTTCAAATGTGGAGACCCTAACCACATGAGATCTGAATGTCCCAAACTCAAAAGAAATGATAGGACACAACCAAATCAGCCAAAAGGGCGTGCATTTGTACTCACCACGGAAGAAGTCAAGACCAATACAGACGTTATCACCGGTACGTATCTCGTAAATGATGTATATGCGCGTGTGTTATTTGATACCGGTGCAAATAGAAGTCTAGTGTCGACTACCTTTAGACCTTACTTGAACCAGGCGTCCCAAAACCTAGTTCATGCCTTTACAGTAGAAATGGCTGATGGAAGTCAAAGATAGATAGTTGACATTGTTAAGAATTGTAAAATAAGCTTAAACAACCATGTTATCCCTATAGACCTAATGCCTATGAAACTTGGAGAATTCGACATAGTCATAGGAATGGACTGGTTGACACCATATCATGCGGAAGTTATATGTGATAAAAGGATCGTCCGACTCCTATTACCCAACGGCAAACAACTAACTGTATCGGGAGACCGTACTGACAAGACTAAGAACCTCATCACGATAGCACAAGCACATAAATGCCTAAGGAAAGGGTATGTTGCCTTTCTAGCATATGTCGTAAACACTACAGAAAAGCAGAAGGTCAAGGACGTGCCAGTAGCACGAGAATACCCCGAAGTGTTTCCCGATGAGCTCCCGGGACTACCATCGGATAGACAGGTTGAGTTTCGAATTGACCTAGTTCCCGGTACATCACCGATTGCTAAGTCGCCGTATAGACTAGCCCCGACAGAAATGCAAGAACTCAAGAAGCAACTACAAGAGTTGCTTGACAAGGGGTTTATCCAACCTAGTTCGTCGCCATGGGGAGCACCCATCTTATTTGTCAAGAAGAAAGATGGGACGATGCGCATGTGCATCGATTATAGAGACTTGAATAAAGCCACTATAAAGAATAAATACCCTTTGCCCAGGATCGATGACTTGTTTGATCAATTACAAGGGGCAAGCTATTTCTCTAAAATAGACTTGAGGTCTGGATACCACCAAGTGAAAGTTGCACTAGAAGACATACCTAAGACTGCCTTTAGGACTAGGTATGGTCATTATGAATTTTTGGTAATGCCATTTGGATTAACCAACGCACCTGCAGTGTTCATGGTCCTCATGAACAGGGTTTGTAAACCTTACCTCGATAAGTTTGTGATCGTTTTTATTGACGATATCCTTATCTACTCTAAGAATGAGGCAGAACATGAACAACACCTGTGAGCAGTCCTTGAATTGCTCAAGAAAGAAAAACTCTATGCAAAGTTCTCTAAGTGTGAATTTTGGATACGTGAGGTGCAATTCCTAGGCCACGTGATAAATGAATGTGGAATACAAGTTGACCCTGCAAAGATCGAGGCCATCAAGAAATGGGAAGTACCGAAGAATCCCACTGAAATCAAAAGATTTATGGGGTTAGCAGGATACTATAGAAGGTTTATTCAAGACTTCTTAAAGATTGCAACACCATTAACCACACTAACCCAGAAAGCCTCTAAGTTTAATTGGGGACCTAAACAAGAAGAAGCCTTTAACACGTTAAAGCATAAGTTATGTAGCGCCCCAATACTGTCACTTCCTGAGGGAATAAAAGATTTTGCCGTCTACTGTGATGCATCTCACTATGGTATGGGATGTGTACTCATGCAAAGAGGCAAAGTAATTGCCTACGCCTCTAGACAGTTGAAGATTCATGAACGGAACTACACAACCCATGATTTGGAACTTGGTGCCATAGTGTTCGCATTGAAAATTTGGAGGCACTATCTTTACGGTACAAAGTGCACTATCTATAGTGACCATAAAAGTTTAAAACATATATTTGAGCAGAAGGAGCTCAATATGCGTCAGAGACGATGGATGGAGTTATTAAGTGATTACGACTGTGAGATCCAATACCATCCAAGTAAGGCAAACATAGTAGCAGATGCTCTAAGTAGAAAAGAGAAACCTCAACTAATAAGAATTCGTGCAACTAGAATAGAGGTTAAAACTAGTCTCTTAGAACAAGTTAAGAATATACAACAAGAAGCCTTAAAAGAGAATCATATTGTAAAAGAAAGAATGATTGGGAGACTGAAGCTACTGACAATGGGAAATGATAATATCCTTAGGTTCAGCAATAGGATATGGGTTCTTAATTTTGGAGGACTGCAGGATACAATCTTAGAGGAAGCTCATAAGTCTAAGTATTCCATTCACCCTGGCAGTGACAAGATGTATAAGGATTTAAGGAGAGATTATTGGTGGCCAGGAATGAAGCGATCTGTTGCCCATTATGTGGAAAAGTGCCTTACATGCCTTAAGGTGAAGGCAGAACATCAAAAACCCTCTGGATACTTGCAACAACCAGAGATTCCAGAATGGAAATGGGAGAAAATCACCATGGATTTTATCACGAAGCTCCCAAGGTCAAGTCACAGTTATGATACTATTTGGGTAATAGTGGACAGACTGACCAAGTCTGCACACTTCGTGCCAATTCGTGAGGACTATAAGATGAACAAGCTAGCTCAAATTTACATCAAAGAAATAGTCTCGCGACATAGGGTGCCTGTATCGATCATATCAGACAGAGATAGTCGTTTCACATCTAAATTCTGGCAAAGTTTCCAACAAGAGTTGGGAACCAAGCTTAATCTAAGCACTGCATATCATCCTCAGACGGAAGGGCAGAGTGAACGGACTATTCAGACATTAGAAGACATGCTTCAAGCTTGTGTAATTGATTTTGGTGGAAGTTGGGACACTCATCTACCACTCATCGAATTCGCCTACAATAATAGCTATCACGCCAGCATCAAAGCTGCACCTTATGAAGCTTTATACGGAAGAAGGTGCTGAACTCCTATCTGTTGGACGGAAGTAGGGGAAAGTCAACTGTCATGACCAGAAATCATTGTGGAGACCACCGAAAAGATTCAGCAAATCAAAGAAAGGATGAAAAGTGCTCAATATCGACAAAAGAGTTATGCAGATCAGAGGCGTAAACCCCTAGAGTTCCAAATAGGGGATAAAGTAATGCTTAAGGTATCATATTTGAAAGGAATGATTCGGTTTGGAAAGAAGGGAAAGTTGAAACCCCGATACATTGGGCCGTTTGAAGTAACAAGCAAAGTAGGACCAGTGGCTTATCGGCTAAAACTTCCTGAACAGCTGGCAGGAATACATAATACTTTTCATGTATCAAATTTAAGGAAGTGCCTAGTGGACAAAGCCCAACAAATACCACTGGAAGACGTACAGGTTGACGACAAACTCAACTTCATTGAAGAACCACTACAAATCGAAGATAGGAAGGTTAAAAAGTTACGCAAGAAGGAAATCCCGTTAGTCAAAGTCAAGTGGAACGCACGTCATGGACCCAACTTTACATGGGAATTAGAAAACATAATGAAAGATAAGTACCATCATCTTTTTAAGTGATGACAAATTTCGAGGACGAAATTTTTGTAAGGAGGGAAGGATGTAATACCCCGAACCTTAATATACTGTTTATAAACGTATGAAATATGTAATTTATATTTCATATATTGTTAAACGAGTAAGATGATGGTGTGAAAGGTGAAATATCTTGACAAGCCTTAGCTAGTATAGGAGACCGTTTAATATTAATAATTAAATATATTATTTTTGACCTTACTCCGTTTTTAATGAAACTTGAGTTAAAACGTAGATAAAAATATGCTCGTTCTAATGACATATTCGTCGTTTTATAAAACGTCATATTTTAAAAGTTATACAAGAAAAACGAGTGAAGCAGCTGAAATAATATAACTAAGCTAGCTAGCTAGCACGTCAAGCTAGCTAGCTAGCACGTCAATTGTCCCACATCGCCCAGAAAGCCATTGAGGTGCTTGCTTGCTTCACATATATATAGGAGTTAAATTGTAGGATTTTAGATACACCAAAATTTTAACGAGAACGCTCTAGTATTGAGAATCCCGAGTATACGATACCCCGTTGGGTGTTGTTAGTAGTCGTTTTTGGAGCACGAGTAGGAGCAGGAGTAGGGAAACTCTACATCAACGTGTCGTAGATAGTTTTGAGGTATACTCTCGTTTAAGTTTAGTTTTTTATTATTTATTTTTAGTAGTTAATATTAGTTTTATTATTAGTAATAATATATTAGTAGTAGTAGTGTTAGTATTATTTTTATGTACTAGGGTTATTGTCAGGGGCGGGTATTGGGTAGCCTAGCCTTAGTTAGGCATGGACTGATCAACCATGCTTAAACAAGGCAGCACTAACCAATATCCAACCATGATAATGACTAGTTAGGTGTACCATTACCTAACTAGTGGCAGTTAAGCAATTGCTAATCAGGTGAGTCATCATACTTGTCTTTTAAACTGTGATAGTATACTCGTCCGTAACTGGTAATAATGAGAATGCTGCAGTATGCATGTGTCAGTAGGGGTATATGGGATCCTATTATGCTTAATGAGGTGTGTCACTCTGGGAAGGGTAATAAGGTGTTGTACCCACAGGCACTTCGTGCTTATAAGGTCCAGCGACACACACTCATACCTATGTGACGGCCGTAGGGGGACACAGCTGGAGGACCAGTATGTCTCTTGTACGGTGGTTTGTGACAAGTCAAATGTGACCTATAAGGTTCAATGAGGCCCAACCTGACTATAATGTGGTCACATGCCCATATTGTGTATGCATATAATGTAAACTGTGGTCTGTCTTTATAAAAATTGTATAGTATGAGCTCACCAGTATATATCTGACGTCGTTTTGAGTATACTTATCTCAGGTGAGTCATGAGGAAAGCTATAGGAACTACTTGACAGTTGTGGAGTTTTAGAAGATCAAGGAGTTCTTAGTTGCCGAAAGTTTGTAAATAAATAAAGTGTTGTACTCAGACTATTATAAGTTTTAATGAAAGTTTAGTTTGTTTCCGCTGTAAGTGTATCAATTGTGCACAATCACCCTGGTTACGGGGTGGGTGTTACATTTTGTTTCCTATATTGCAAGGCTTATGAAACATTGTAAAAGTATTTTGTTGAGTATGTTTGGGTATTAAAATTTCTCTTACTTCGATCTTTGCTCTATGTTTGGGTTTAGTGAACGGCTTTATCTGGGTATTAAAATTTCTCTTACTTCTATCTTTGCTCTATGTTTGGGTTTTAGTGAACGGCTTTATCTAATAAAGTTTTTACAGTATCCTTGTGTTTTGTGAGTTTAGCAGTCCTACGTTTCTTGAGTCTTTCTTTTTTAGCTGTTAATCAAATCTTTCATTTTTATGCTAGGAGTCGATAGAGGTTTATTAATGAGAGCCGCCCATAGTGTCCATGGGCTTGACAATCCAGTCTTGCCTATGCTTTACTACATTATGCTCGGCACACTCAATTTAGTGTGTGTTTCAGTTAGGTGTTTATTTTTTCAGAGGTAAAACGTCTGCAATCTGCAGACCTCTGTAGCAGAAGGGGTGGACTAAACCTCTGCAGTCTGCAAGAAGAAGACTGTTTGTATTTTAACTTCTACAAGCTGCTGAAATAAACTGAATATAAAGAAACTGTTTTATTAAACTTAATTTTTTTGAACGGTGAATTAAATTTATAACATCTAGAACATCTAATCATAACAATTTATAACATCTAGGGCCAATCGACTAAGACACAAGTCCGTCAAACACCCTTTACCCCTAAACATCAAAATTGTCTACATATCACAAAATTAGAATTTGTTTTTATTCAAAATGAACGAAGTGTGAAGTACTAATACGATTCTAACTTCATCTTCCATAATCTGTATTCCTTACCAAAGCCCAGCCTTCTTCACTTCTGCCACGTAATATGCACCTTGTATGTGTAATTTGACATGTTTATTTTGCACCTACATACAAATAGTTCAAGAAAAGGAAGCAACGAATAAAACAAATCTTTTACACAAAATCAAGTGAATTCATCTTTAATTACCAAAAGTAAAACAAAGAGATAAAAGGAATATAGTTTGCGTAGCTGTTTGATTCAATGGCCTCCAGTACTATTGTTGACCGAATCTGACACTCCTCATCTCTGTTGACCACAGTTGATTGATTAGGGTAATAAACTGTCAAAAGTAAATATATACTAAAAAACCCAATTGAATCATACTAAAGTTAACCTGATTAGCAAGAAGCCTTTTGAGACAATCAAACATATAGAAGCCTGTGTTAGTCAGCACCTGCATTCAAAAAACCAACCAAGTATAAGCCGAATTCAGGTGGTGGAGGGAGGAGATCGGCGGCGCCGTTGCTGGGGTGGAGGAGAGGTGGTGGAGGAGAAGAAGGTGTGCTAGGGTTTTGAATGTGTGTTTTGTGATATCAGGGTAAAAATAAAGGGAAAAAGAGGTTTGAAGAGCCTTTCCCATGTCTGCACCAAAAAGAGGGCGCACAGAGGTTTTTTAATGAAAGGTCTTCAAGAAAACAAACAGTCTTCAAACCCTAACGTCCGCATGTGGTCTGTGCGACGCAGACATAAGAGGTCAGGAAGCTCTTCTCTGAGAAAACAAACAACTCCTTAGTGATTCCCTTACTTTTAAAACTTGGTAAAATAAAAATCTATATAAAATCACACATCAACCACCACATCCATTTTTATTTTTCTTTGATTCGCACGCTTAGCATGTTAACCCTATTTGTATTTGATCCTAACACTATACACACATATAAAGATATTTTAAAGCGTTGATATGTGATTTACAAATCTCTTTAAATAATGGAATTGATGTAAATATCCAACCAGAAATCTATGTAAAAATCCATAACATCCCAAAAGCTTGTTTTATAATTTATAGAGTTTAAGGACTAAGGAAGGTTTAAGTAAATGGGTTTTAGAAACACCCCCAACCCAAGCTAAATGCTAAAAACTAAACCATAAAGCTAAACCCTTAAAAATCTTTAAAAAATCTAAAAACACAAAAACATTTTTTTTAATATTTTTTATTAAAATCGCTACTTTTAGTATCTAAAATTTTTTTTATTAACGAAAAGTAGCGATATTTATAAAAAAATATTATTTTTTTGTGTGTTTTTTAAGATTTTTTTAGGTATTTTTTGTTGTGTTCACACTGGTTCTCGCGGTTCTCGCAATAAATGGTGGTTCCTAACAGATCCTTCTCCTATATATATAGAGGGTAGGGTTCTTGAGTGAACAATGATGAATTTGTGAACAAAATGAACTTATCCTGACCATTGATTTTGTAGATCTAGATTTTTTCTTTAGTGCCAAGATTGTAATTATCTTTTGTAACTTACATGTATTATAATAGACACAAGGGTATAGTTGTATTTTTCTTTTTTCATTTAATTAATTGATTTTTTTCTCTCTTCTGATTTCTTTTTTAATTAAAAGAATATTTAATTACATTCTCTATACTTTTTTCTCTCACAAATTACCTAACTTAATATTTGATAATTTAAAAAAATACATACATTATCAAATATTGTTCCATCTAGAACACGATTAAAAATATTAATTGAAATTCTCTATACATATATGAATAGAGAATTGGACACAAGGTGTATACGTCTGGTATATACTGACCTGTATACACATATGTACTTGAATAATACACATGTATATAAATCTGGTTTATATCGACATGTGGGAACAAGATGTAATAATACACAAGTGTATAAGTCTTGTATATACTGACCTGTATACACATATGTTAAAAACATAATTTAATTAGGTTTAATATTTAATTTTAAAAAGAACATAAGAGTTTATTTAAAAAAAAAACATTAGCCCTTCAATTTTTAATAATTAAAATAATAAAGTTATAACTAAAACAGAGAGAGAGATAGAGTTAATAGATGAGAAAATTAAGAGATTTTAATTAAAATTATTTAGCTAATGCCAATCTTACCAATTTAATCTAAAAAATATCAAGGGCCAATATTAGTTCACTGAGTCCACCCTTAAAAAGTTGTTCACAAATATATATATATATATATATATATATATAAGGGAGCGCTAAAATGAAAACCACCTCCAATTGTAAGAACCGCGAGAACCATTCTCAACCAATCAGATTATGCCAAATAAAAGAGTATTTTGGTCTTTTACCCCAAATGTCAAATCCACTATCTGTCTCTCCATTTAATGCTTGTCTCTCTCCTCCTTTTTATTTCCTTTCATCTTTCTCTCTCCTAATTTCTTCCAAAAGCAGAGTTTCATCTTCCAAAACCTCTCTCTCCATTACCCATCACCATATTCATCACCACCCACAAAACCTCTCATCTATTCCAAAACCTCCTTTTTAAACCTTCACTTCCTTTATTCAATTTTAAAAACCCTAAATCCTCTCATCTACAGCCGCACACCCTTCTCTAGTCCAAGCAGAGATTCTAGCGACTGCTCCGGCGACCGCACGATGACTCCGGTCACACACCCCCACCTGCAAACCCCCACCCTTCACTTAAAACCCTACCTGCAAACACACCAGTCGCACAACAACCTCATCCCTCTTATTCCTCTCCGAAAACCAGTCACTGAAGGTAATTTTGTCGCAACCCCCGATCCCTTATCTGTCCCGGGAACGGGCGGACGCGAACTCAGAGTTTCGGTGGTATCAGCTTGTTAATTTGGCAGCGGAAATTACATCAGGACCGTAGTTAGGAAATGTTTATCAGAGTAAAACCACCATACTTAATATTAATAATCACATGGGTAAAACCCAAGTTTCTTATTACAATACGTTTATAGGGATAAACCCTATTTTATTGAATTTAAAACATCGTCTTTTAGGTAACTTTTATAGCCACATTTTTCCCAAGCCTTCAGTGCTCTTCAGCTGGCTTTTTACTAATTGGCTGTCACATTGTGTTACCTGAAACGCGTTTTAAAAACATTTGTCAGTGGGAAATACTGGTTAGTGAATTCCAGTTTAATCAAGAAACATTTTATCAATTAAAACAGTATTGAGAGCGATCACATTGTTTATTTCTACACAATTACTCATACAGTACTGTCAATCCTGACTTGCGGGTCATATTACACATTGGCTAACTCGTTGTCCAATGGTAACGTACTGTCATCCCGACTTACTACACGCAGTAGTAAATTTTGTATACAAAACCCCAACATACCGGCAGTAATTGAAGAACTACAAAGACTCAATCACCGTTTAATCACATTGTAAAGCATTTAAGGTTTTGTAAAATATTACAAAAAGGTTAACAAAAATTGGATAAACTCACATTGCTATCTTAGACTTCGCGTAAGGGTTTCCTGGGAATAATCTATAATTTATACAAATGTACATAGGTTAGTATCATAACCCTTTGAAAATATTAATGATACCCTCCCCGAGACGGCATTCCAACAACTACGTCGGGCAGAACCACGACAGTTGTTACGGAACCCTAAATCAATCGGGCAGCGTATCTGTTACGAAACTGGGGTTATAATACTTACAACGGGGCAGGACCTCTCTAATTAGGGGGTATAATACCAGCTTTCTATGCCTAATATTCAGAAATTGTGATTGAGAAATGAAAAATGAACGAACTGAATTGAAGCCCGAGGCCTCCTTTATATAGTTGCTGAATTGGACTCTCACGCAGCCCGCGTAGATGTACGCAGGGGCTTACGCGGCCCGCGTTGACTCCGGGTCAACGTGTAGCTCGTCCGGATCAGCGTATAGACTCGACACGATGATGACACGTGTCGGCCTGGGGTGTTGCCGTGTTGTTGATCTCACGCGGCCCGCGTTAGCTTAAACGGGGTCTTACGCCGCCTTAACTTAAGAAATCAACGAAATCAGGTTTCATCCTTCATACCGCCTGCGTAAGATTGGGGTGGGTCCTACGCGGCCCGCCTCAACTTAATATTTCTTGTTTTTAATTATTTTAAAATGTTATAACGTATTTCGGGCTCGGTTTTCACATACGGGGTGTATTTAAAGACATATTGGGATATTTTAAAATATATTAAGGTGTCGGAAATATTAGAGAGTGTTGGTTTATTTGAGGATTGTTACATCCTCCCCACCTTGTTTTAGAGCTCGTCCTCGAGATCTACTGGAACAAGTGCGGATATTTCCTTTGCATTTCATATTCGAGCTCCCATGTGTACTCAGGTCCTCTTTTGGAGTCCCACTTTACTTTGACCAGAACTAGTCTCTTATGTTTGAGATTCTTGACTTTCCTGTCTTCAATCTGTAGAGGTCTTTCTACAAACTTGAGTTGTTCATTTACTTCTATATCCTTAAGAGGTACTATCAGTGATTCATCAGCTAAGCATTTCATGAGATTAGATACATGAAACACATCATGTATTCCTGCCATTTCCTCTGGCAGTTGTAGCTGATAGGCTACAGGTCCTATTCTTCTAATAATCTCAAAAGGTCCAATATACCTAGGACTTAGCTTTCCCCTTTTGATGAATCTTACTACTCCTTTCCAAGGAGAGACTTTCAACAATACTTTATCTCCTACTTGAAACTCCAATAGCTTGCGTCGGTTATCAGCATAACTCTTCTGTCGATCGCGTGCTGCTTTCAGTCGTTCCTTGACTTGAATAATCTTGTCGGTTGTTTCTTGCACTATCTCAGGTCCAGATAGTTGCTTTTCCCCAATTTCTGCCCAACAGACTGGGGTTCGGCACTTTCGTCCATAAAGTGCTTCGAATGGTGCAGCATTGATACTTATGTGATAACTATTATTATAAGAAAATTCTATAAAAGGTAAGTGATTGTCCCAATAAGCATGTTCTCCATTGTCTGAATTGTCCTTTCGCTTTGTCCATCCGTTTGAGGATGATAAGCTGTGCTCAATTTTAACTTGGTTCCCATTGCCTTTTGGAAACTTGACAAAAAATGAGAGGTAAATCGGCTATCTCTATCAGAAATAATTGATAAAGGAATTCCATGTAATGAAACAATTTCATTTACATACAACTTAGCTAACTGTTCCATACTGAAAGTTTCCTTAATTGGTAGGAAATGAGCTGACTTGGTTAGCCTATCTACAATCACCCAGATTGTATCATTACCTTTCTTTGTTTTGGGTAATTTAGTAACAACATCCATTGTTATCAATTCCCATTTCCACATTGGCATTTCTAATTGTTGTAGAAATCCTGAGGGTTTCTGGTGTTCAGCTTTGACTTGTGAACAAGTTAAACATTTAGAAACGTAGACTGCTATGTCCTTCTTCATTCCTATCCACCAGAAATTTTTCCTTAACTCCTGGTACATTTTATCATTTCCTGGGTGCATCGTATACTTGGACTTATGGGCTTCTTCTAATATACGATGACGTAGGTTTCCAAATTTAGGTATCCATATTCTCTTTGTATGGAATCTCCAAATTCCATCTGTTCCTTGTTCTAATTCTTTAATCATACCTTTCAATTTTTCAGTATCATCCTTGATTACTGATTCTTGTGCTTCTCTTATCTGGTCCAATGTTGTAGAAGGTGCTAGGCGCTAGTCGGGCGGAGAGGTACAACCTAGGGATTAATTGGGATTAATCGGAATGGGATTTTTATATGTATTTTTTCAAAATTACATATATATATACCCAATAATATAAAAATAATACTTCAAAATTCACATAAATACTTCAAGTTTCAGATAGTATGGTTCGATTTTGACCGATTTTGACCAATTTTGACCGCCTAGGACCGATTTTGATCGATTTTGACCGACTAATATTGTCCGATTAATCCGATTTTTGACCGCCTAGGACCGATTTTGACCGCCTAGGACCGATTTTGACCGATTTTTGACCATGACCGATTAATTGACCGCCTAGCTCAAAATTAGGCAGTAGATGACCGCCTAGCGCCTAGGCGCCGATTAATCGGCCGCCTAGGCCGATTTCTGCAACCATGATTCTGGTCATTTAAATCTACTTGCAGATTTAGTTTAAGAGAACGTACCCTCTTTGGCTTTTCATGATACTTTCGACTTAAAGCATCTGCCACTACATTTGCTTTTCCTTCATGATACTGGATATCACAATCATAGTCACTAAGCATCTCCATCCAGCGTCTTTGTCTCATATTCAACTCCTTTTGCTTGAAAACATACCTTAAACTTTTATGATCAGTGAATATGGTAAACTTACTACCATAAAGGTAATGTCTCCAAATCTTAAGAGCAAAAATTATAGCTCCTAATTCTAGATCATGGGTTGAATAATTCTCTTCATGATTCTTAAGTTGTCTAGATGCGTAAGCTATAACCTTTTGACGTTGCATTAATACACATCCATAACCTAATTTGGAAGCGTCACAATAGACTACAAAGTCTTTAGCTCCTTCTGGTAATGCTAGTATGGGTGTATGGGTTAATTTATGATTAAGAATTCTAAAGGCTTCTTTTTGTTTTAATCCCCATTCAAACTTAACAGATTTACAGGTTAGCTTAGTTAAGGGAATGGCTATTCTAGAAAATTTTTGAATAAATCTTCTATAATAACCAGCTAATCCTAAGAAACTTCTAACCTCGGTTGGTGACTCAGGGGTTTTCCATTTAGTAATCGCCTCGATTTTTGTTGGATCTACATGAATTCCTTCATGATTGACTAGGTGTCCAAGAAATTGTACATGTTCTAACCAAAACTCGCACTTTGAAAATTTAGCATAAAGCTTTTCCTTTCTTAATAGACTTAAAAGTGCGTGCAAATGCTTTGCATGTTCCTCTTTACTCTTATAGTAAATTAGAATATCATCTATGAAAACGATTATGAATTTATCCAAATATGGCTTACATATTCGGTTCATCATGTCCATAAATGCAGCTGGGGCATTGGTTAAACCAAATGGCATGACAGTAAATTCATAATGGCCATACCTTGTTCTGAATGCGGTTTTAGGAATGTCCTCTTCCTGTACCTTTAATTGATGATATCCTGACCTTAAATCGATTTTAGAGAAAAATCGAGCTCCTTGTAGTTGATCAAACAGATCATCGATTCTTGGTAATGGGTACCGGTTCTTAATCGTGACCTTGTTCAATTCACGATAGTCAATGCACATACGCATTGATCCGTCTTTCTTTTTAACAAACAGTATCGGCGCTCCCCATGGCGATGAACTTGGCTGTATAAATCCTTTTTCTAATAATTCATCTAATTGTTTCTTCAGTTCCTGCATTTCGGCTGGTGCCAAACGGTAAGGTGCTTTGGCAATTGGTGCTGTTCCTGGTAGTAGGTGAATTCTGAATTCAACTTCTCTATCTGGAGGTTGCCCTGGCAATTCTTCTGGAAATATATCTGAAAACTGAGATACTACTGGAATATCTTTTAAATCCTTTCCTTTAGTGTTAGTGATTATGGAAATCAAATACACTAATGATCCTTTTCTTATGTAACTTGCAGTTTTCATCACAGAGATGAATTTCGTAGATCTAGATGGTTTATCTCCTTTAATTGTGATCGTTTTACCTTTTGGTGAATTTACTTGAATTGACTTTTGATCACATAAAATACTGGCTTTATTGGCTATTAACAAATCCATTCCTAATACAACATCAAATCCTGTCAGATTCATTGGGTAAAGGTTTGCAATAAATTTCTGATTTAAAATTTCTATTCTTGCTCGCTGCAAGATTTCAGAAATCCTAACGGTTTCTCCATTAGCTGTCTCTACTAGACATTCTTGTGGTAGTTTAGTTAATGACTGCCTTAGAAATTTGCAAAATGATGTATTAATAAAACTTTGGTTTGCACCAGAGTCAAATAATACTTTAGCAAAAACATCATTAACTAAAAACGTACCAGTTATGACATCTGGAATCATCTTGGCTTCATCTGCAGTTAGAACAAATGCTCTAGCATTTTGAGTATTCTTGTTGTTTGTAGCTGGAGCTACTTTTGGGCAATTAAGCTTGATATGACCTTGTTCTCCGCAGTTGTCACATATCCTGTTATTAACTTTCTTCCTGCAGTTTTCTTCCTTGTGTCCCGATATTTTGCAAAAGTTACAATATACGGAGCATCTTCCTGAATGCTTTCTTTTGCAATTCTTACAATAAGGTGTAGAGGTAGAACCTATATTTTTCCCACGATTAAAATTTCCAGAACGAAATTCTTGTGTGAGCTTCTGGGTTAGGTTCCTCCTTTGATCCTCTTCTCGGGTACAGACTAATTCATCTGTCAAGGTATTTGCTAGTTCTACAGCTTCTTCTATGGTTTGAGGTCTAGCTGCCTTGACTACGTGTCTTATCTCCCCAATTAATCCCCAGATATAACGGGAGATTAACACTGGTTCAGGTGAAGCAAGAGTTAGCACTATTCTAGCATATTCGAAGAATATTTTAGTGTATCCCTTACTATCCACACCAGTCATCCTAAGGTTTAGGTATTTTTTTGCTATCTGTTCTTTCTCATTGGGTGGGCAGAATTTCCTTTCTACCTTGTTCTTAAATTCTTTCCATTCCATATTGTAAGTTCTATCACTTCCTCTTGATTGGAGGATAGTGTTCCACCATTCTAGTGCTAAATTCTTAAACATATTTGAGGCAAACAATATCTTATCTTCTTCAGCACACTTGCTTATTCTTAAGACTGCCTCAGTCTTCTCTATCCAGCGTAGGGTTGCGATGGCCCCTTCATTGCCCGAGAATTCCATTGGTTTACAAGACCAGAATTCTTTATAAGAACAACCATAAGACACGGTTCTTCTCCTTTTGGGAATGGACATTTGAAGTACAGGTCCATTGTTTACGCTGTTTTCGAGTTCGATGGGTCGCTTACTGCTATGCTTACTTTTATTATTCGCTTCTTGAATAGTTTGAATAATAAATGGCATTGCATCTATGATTCCTTGTGCCACTATATGTTGAACGGCACTATTATCCATTTGGTTTCCATTGTTATTGATGCTTGGATTCTCATTAACCACGTTAATGTTACTCTGGTTATCCTTATTCAGATTTCCTTGATTTCCTTCATCGGCCATCTGAATTTTAAACATTTACCAATCATTAATAGATTAATTAAATAGTTTAAGTAACAACCACATAATACACATATTGGTCAAAAACGTCGTGCATTGCGACTTTACTCTTTTTACTATAGTATGCGTCAACTACACACTAAAAAAAAATTACAATACTACTATGTCTCGTTAACCACAGAGTGGTCTATACTACGATAGATTTACTATTACACATATTTATTTATTATTATTACCAATTTTTACTTCATTCAAGGATATGGATTTCCCCTGAAATCCATTTGGCGCTCATCGTATTTCCATACGAGTTGCTCTCCTACATACCTCATCCTCTCGCTACTTTCTATGATTTCTTCTCCAAAATTTCGGAGTTCTTGCAAATTCTCTGCACTCATTGGGGTTGCAGGTACTGGTATTGGCTCTGGGTACTGAGGTACTGGATTCTCCTGAGGGTATGGATTTTCCAAAATCTCCCTAATGTATTCATCATTATCAAAATAGGGATCTAGTGGGTCCAGACCTGGATATGTTGCTAAATTCGGCAAGGTTTCTTCGTTTAAGTGATAGCGTGGCACATAATCTCTAAGATCATCAAACCATGGATCATAATTTGGATCTAGAGGATTAGGGGCTGGTATCCTAGGTATCTCCTCAGGGTTAAAATCAGGCATTTCTACCTCCATCGGTTGAGTAGGAAACAAAGGTAAGGGTTGTGGGGCTACTAGTTGTTCCAGACTTGGGTCAGTAGCAGTGGTAGCTAGGATATGGAAATTGGCTAGGCTTCTATTAAGCATATCCTGTCTATGGGCATCCGTCTTTCGCTTAACGGCTGCTAAGGCTCTTTGCTGTTGCAACTTTCGCATTCTTTTCCTACGCGCAAAGGCTTCCTTACTGAACCATCCTCGTTTCTTATGAGGGAATGGCTCTTCTGACTGAGCTTTAAAAGCAAACATCCCTTCTTCCTGATCAGCAGAATACCCAGAAAGGGCAGGCTGTGAAGAGGTACCTTCACTCCTAGGTGAATCAGACAACTGACGACTCATGTCTGAGGGTCCTTGATCACTCATACTGTAAACTAACAAATAGTCAAATAACACATAACAAATAAATACAGTTATGCACGTATTTTCGTAATTTATTTCCTAACACAAAATTTAGAATTTAAGTGTCAGCAGAACACTTCTTTGGCTTAGACCAGCGGCTAGGCTCTGATATCACCTTCTGTCGCAACCCCCGATCCCTTATCTGTCCCGGGAACAGGTGGACGTGAACTCAGAGTTTCGGTGGTATCAACTTGTTAATTTGGCAGCGGAAATTACATCAGGACCGTAGTTAGGAAATGTTAAACCACCATATTTAATATTAATAATCACATGGGTAAAACCCAAGTTTCTTATTACAATACGTTTATATGGATAAACCCTATTTTATTGAATTTAAAACATCGTCTTTTAGGTAACTTTTATAGCCACATTTTTCCCAAGCCTTCAGTGCTTTCCAGCTGGCTTTTTACTAATTGGCTGTCACATTGTGTTACCTGAAATGCGTTTTAAAAACATTTGTCAGTGGGAAATACTGGTGAGTGAATTCCAGTTTAATCAAGAAACATTTTATCAATTAAAACAGTATTGAGAGCGATCACATTGTCTATTTCTACCCAATTACTCATTCAGTACTGTCAATCCTGACTTGCGGGTCATATTACACATTGGCCAACTCGTTGTCCAATGGTAACGTACTGTCATCCCGACTTACTACACGCAGTAGTAAATTTTGTATACAAAACCCCAACATACCGGCAGTAATTGAAGAACTACAAAGACTCAATCACCGCTTAATCACATTGTAAAGCATTTAAGGTTTTGTAAAATATTACAAAAAGGTTAACAAAAATTGGATAAACTCACATTGCTATCTTAGACTTCGCGTAAGGGTTTCCTGGGAATAATCTATAATTTATACAAATGTACATAGGTTAGTATCATAACCCTTTGAAAATATTAATGATACCCTCCCCGAGACGGCATTCCAACAACTACGTCGGGTAGAACCACGATAGTTGTTACGGAACCCTAAATCAATCGGGCAGCGTATCTATTACGAAACTGGGGTTATAATACTTACAACGGGGCATAACCTCGCTAATTAGGGGGTATAATACCAGCTTTCTATGCCTAATATTCAGAAATTGTGATTGAGAAATGAAAAATGAACGAACTGAATTGAAGCCCGATGCCTCCTTTATATAGTTGCTGAATTGGACTCTCACGCGGCCCGCGTAGATGTACGCAGGGGCTTACGCGGCCCGCGTTGACTCCGGGTCAACATGTAGCTCATCTGGATCAGCGTATAGACTCGACACGATGATGACACGTGTCGGCCTGGGGTGTTGCCGTGTTGTTGATCTCACTCGGCCCGCGTTAGCTTAAACGGGGTCTTACGCGGCCCGCCTTAACTTAAGAAATCAACGAAATCAGGTTTCATCCTTCATGCCTCCCGCGTAAGATTGGGGTGGGTCCTACGCGGCCCGCCTCAACTTAATATTTCTTGTTTTTAATTATTTTAAAATGTTATAACGTATTTCGGGCTCGGTTTTCACATACGGGGTGTATTTAAAGACATATTGGGATATTTTAAAATATATTAAGGTGTCGGAAATATTTGAGAGTGTTGGTTTATTTGAGGATTGTTACAAATTTCCAGACACCTAAATCTCCCAGTAGACCAAACCCCCACCTCCCTTCTCCCAGTACCTTTCTCATAACACCTCACCCACAACCACCTCCCTTGAAACCCTCTACTCACAGATCAGAAATGGAGGTTCACGGCGGCAGTGACGGCGTCGGATTGTTTCGAGCACGAGAAAATACAGAGATAGAGAGAGAGAGAGGGAAAGAGAGACAATGGAGTTGGTCAGTCAACGGCAACAGCAGTGCCGCCATCAGCGACGACGACGACAATGGCGTGTTTTCCAGTCAAAAGGACAACAGTGACGGGATGGTGACGATGGTCATTATTTTGGGTTGCACAACAAGGCCAGATGGTGTATTGGTTCGAGTAGACGACGACAATGGTTATGATGAGGATTGCTGATTCGGGTCTCGGTTTGGGAAAGGAAGCAGCGGCAGCAGTCAACTCCAACGAGTGCCGCACACTTCCCCGATTCACTACTCTCGGTCAATAGATGACTACCTGGAACTGCTTTATACTTTGTGATTTTTTATGTTTGTTGATTTTTGGAATAAAGTATAAAGTGTGCTGCAAATTGATTTGAATGATGTTTGGTTCGTTGAGGTTATAATATAACATGTAGAACGTAAACTTTTTAACGTAAACGTTAAAACCGTAAACTTTTTAACGTAAAACGTAAACTTTTTAATGTAAAAACGTAAAGATTTTAACGTAAAACGTAAATTTTTTAACGTAAAACGTAAAACGTAAAATGTAAAACGTAAATTTTTTAACGTAAAACGTAAAAAGTAAAAAGTAAAACGTAAAAAGTTTACCGTAAAACGTAAAAACGTAAAATGTAAAACGTAAATTTTTTAACGTAAAATGTAAAAAGTTTACCGTGAAACGTAAAAAGTTTAACGTAAAACGTAAAACGTAAAATGTTTAACGTAAAACGTAAAATGTTTAACGTAAAACGTAAAATGTTTAACGTAAAACGTAAAAAGTTTTACGTAAAACGTAAAAAGTTTAATGTAAAACGTAAAAAGTTTAAAAAATTTAACGTAAAACGTAAAAAGTTTAAAAAATTTAACGTAAAACGTAAAACGTAAACTTTTTAACGTAAAATGTAAAACGTAAACTTTTATGTAAAAACAATTTAACGTAAAACGTAAAACTTTTTCTACGTAAATTGTAAAATGTAAAAAACCGTGTGATAAAACGGCGCCTAAACAAGGGGCGTGAATACGGGGCATAAAAACGCCGCGAAAAAAACGGGACGTAAAAAACGCCGCGTTAAAAAAAGACGCTTGAAAAAGCTGAGCGTAAAAAACGGCGTGCAAAAACGACGCGTTAAAAAGCGATGCGTGAAAAAGCCGGGCGTAAAAACGGCGTGGAAAGACCGGCGCGCAAAAAAAATTGTTTTGTTAGAAAATTTTGAATTTAAATATGCTTTTAATAAAAAAATTCTGTTTAAAAAATAAAAAGTAATATAACAAAACAAAAAGGTAATAAAAAAATAATAAAGACAAAAAGAAAAAAAAGTGTAATTTTACTAAACTAATCTTTTGGATTAAAATATTAAAGATATAATAAGACAAAATGTATTTAATATTAATTTTAGTTACTTTTAATTTCATAAATCCATCTTGTTGATCTAGTGGCTAGAAAGTGGTTCTCTCGGTTCTTACAACTAGAGATGGTTTTCATTTTAGCGCTCCCCTATATATATATATATATATATATATATATATATATATAAAATTAATGGAAAAGATGGAACCATAATCTAATCTTGTTCATCATTTGCTTAAATTCTAGAGAGAAGTTAGAGAGAGAAAGTAAAGATCAAGAATCAAAGTTCAAGAAATTCATGATTTAAGGCATAAAATCTATTTCTCCTTGTTCTTAGATCATTATAGTATCGATTTGGTTGAGAATCCAGGTAAGAATCGAGCCCAATTCAAGGTTTTGTGGGGTTTTGAAGTTTTAAGGTGAAGCTTGGGTTTTTATCAAAAAGGTTGTAATATTACGTGTTATAAAGGTAATGGATAATGTTGCATGGAAGTAAAATAAACCTTTTGAACGTAAAAATTTGTGAAAACGGATAGATTCCGTATAGGCCAATGAGTGTAGTATCGTATAGTATGGTATCGTGTAGTATAAGTATCGTATAGGCCTACATGTGTAGTATCATATAGTATCGTATCATATTGTATCATACGTAAAGTATCGTATAGTGTGGTATAAGTTTCGTATAGACCTATAGGTTTAGTGTAGTATAATATCGTATAGTATAGTGTTGTACAAGTCTCATATAGGTGTAGTATATATGTAATATAGTATAATATAGTATTGTATTGTATTGTATTGTATTGTATTGTATTGTATCATATAGTGTAGTATAGTATAGTAGCGTAGCGTAGCGTAGCGTAGTGTAGTATCAATATCGATTGTGTACCGTATGAGGCCTATACAAGACCTATGCTATGTGTATACTAAACTATACCTATAATATGCTACCCATATACTACACATACATGTCTATACTGTACTACACTTATAGGCCTATACGAGACTGATACTTATACAGGGTCTATACTACACCTATATTATACTATACTGTACCATGCCATGCCATGCCATATCATAACATCATATTATAGTATAGTATCCTAGGTCTTGTATTGTATCATATATTATCGTATCATATTGTTTCGTAGTGTGCGTATGGGGGGTGGTATGACTGACCTCCCCATATACGCAATCCAGATAGACCTATAAGAGATTTATACTATACTATACGATACGATACTTAACAATGTTATTTGTTTATTTAAAAAAATACTTATTTTATAAAACTTTGCTATAACGATAAATAGTGCATAAAATGTTTGTAAAAAATCCGTCTATGCACCCCATATAGGCCTATACGAGGCGTATAAGGGGCAACGGTCTTATACGAGACCTATACGAGGGGTTCTTGAAGGATGTCCGTGGTATAATATTTTGTTTTTAATTTTATGAACCCGGTTCATATACATATATATTTATTGGTTACAAATAAATAATCAAAACACTTTTGACAAGAAGTGTACATGTATATATATGTTAGTTAAGGTAAACTTTAACTAGTAAAAAAATATATACATTTTTTAAGCAACTGAAGTATGAGTAACAATATATAAAGTATGAACACTTTTATACCAAGGGATATCCGCAAAGGAAAAAGATCACCAACATGCAAACACGAAATAGAACATCAACCATAGGGGGTTTAGATATACCTTCGGTTAGTGAATAACCGGTTGAGACACCGAGGTTCAACGAACAAGTGCTAGTGATACGAACGAATGAGATGCGAGTGCGAACCCGTGTAGCGGCGGTGGTGACCGGCGGCGTGGTGGCGGCGGCCGGGGTTGAGCGGCGGCGGCGGGCTAGCCGATGGAGGCGGCGGTTGTGGCCGGTTGTGGTTGTGGATGTTATGAGAGCATTTGCAAGTTCTTCCTCTTGTTCATCCAACCTCTAAAATGCAAGACCAACACTCATTTAAATAGTGAATGAAGATCTATGCATGTTTGCCAAGTGGCGGACATGCATAGTGCATGTAATGCCATTGGCCGAGATCTAGGTGCTCGACAAGTGGCGATGCAAGAGTGCATGCGCGACAAGTGGCGCAAAGGAGTGTTCTTGTCTCACCCGGTCCATGTACCCGTCTCTCAGTTTAATACCCGCGTATCATTCTTAATTACCAGTTAAATTAGTTAAGTGGATTTTTAGTTCGTTGCCCACGGTGTAACTCTTACGGGTCAAGACCCGGTCGTCAGCGTTGACTTATCGAACCAGACATAAATATCCAACAGCTCCCACTTGGACGGTCTCTGATAAGATCTCAACATAGACAGCCAGCGGTGCTCTAGCTACACATAGCTGCCCCCAACAGGTCATGACACTTTAAAGTCACTAACCAAGGTATCTTTCCTTTAGCAACGGCTTGCTACTTGAAGACAATAGACTTATGGCAATCGTTGTCATCTATCCTTTCTGTAAAAGATATCAATTGAACAATGAGACATGGATCAGATTCAATCTCACATGGCGTTCAATCATTATCGTTCTCGTTCACAGAATCAAAGTGGTCCAATCAAACACACAGTAAGTTTGGGTAAGGCCTTACACTTCATAAGTTTGAATCAACGAGGGCGCCCAGATGTCTAACTGTTACATATAATGTAAGTGTACAGAATCCCATCTTGACTACATACAACTCCCACTGAACTTCAGAACCACTCCCAACTAATGCCTTTATGACTGGCAGTTACGCGACTGCGTTGGACACTGATCAAAGTATAGTCTTTAGTAAACGAAAGTTCTAGTATGTATCTCAGGTCAGAGGATACTAAATGAGTATACCTAAATCAAATACATCTTATGACCATGATCCATGAAGATGATTTGATGCGAGTTACACCCAACGTCATTCACAATGAGATTTGTGAGTTTGGAAGTCAACCCCTTGAGTCCAAAGTCAGAATAGTCTTAATTCAGAGTCGTTCCCACGAGTCTGACCGACTACGGATAATTTAGATTACAAGATTCATGGATTAAACGTATCGAAATCGAACACAGTTGTAAGATTCAAACTTTGCATTTTGCCAGTAAATCAAAGGTGAATACAAAAGGTACAACTGTTTGAATGTTCGTACATCCAAATACTAAATCAAAACAAATGGTTATCTAATCTAAGACCGATAGCATTCCCATGCTTGTCCTGAGACATCGGTCTAGTGAACGGGTCTGTTAGGTTTTGATCTATGTCTATTCTGCTTATTAAGATGTCTCCTCGTTCTAGTATTTCCTGTATATAGTGGAACTTTCTTAGAATGTGCTTAACCCTGTGATCTGGGCTCCTTGGTTTGAGCAATGATTCCTGTGTTATCACAGAATACCTAGATTGGTTTCTGAATACTTGAAACCACATCGAGGTCGTTGAGGAACTACTTTATCCAAGCAGATTCTTTCGCAACATCTGATGCAACTATACATTCGGATTCAGTGGCTGAATCCGCCACTATACTCTGTTTGGAGCCTTTTCCAATAGACAGCTCCTCCATTGAGAGTGAATACGAATCCTAATTGTGAGCGAAAATCATCTCGGCCACTTTGGAAGCCAGCATCAGTGTAACACCTTACAGTGAGCTCCTCTTCCACTCCTCCAAACACCAAGAACATATCTTTGGTTCTTCTCAAGTACCTCAGAATGTTCTTTACTGCAGTCCAATGGGCAATGCCAGGACTGTGCTGAAAACGACTGGTCATGCTTAAAGCATATGAGACGTTAAGTCTAGTACATAGCATACATGATTGAACCAATCGCTGAAGCATATGGAACTGCTTCCATTTGCTTAGTTTCAATGTCCGTTGAAGGAGATTGCGATTTGTTCAACACGGTTCCTTTAGTCACAGGAACATCTTCTTTCTTGGAGTTTTCCATCTTGAAGTGTGTCATCGTTTTGTCTATGTACGTTCCTTGACTTAGCCCTAGAAGCCGCTTAGATCTATCCCTATAGATCTTCATTCCTAGAATGTAAGCAGCTTCTCAAAACATCTTTCATTGCGAAACAAGATCCCAAATAGTGTTTAACTTCGTTAAGCATAGGGATGTTTATTTCCAATGATTAGTATATCATCCACATACAGGATGAGGAATGATATGGTGCTCCCACTAACCTTTCTGTAAACACAAGCCTCATCTTCATTCTTGACAAAACCAAACTCTTTGATCTTCTGGTCAAAATGAAGATTCCAGCTACGAGATGCTTGCTTGAGTCCATAAATAGACTTATTGGGTTTGCACATCTTAGTTGGATATTTAGGATTGACGAAACCTTTAGGCCGAACCATATAGACATCTTCAGAGAGATGTCTATTAAGAAAGGCGGTTTTGACATCCATTTGCCATATTTCGTAATCATACTACGCAACTATGGCAAGCAATACCCTGACTGATTTAATCACAGCAACAGGCGAGAAGGTCTCATTATTGTCAATACTTTGAGTTCGAATGAAACCTTTCGCAACTAGTCGTGCTTTATAGGTGTGCAATTTTCCATGCATATCGTTTTTCTCTTGAAAATCCATTTGCTCCCTACTGCCCGAGATTCAGGGGGTAGCTCAACCAAGTCCCATGCTTGATTTTCATGCATAGATTGCATCTCGACGTTCATGGCTTCTTGCCATTTCTCAGATTTCGAATCTAAGATTGTAGATTTGTAGTTAGCAGGTTCGTCATTAGACTCAGCTACTAATAAGACTTCGGGACCTTTTAGACGCCATAGACATCTATCAGATTCTTGCGAATTATACTACTTCTGCAAACGCTTGTGTTTTATGTCTGATTCATTGGCAACAACTACTTGTTGATTAGACAGTCCGACTACATTAGCGGTTATTTGTGGTTCTTGAATTTCTTCAAGATCAACCACATTATTTCCAGTTTCTCGATTAAGAAGTTCTTCCTCGAGAAAGTGTCCCCTCCGTTTGATGGAAATCTCGTTTGCATCAGGATGGTAGAAATAATATCCGCTTCTTTTATAGTATCCGACGAAAACAACCTTTTCTCCTTGAGGATCGAGCTTATCATTAGAATCACTTGTGATGTATGCATCACATCCCCATACTCTAAGGTATTCCAAATCGGGTTTACGTCCATGCCATATCTCATATGGAGGTTTTTGTTTACCTTTTAGTCGGAGTCAAATTGACAATGCGGGTAGCGGTCATAAGAGCATGATCCAAAGGAGTGAGGCAAGTTAGTTCTATACATCATCGATCGAACCATATCAAGTATAGTTCGATTTCACCTTTCACTCACGCCATTAAGTTGGGGTGTGCCATGTGGAGAGGGTTGTGAAACTATTCCACACTCTTTCAGATGATTGAGAAAATCAAAGCTGAGATATTCACCATCTCGATCTGATCGAAGTACTTTTATCTTTCTATCAAGCTGGTTTTTAGTCATGGTTTCTAGTCATGGTTCTGAAAGGGCCATATATATCATGTGAATGAGTTCTAGAAAACCATTAATCCGTTCACCAATCATCGGTTAAGGGGTGCTTTGTGAGTTTGCCAGCTAAGCAAGATTCGCAATCATCAAAGGAGTCCTGTCTAGTGGATTCAAGAATCCCCTCAGACTGGAGCTATTTTATGCATGCCTTACTTATGTGGCCAAGTCTGCAATGCCATAAATATGTTTCATTTATGCCAGCTTTGTTACGTTTAGAAAGATGATATATGTTATTACTTGTTTGAACATCAATATCATAAATACCATTTCGAGGTTTAGCCTCAAAATAAAGGACATCATTCAACTAGGATAAAATAGAAAAACCATTAAAACGTACTTGAATCCTTGTTCAAACAGTGAAGAAACTGAAATAATGTTTCTGGTCAAACCAGGTGCATATAAACAGTTATTTAAAGTAACTACAAGGCCAGGGGAACATGAAAAACAAAATGTTCCAGTTGCCAGAACTGGAACTCTCTTTCCATTACTAACTATGAGTTCCAGGTGGTCTTGTTTCAGTTTCTTCCACTTTTCAGGCTCCTGCAAGACATTAATGATGTGGTAACCACATCCGGTATCTAATACCCATGTGTTGCTAGAAACAGTGAAAAGTTCGATAACATAAATGAGAATATTAGAAGAAGTGCCAATGTTATTGGCCTTGTTCATCTTCAGCTTGGCTAGATACTATGGGCAGTTTCCCTTCCAGTGCCCATTTGGTTGCATTCAAAGCACTGACGCTCCTAGGAGGGTGTGGTTTTGCAACGTGCTTGTTGTTGGTGGCATTTTTGGCAGCAACAACAACTTTTCTCTTGCCTTTGCTCTTATGTTTCCTTTTCTTGATATTGGGCTTCTTAACACCACCAGGCTTGACCATTAGAACTTGGTTGGTTTTGTGGAATAACCAAGTTTGTTCATTTGGTCAATGTATCCTTTCATCTTTAGCACATGAGTATTGATACATGATCCTTCCAGCATTTTACAGCTTATGAGTTGTTTCATGGTGTCATATTGCTCCTGTCGGGCTTGTTTCTGGAACATGCCTTTCAGTTGCTTGGATCATGTCATAAGCATCCTTATCTTCCATGTTCTTCTGAAGTTCAGGAGACATGGTGGCTTTTATAAGGCAGGCTACCTCAACGGCATCCTCGTTATGTTTCTCCAGTGCTTTGCGAGCAGTAATAGAATTACTTTCAGGCTCGGTAGGAACTGGGCCATCTAAGATATACAACTTTTCCTCCATCTTGAGAACTATTCTCAGATTGCGGTGCCATTCGAGAAGGTTGGTGTTATTCAAATTTTTATTTCTTTTCCTTTTCAAGTATCGACTTGAATATGAAGGAGTTGTTTTTATTAGACATCTGTTATATAAGCAGGGTGATTTTAATTAGTATTTTCGATGTATATTTCCTTATTTCGTGAGGTGAGACGATAAGGAATGAGAATTCGGTTAGAAGCTCTTTCTAAAGGCGGCTGGGGCACGCAACATTAGCAAGAGGTTCAAGCGGACTGACAACGATTGTCAATTGTGAGAAAGGCACAACTCCCGAGGTTTATGAGGCTGTGAGGATAACCTATTGTCCTTGCATTGATACGTTTAGCCTCATCTATGCCACTTTTGTTCTCGAGACAGCTGGGGCACGTAAACACGAGAAGAAAAGTAATAATCGTCCTAAAACGGTCATATGTGGAAGGGTCGGATGTGTCGACGAAGCCCTTGCACCTTGGAAGGATAAACTAGACACCAAGTGTCGCGCTGTGGCTCCAACACTGATGGTTCGCATTATGCCCCAAGTGTTACTAGTAGTAGGATGGCATAGACTATTGATTTTAATTTTTACCAAATAGGGTCGTTATAGTCGGTTTTAATTTAGATATTAAATTTGCGACATAACCAAAAAACCCTTTCACCTCTCGGGACAATTAGTTTTAGATAACCTATAAAACTAAGTTTGCCGCGACTTGAAAATAACCAATTTTAAGTTAATAGAAAACTATTAAGTTTATGAGTTTTAAAGATGTGAGAAAAAACATGTTATAAAACTCTAGTGGTTATAAAAAAAAAATATGCAAGTTGCTAGAACTTGCTTTTTCCCGATTTCCTTTTAAAAAAAAAATTTAAGAATGCGTTTTGGTATTAGGTTGAAGTGTAATAACATTTATTAAAGGCAACCATAATAGCAAAAATGAATATGTAAATCATATGGGCATGATTATGATCTTGCTAGAGCAAAGTAGCAAGATTAAAGGGGTCACAGTCACAAAACACAAAACAACCACAAGGATGGACTTGAGTGCATCTTGTTGTCTTGAGCGACTCCCACTAACTCCAAGACTCCTCTTGACATTCGGTTTTGCTTCGGGTCTCCGTATTAACAATATTTAACAAGTAAATATAACAAAGACAAAAAGCCTATCTATTACAACTTTGAACCACAAAATGGGCCAAAACCATAAACTAGTCGATTACAACTTTGAGCCGCAAAATAGGCCAAAACCATGAACAAAACCAAACATAAACACAACCACAAGGTCGGGCCTGATTTACATATTTAATCATAACCAAAAGTATCTTTGGGCAAGTTTTGGTCAACCAAATATTAAAAATTAAAAATATGACCAATATATATATATATATATATATAGGGGGAGGTTCATTTGAGAAGAAAATTAAATTGAGAAGAAAAAGAATAAAGGGTACAATTGTAAAACATTAAATAGTTTTTCTCTCATCTCATTTATTATTATTTTTGACTAATTAATTAGTCAAAAAGAGTATCATCCTACACACTAAAATTTTTGCCTAGACACATCAAAATTTATCCTACACGTTTTTGAAATTTATCCAACACATACTGAAATTTATCCTACACAACTCGTAATTCATCCTACACACCTCATAATTTATCCTACACTTTAAATTAATTTTTTTCTTCTTTGAAAAAACTATATATTTTTTTTAAATAAATTACAAATTTAATTTAGTTAGCTATTAAAAAGGAAGACTAACAATTAATGATTTATCTAATTTTACCAATATACCCTTACACCCATATTAAATACAAAAATTAAATGAAGTAAAATGAAGCATTATTATTGGTTGAAGTTTGTTCTTTTTTATTCTTACAAAAAATTTCTTCTCATTTGAACCCTCCACTATATATATATATATATATAGGGAGGAGATCATGCGAGAACCACCCTTATTGCGAGAACCGCGAGAACCAATGTGAACACAACCTAAAATAGCTAAAAAAACCTAAAAAAAACCTAACCCCCCCCCCCCCCAAAAAAAAAACCTAAACCCCCCTCCCCCACCCCCCAAAAACCTAAACCCCCCTCCCCCCAAAGCTAAAATGCTAAAAACTAAACCCCCAAAAAACCTAAAAAAATCTAAAAAAAATCTAAATTCCCCCCCCCCCCCCCCCCCAAAAAAAAAAACCTAAACCCCCCTCCCCCACCCCCACCCCCACCCCCCAAAAACCTAAACCCCCCTCCCCCCAAAGCTAAAATGCTAAAAACTAAACCCCCAAAAAACCTAAAAAAATCTAAAAAAAATCTAAATTTTTTTTTTAAACATTTTTATGCTCAAATCGCTACTTTTAGTGGCCAAAAAAAAGAAAATTTTTTTTTATAATTTTTTTTTTGGCTTCGAAAAGTAGCGATTTTTATATAAAAAATATTAAAAAAAATTTTTTTTGTGTGATTTTTAGCTATTTTTAGGCATTTTTAGTTGTGTTCACATTGGTTCCCGCGGTTCTCGCAATAAGAGGTGGTTCTCGCATGATCTTCTCCCTATATATATATATATATATATATATATATATATATATATTGCCCAAAATAAAATAAATCAAAAACTTTAGACTTTTAAAGTTTGTGACTTATTATTCCGGTGAAAAAGACCGGTTTCGATTTGCGTTTGGTGAGCATTGGCTCTGATACCACTGAAGTATGTCCGTGGTATAATATTTTTGTTTTTAATTTTATGAACCCGGTTCAAGTACATATATATATATATATTTATTGGTTACAAATAAATAATCAAAACACTTTTGACAAGAAGTGTACATGTATATATATGTTAGTTAAGGTAAACTTTAACTAGTAAAAATATATATACATTTTTTAAGCAACGGAAGCATGAGTAAAAATATATAAAATATGAACACTTTTATACCAAGGGAAATTCGCAAAGGAACAAGATCACCAACACGAAATAGAACATCAACCATAGGGGGTTTAGATATACATTCGGTTAGTGAATAACCGGTTGAGACACCGAGGTTCAACGAACAAGTGCTAGTGATACGAACGAATGAGATGCTAGTGCGAACCCGTGTAGCGGCGGCGGTGACCGGCGGCGAACGGCGGCGTGGTGGCGGCGGCCGGGGTTGAACGGCGACGGCGGGCTAGCCGATGGAGGCGGCGGTTGTGGTTGTGGATGTTATGAGAGCATTTGCAAGTTCTTCCTCTTGTTCATCCAACCTCTAAAATGCAAGACCAACACTCATTTAAATAGTGAATGAAGATCTATGCATGTTTGCCAAGTGGCGGACATGCATAGTGCATGTAATGCCATTGGCCGAGATCTAGGTGCTCGACAAGTGGCGATGCAAGAGTGCATGCGCGACAAGTGGCGTAAAGGAGTGTTCTTGTCTCACCCGGTCCATGTACCCGTCTCTCAGTTTAATACCCGCGTATCATTCGTAATTACCAGTTAAATTAGTTAAGTGGATTTTTAGTTCGTTGCCCACGGTGTAACTCTTACGGGTCAAGACCCGGTCGGCAGCGTTGACTTATCGAACCGGACATAAATATCCAACAGTTCTACACTCCCCGTATAGGCCTATGCGTGGCGTATAGGACAGCTAATTGACACCAGTCAGTCTCTAATTTTGAGGCACCCCTATACGCTGCATATAAGTCTATACGCGATAGAGGATGTCTAGACATGCTGATGAGGATATGTAAATAGATTTACACCTTTTTCAAACTAGCATATGTCATGAACAATGATAATTTTACATTGAATCGTATACGATGCCCAAATATGCTTACATTATTCGACTGAAAGCGTATTTCTTTGTATTTTGATTTCTTGAATGCATTCACATTTTTAATGTAAAGTCATTTATTTTTCTCAATAAAACTTGCAATAGAAAAAATCAATAGAATGGTCTTTTTTTTTTCTTTCTTTCCAACGAAACAAAGAGCGTTTCGGACTAACAACTATCACACTTGGAGTCAAAAGTCAAAAAGGCATAATAAAGTTTCAAGCTTTTTCTCTCTTTGCTTTTCTTCCTGCTTTCAAAGTGTGGAGTCAACTTATAATGACAAATGTTAAACACAACATTTGAAGACCAATCTTTGTTTCTGATGATATATTTTATCGAAAATAGCATATTTTCATGATGAAAAAAAGAAAAAAGGAAAAAAAAAAAAAAAAAAAAAGAGGAAAGAACAAGAGAGAATCCACGTCTTAAGCAATCCCTCTTCGTTATATGTTTCATCTATAAACTTTCAAATCAGGCTTTTTGCAAGTTGTTTTTTTTAGATTGTTGTTGCATTACTAAAAAAATCGGTTGTTTTCCGTGAAAAAATTCGTTGAGAATGCGTAAAAAAGCATAAAATAATGGCCTTTAGCGACATTACTAAGATAAGACTGATTTTGTCGGAAAAACTGACATAGGAAACGTAATCCAACACTAATTGTTTCCACCCATTTCCAAGGTTTTTTTTAGTTTGTCGGTGTAGTGTCACTAAATCAGGGTTTTCCGCATTGATATTGTATCGAAATTGTGCTATTTTTGACGCTTTTTCGCTTTGATAAAATTTCGTTGGAAATTTCCCAATCTTCTAGTAGTGTTGCAACCCGTTAAAGATGATTCGAGGAAGTCAATAGTTGACCTTAGATTTTGTATATGAATATACTTAACACATATGATAGCGTATACTCGTTTACGGGTTGATTTCCTATGAGAGTGGCTTAAAGAAAGCAAATTCCAACAAGTTTCGTTGAAGAAAGTGAATGCTACATAAACATCTTTTGGGTGTTTGGTCCTTGACGTGATTGTCGAGGCTTGGTCACACAAACATCATGCAAACAACGTGAGAAGGTGGGTTCTGTTGCCCGTCTACCTTCTGTTTTGATGCAACTTGGCAAGTATGAATTAAACAATAGCGACGACTTTGTTTAAAAAAAAACAAATGAACTAATGTAATCTCAGCTATAGCAAATTTATTGGTAGGGTATGAGAAGGCTTTCATCCTAGAAGTAAAATGTAATATTAAAATAAGAAGAAATGGAATTTGAAAGCAAGCTATTATCCAACTCACCCTGAATGTTAATGTAAATTGATTATTTAAAATTATATAAAACATGTATAAAAACAAGTGAATATGCGTGGTAGAAATTAAGCAAACGGTGGTGTGTTTTAATCACCATGGGAAAGCATTCATAAGATTCTATAACTACTTAACCAAGGTTAAGACCTCATTATTTCGAGCACTATTGTGTAGATATGGATTTTAACCCAAAAATACAATTTTTATAACCAAATAATGTGAACTGTTAAAATTATAGGTGTTACATTGTATTTTATAAAAAAATATTTTGTTTTTCGATTATGACTTATGGAATCGTCCATTACACTTTTTTGTCGATTATGATTGATAGAATAGTCCATTATGATATTGAACGCATTATTTACATATCGAATGAACTTGTAACGCCCTAACACGTTTTAACCAAAAGTCGCAGCGGAATTACGAACTTAAAATTTTCTTTCTTTATATTCATTCTAACATACTTAGAAATACATTAATTCACTCTTTTACATTAAATACATTAATGCTTTCTATAAATTTATAAAATCTGACATACTTATATTAATTACGTGACCACACACCCACAAGTACAATCCATGTCTTGACTCGATCTTCAACCGTGTACACTTCTTGATGAAACATCCATAAACCTATACAGCCTGCAGTCACCACATTCAATCACAACATTAGCAACCGGTGACAAAATACAAAACCTTAACATATGCATAATAAGGCGACAACATATCATGCTTTCTCTATTACTAGCCCCTTCATCCATCCATTCGATCACTCGCATCGTATTGCGAAGTCAATCTTCACCTCCATTGTTAACATGCCTATACTTCACATTAATTTTCAATAGAAAAACGGTTAGTATCATTAGCTTCTCTTCATATGACAATGTCCTCGAATACACATAACTCATCTTATTCATTCAAGCATATAATTAAATACCTACTCAAGAATGTATTCACTTTCTATTCGTACACATATTTACAATTTACATCCTACATGTATAACTCCTTAATTCATCTTTATGCATAATTCATTATGTAAGTTCCCTTTCTTACCCAAACTCAATCAATTCTCTTTCTTAACCACTTCCGACTCATTTACCGTAAACTTACCTTATTACTTCCAGTGTTTCATACTTCCTCACATGATTCACAATAATCATTATACTACAATACATTTTACATTTAAAGTGTAAGTCCGGGATTCACTTACCTTGTGCGTCCGAGTTCAAGCATAGCTTCCGTGTTTATCCTTGGCCCGTTGCCCTTCCATGCTTGTGTCCATGTTGACATGACTCCTATCCGTACATGTCATCACATTCATCATAACATGATTAGCATACATGAGCATACATACCTTTTAATGAAGGCTTCTTGCCAAATCATTTTATCAAACTAATTTCCCACTTGTAATTCGCTCAAAACACATTCCTTATACAAATCTATTATCTAATACATCATCATCACATTCTACATACATTTATTCATTATTAGCATACAATCTCACTTATCATTCTCTCCTAAGCATTTCATCAAACACCTGGTGCGCATATCACTTTCTAAGCATAATGTACAAGTGCTTTAAGCATCTTCTTCCTTATTTCATCTTATGAACCATCACATTCAAGCAAAATCTCATAATCATAATTTCCACATCAAGTTTATCTATCTTAGTCTATCATACAACACCTTATTCATCACAAGATCACACTATAACATCTACAAGTTCATCATGATCATCATCTTCACACTCATGCAATGGGTTTCATTCTAAATCACCCAATTACTTGAAATTATTCATAACACAAGTTCTATTTGGTGTTTCTAACACCGCTACATGCTTAATTTCATACAATTTCATGGATTGATCATAACCCACTTCGAACAAGATCATTAAATCTAAGTTTTAAGACATACCTTATGATCCCCTTGTGAAGGTGATCGTTAATTCATGTTCGGTTGTGAATTTGGGCTTCGTTTAGCCTTTCAATTTGGAGGATTTGATGAAGTTTAGGGTTTTGGCTCCATGGGAGCCTTCCCTGCTCGTTGATGAACACACACACACGATGTGTGTCTATGTGTGTGTGTGTGTTCTTTTAACAAAACAACTTTCAAGTTGTTCACTTTGGTCCCTCCTGTTTCGTTTTAATTAAATAAGGCTACAACCCTTTGTTTAATACCAACGATACTAATATTCAACTAGGTTAACTATTCCTAGTTAATATTCATTTACGGGTTCACTTTTACCCCTAACGGTATTTTACCCGTTCCTTTATATTAACCGGGTTTAAATTACCAAACCCATTTTTGGGGTGTTACAGAACTAGGAAATGTGCCCGCGCGCGTTGCGGCGCGTGTACATTGGGTGATAACTGGTTTGTAACACCTCGTAAAATCGTGTCCAATGATGTGGTGACACGTGTAATGAACCCTAATAAAGTCAAACGTTGACTATGAGGGACTAATTTCGTCAAATCGAAAACTATGAATATAGAAGGACTGAAAGTGTCAACATGCCTAAACTAGGCCTCTGAGTGACCTTATACGATGTCCGTATTCTCAGGCGAGTCACTTGTTGGACAAAAGGAGCCGGTTGCGTAATTATTTGAAAGTTGCGCAATGAAGGGTTAAAAGCGTCAACATGTTAATTCATACCTCTGAGTGACCTTTTAACGAACCCGAAGCATCACAATGTATTATAATATTCTCAAGAATGCCTAACATGGGCTAGATAAGGCTTCGATGCTATTAAACAATGATATGCGCAAGTTTGCGCATTAGAGGGACCAAAAGCGTCAACTTTTGAATCTACGCCTCTCGGGGACCTTTTAAGCAAACCAGAGCATTGTAATAATTGGACATACATTCGGGGATGCCCATTATGGGCTATAGAAGGCTTGGATATCATTAAACGGCTTTTCGCGATACTTTGCGCAATTAAGGGACTAATTGCGTCAAACTACAAAAGTAGGTCTAATCATTTTGATAACGGACCTTCCGGAATATGTCCATGAGTTAAACATACCCTATTTATCCTTCTTATAGCTTAGATATAGTCTTAGAGGTGTTTGGTGCGCAAAAGTAAACTTTTATGTCATGAAGGGACTAAAAGTGTCAGAAAGTGCACAAGTTTGCACTTTCGCGCATATCTCGTATTCTGAATATCCCCGGACACCCAAAAATTTATGTAAGCACTAAAATATTTTATTTTAGTGTGTGGCATGATAAAATTCCACTCGTCGCGTGTTTTGGACCGTTTTTAGCATCCGTTCGTGTTTCGTCGTAATTAGACGCATAACGCGACCGTACGGCCAAACGAACCGACATCCGAGAGTGTTCCGAGCATATTTTGAGTCCTCTAAACATTATTGACCTTGTAGAGCCTTAAACATGGCTTGGCGGGCCTCAGAGGTGTTAAAAAGGGCAATATGTAAGTGCAGGGACTAAAACCGCCAAGCTGCCAAACTTTGAATTGAACCTGAAGCCCAGGCGGGCCGCGTAAGGCCTGGGCTGTTCCTCACGCGGGCCGCGAGGCCCCTATCTGCAGATTATTTTTTTTCTTTTCTTGTTTTGCTTGGTGACCACTCCTATCATCTTCCAACCAATCATATTTGATCCCTTGGGCTCCAAACCAGTTAGAACAACTGTTATAACATGTGTAATGATCTGATTAACTCCCTATACACATGTCATGATCCTAATCAAACACAAAAACTATAAATAGGCTAAGAACCCATCCAATTCATTCACACATTTTCATTCCTTCTTTGCTTCTCTCAAATCTGGAGCTTTAGGATCTGAATGGGACTTGTATTCTTGTAGAAAAGATAGCATGGACCATTTGTAAGTGTCCTAGCCCACCTCATAGTTCAGATTTATATTTTAATAACCAAAAAGTCAAGTATCATGTAATAACTTTGACTTTCAGATTAGACTCTCATGGTCCAGCCACTAACCAAATTGAAAGTGGGTATAAGACCATAGTAGGTAGGTGATTAACCCCTGAAAGGGCACCTCCTAATTCCTTCGTTTGCTTAGTTAATTGTCGGGTCAAACCGTTTAGGTAAAAAGTCAAACTTGGCAGCTTAGTGCATATTAAATAAAACCATAGATGCAGAGGTTATAAATTATATTTTAACACTCTAATAACTTGGTAATGATTATTAAAACATGTCTAAGTTGGTCCAACTCGACAATTCTAAGTTTAGGGTCGATTCACAACCGAAAGTCGCAAGAGCTTGACCTTGCTTTGACTTTTCAGTTCTGACCCGATTAAGCTTGATTCTTCCATGTTTTAAGCTTCCATTAGGACCATATTATTCAGTAGTATAACCCTCTGGAGTTATATTGCATGGTTCCTTGTGGTTTGAATTATACGCGAGTTTCCGCTATTATGCTTATAAACGCCCATTTTGCTCTTTTGACATAAGAATGAGATTTTTAGAAATGTGAGAGGACAAAAACCTTTGTTACTGATATATAAGCTTATCCCGAAAATTTGACATCAGTTCTTGGTCCCAAATAGGAGTTATGCTCGATATCGTAATTATAAGCTTTTAACTAAGTAAATTGCGATATCTTGTATAAAGCATGTTTAAACTTGGATTTTGACCCAAAACTCATTACCTACTGTTAAGATATTATTTTTAGGGATTGTTGGAGTTATTGATCAGATTATAAACTGATCATGTCATAGAGTTCTTGTATTATTCGGTAAATGACGATAATACCCTTTTCATGCATAAAATGAGATTTACAAATGATTTGAATGCCAAACCTTTTTCTACTGATTTCATATATTAAATAAATTATTTTGAGTATTCAAAACTGATCAAAATCTCAGATTTCCATACAACCCCTTAATTATCGTCAATTAGCGATTTTTACGCTATTTAGGTGCATAGTATGGTTTTAAACCATAATTAACACCTAAGACTTGTTACCTACTGAATTTTTAAACAAATTTTAATATTATTTCAGTAGGCATAAGTCATGAACTCAGACTTACAAAAATGCCCGTAAAAGCATATGTGAAACGACCAAAATACCCTTTCGGGGCATAGTTTGGCCATAAATGGTAAACCTCACATATGTATGATATCTTACTGATGTAATGAGATAAATTAAATATTTTTACTGATTAGAAAGGACCAGAACTACAGTTTGTCATAAAATCTCTTTTATAAGTATTAAAATTACCAAAATGCCCTTACGGGACTTAAAATGGTTTTAAATACTTTTTGGGCATATATGTTGACATCCTACTGATGTATTGACATATTCTAAAGCATAATAACATATGGAACTTGTATATAATTCATTTGGTTACCCGTTACGCATTCGGATCGGTTTATGTAACTAGTTTACGTATGTTTGCCGAAATGGGTTTAACCTTATCATTTTTATCTCAAAATCCGGAATGTGTTTAGTATACCCATATTATACAAGTATCCAAACTTGTTGGGTCTAAATAACATTCTATTCCGGTCATCGCTAGATCTAAGCGTATCGTACCGCTTAGGATACTTTGAGCTAGCCGGTCCAAGTCTATGACTTAAACAAGACCATTAGCATTCTGAATTGGTTATATATTACCATCACTCCAGACTAGAGCCACCCGGTAAAAGCTACCTGCATTTAGATAGATTGGATACGACTGAGTTATTTTGCTGTGAATCAAGTATTAGCTCAGGTAAATACTTTTAACTTATTTTCCCTTATACGGGCTTGGGATACGGTAGATTAATACCGCTTGGTCGGGTGTGGATCAATCAAATGCCGGATTGTGGCTAGTAAAATCCACAAAACCTGTTTTGATACTGTTCTGTTGATGACTTAAACATTGGGGGTTAACGACCATGTCCTGGATATATCCTTGGCTCATTCATTTGTAAATGGCCACGACTTATGCGCAGGGTGTAGGCATACACCGAAAAGATGCCAATAATAAATTATTAATTTCCCACAAGTTGGGGATAACTCCTTTATGGGTTTTAAAAGTGGTATGTCGTTTAATCATGTCTCAGTCTCTGTACTGGGCCCCAGATGTACGGTAAACATGTAATTCAGTATACAAGATTTTTATTAAGAATTGTCCCAAGTTATAAAAGGTTTTGTTCCTTGTGCACTTAAATCAATTTTCATAAACTCTTTTCAAATGAGTCGGTTAAATTGTATTTACCAGTGAAAACTGACGTATTTTCAAAAGGCTAAGTGGCAGGTACTACTCGTAATAGGCTGGGAGTTGCTCGGTGTCGAAAAAGAGGATCTTGCAAATCCTTAAAGATGCCATAAAGTCTGCTAAGCTTCATTTTTAAACATTCTGTAATGATCCTCCTGTGGATTTGATATTACAGACTCGTCTATAATAAATACTTTGATATTTTCAGACATTTGAGTTTGTAATAATATTTTATATTCCAAGACTTCCGCTGTGCTATTCTGTGTGTGTTTGACCATGATGATATCAACTACGTCACGATACCCCACCGGGCCCACCGGTGATAGGTGGAAATATCGGGGTGTGACATGGTTGCATTAACATTCAAATAACAGCCTAAATAAGAGTAATTGCCTTATAGACATACAGAGGTCATGGGTTACATTAGGATTTATACAACTTTCATAAGGGTAATAGCTTATAGATATTTTTTTATAAGATTTTTAAAGTTGCGGTCCTTGCTTGTTGCTTTCACAGTTTTGTCGTCTTGTTGAAGCCAAAATGTTAATTCAGATGTTGATGTCTTGGCCTTTCCAATCTTGTTGTTGATGCCAAAATATTGTGCTGAAGCCAAAGCATTTGTTGTTGTTATTTGTGTGGCGTAAAAGAGATGGCTTTTGTGAAGGCGCTATTTTTTTCACCTGGAAAATCAGCAAGGATGCATCTTGGGTTTCCCGACTTGGGAAAAATGTTACCTTCCCCATTATGTTTTTACTGTTTAGCTTGTTTTCCCGTTGTTTCATTATCTGTGTAATGATAAAGGGATGTTTACATTTAAAATTTAGATATATTTGCATGAGTGTAATCTATATACCTGGCGAATCTGATGTTCTTCTTTTGATAGTTGTTGTTTTAGGATCTGGGGTTGCTGGGATTATGGCTAGTGGTACTCCGGCTTTGTTAACGACCATTGAGTTGTCTTGTTTCATTGAGATGTCCAAAACTGCAGTTTTCCCCTTATGTTATAGATATCCGCGGGTATGATTTCCGGATCTGTGTATCCATCCTTGACTACCATGTCGTAGCAAGATTTTTCCAGCATTTGTTCCATTGCTTCGTTGAAGAAAATAGCCTTTGCTTCGTCACTTTCATCTTCTATAGTTGTGTTTACACAGTACTTAGTGACTGGAGTTCAATTGTTCTTTCAGTCATCTTTTCAAGTCATACAAAATAGGTCATACCCAAAACAACTGAAAAGGTAAGGAAAAATTCATTAGTAAAAACAGTAAGTAAATCTTTATACCCATAATCATTAGACAACTATGAAACTACGAAAAGAAACATAAGGATTCAGCCAATGTATTAATGACTCAACAAAGAGTTTCACCCAACTTATTTTTTCTAAACACTAAAAAGAGTCAAGCAATCTAAGCCTAACAACAGCATGAATCAAACAGTTATACATGCCTTTTAAGAAAATACACAAAGTCCAAGAAGATTTAGCCTTATTATGAAAACTGGAACTTTCTTCTTCATTTTCACAGTTTCCTATACCTTTCAAAGATTTATAACCTATTTTTTTTTCTGGTCGTTTACTCATTTTTAGAACTGAGACAAAGTTCCGCTCAAATATTAATAGAATCTGAAGACTTGGCTAAATGCAAAGATATCAACTGACAAATGACAGTGCCTTTAAAATCCTAAGTATGCGATGATGATGTAGTCAAATAAAATCAACCATAGATATATGAAGTTCACTCAGCAATAAACTATAAACTGACATCTTGTCTACACCCTTGTTTAAATGTTTATATAAAAGTATACATAATAATTCAACTTTAAAATAAACTAAAATTAAAAAAAAGAAAAAAATAAAGTCAACTTTAAATGTGTTCCAACAGAGAAATCCAACGTTGTCTACACCCTTGTTAATCTCAACTTTAAAATAAAATTGTTAATCTTAAAGCGTGAAATTTTATATTAAATAAGTTAGAATGAAAAAAAAAGTTAAGGGTTTTTAGCATCAAACTACGGAAGGTTGAGTGAACCCTCTACAAACACAATATGCCAAATACTTAAATTATTTAACGATGATATCACATTATATACCAAACAAACAAAATAAATAGTGAATCTTTAGTTGAAAAGAAATTTGCTATCAACCAGTTCGTTGTAGATAATAATCTAATATTAAGAAACAATCAGTTGTTGAAAATCAAACAAACCCTTTGGAAGCTATGAGGGTCATTTTATATATCTAAGCATGCGTATAGCTCTCTCTGTGCTTCATCTACACGCCCATCGTCCCCTCTACATCCATACCGCCATCACAACGTACTTAAAGAGCGGCATACCCGCCTCCGCTACCGTACCATCACCTCATTGTCTCTTTTATACTCTGTAGAACCTATCTCTCGCTAGAACAAAAAACTCATAACAAAATCGTCGGAAGACAACATCGCCGCCATTACCGTTGTTATGCTTGCCGGAAGACCAGTTTCTTCTCCTCAGTCCTGATCTATGCTTGCCGGAGGGTCGAAAACCTAGATCTACACTGGATGTCACCCGACATTCGTTGTATACCGTGAACCTCGTCTTCGCCGCTCGGGTGTACAAACCAACACCACAACCATTGGCACCAAATTGCTCAGTGAAACTCATATCAGATACAAAGTGAAAGCGCAATTCGTTTCACTTCCTTGGTTTATTTTATCTTATCATGTTTGCTGAATTTTCATGTTATAGCATAACTCATCAGACCCGTCTACAAACCCGTTTTCTGAGGCTTTGAAACACGGGTCATTGTGAATTTTAGAAATAATATAGGTGAGTAAGATTTTGCCATTCTAAATACATATATAAGCGTCGCTAAACTCAGCAGAAGTGTAGGGAGAAGCACCCCCAAAAATTAGGAAAAATATTAAAAAGAAATAGCTTGACTCAGTGTGAAGTTTTTATAGCATGGGCATGATTTTGAATGTTGAATAGAGGGACTTGGTTGAAACAACATTAGAGGAAGATGCACCTGGACTCCTAAAGGTAGTAATTGAAATTAACAGCTCGTATATAGATAGATTTCTGGTTGTGAATTGATCCATATAAAACGAATTACATGAAAGTTTTACCAAATGGGTCAAAACCTCACAAAATGACATTTGTCTATGCTATCAACTATACTTATCATTATTTAGAGTCTTTATTATATGTTGTCTGCTAAACAACAACACTCAATTGGGTAAAAAAGCAAATGAATGACATGAAAGTACCATTATCCATATCGTAGTTTACAGACATTTATAAATGTCAAGACATCCAACCAAAATTTTAGAAACATGTTTTCTTCAGCCAATAACAAACAAATACTCAAACAAAACCAAGCATACATGAATCAAGTTCATTCAGTTTAAAACTGACATAAGATGACCACACATGAAACCTAAACTCAGTTAAAAAACCCTAGACGGTGAATTAAAAGGAACGTGCTATGCAAAACTCACCTGAACAGCAAACTAAAGGTCCCGGTAGTCTGCAAATTTAAAGCCCTATACACGATTTGAAATCCCAGAGGTAAAATTGTGCAACCCATTGGTGGAATTTCTTATAGGGTTAGCGAAATTTGACGATTTCTTGATTTCTTATGTGTTGTAATCCTCTGAATGTTGCACTCAGGATTTCCGATTGTTATCATCTGAGGAAAAGATGAAAGAAAGCACTTAAAGATCATATCAGAAGAGGAAAACACGTTGGTGGAGGCTGAGAGGGAAAAGGGTGAAGAAGGAGAGGAGGGTGGCCGGCGTTTTGATTAGGGTATTAGCCACCGGAATCGTCGCAGACGGTGGTGATGGTGGTGCACTGGCGAGAAGACAAAACAATTTTAATTAAATATGAAATTTCTGAGGGTTGTCGGTGGCGAAGGCCACCGACTTTGTCCTATATGATAATTTGACAAATTGTGTCAATGAGTGGTTTATTGTTTCTCTGTCCAGTTTTTTTTTTCTCAAAATAACATTTTTTGTGGTTGAAGGGGTATGGTCCCAGATCTCGCACCAACATGGTTGCGAGTGACCATTACCCTTATCAAAACCCCCCACCGGCAAGAACTTATCCATGTCCGTGTGGGCACGCGCGAACACAGTGGTCGAATCTAATCTGTCAAGTGATAATAAGACTTACCTTGTGTATGAAAATGGGTGTGCACATAGCGATGCGGCCTGGCACCGCATCCTATGAACATTTTCGTCAAGACAAGGGATCTGAACAACAATAACAGTCACCACGAGTGGCGATGCGGCCTAGCACCGCATCCCACAGTCCTGGCCAGAGTGAGAACACGGAAACAACAGCAGTTACCGCAAGCAGCGATGCGACACGGCACCGCATACTGCCCACGAGGCAAGTGGGACTGACACCACAGTGCAAGTGGCGCCAATGACAGTCGTCTGTCAGCCACACGTAAGCAACAGACTGACACCGCAGTAGGACTTGGCTTCACCTCCACAACCAACAAGCCTGACACACCTGCATAAGGGCGGCGCGTGTCAGTCTAGCTACTCAATTACCCTCCTTCGCTCCTCGGCTATAAATACCCATCCCAAACCAGGTTTGAGGTATCTCTTCTCAACTCTCTCACTACTACTACGATCACACACTTTGCTTCACGAGCAAATTACTGATTCTCACGCCGGAGAGTGGTAACAAGGAGCACTCCCACCCCATCCTCCTTGTTACGAGTCACGGTTTGTTTCCCTTGTGCAGGAGATAGACCAGCTGACGATCCAGCCACCGATCCTCGGAAAGAAGAGATTAACCCTACTTGACGAGACCAGTGAGTTAACCTCCCTTGGATAACCACTGTTTCATCATTGGTGCCCACCGCTACTCTTAGCACTTTTTTCACATCTCCTTCTTTCTTGAGATCATGTCTGATCGTCAAAACAATGCTACCGGGGAGAGCCTAAACCCCACAAACCCAGGGCCTGCGAGGACTGCTCCCCCAGCCCAACACGTTGGCCACATTGGCACATCCACACAAGGGGGCGCTCCCCCACATTCGCACCAGATTTTTCACGGTATACTTCTGTGATACCTCCAGTCATGGACCTCCATGGCTGGTATTACCAACAACAAACTATGCTGGCCGCAGCCTACAATAGAGCTTGCGCTGAGTCGCAAATTCCCGGCGGTCCCACCCCCGCACCAAATACACCTGTGGCTCGTATCTTGCAATACGAGGGCAGGGTCCCCACACACCCAGCCTCCCGAAGTAGGCACGAAGACCGCGGATCTTCCTGCTGTAGCGTCCGCACACTCGAAGAGGACGATTCCACATATGGGTCCAGCCGTAGGGACCCAATACACAGTCGCCTAGGCCTTATGGCGAAAATAGGCGATAGTCAACTGCCCACCGCGGCTCCGGCATCCATAGCCGTCTGAGACCACAACCCCACAGCGAGGGGTATGATCGCACCGACCCAGACGACCGTACATATTGCGGGGAATCCCACTCGGCTAACAGCCGACCAGGAGGATACAATTACATCCCTCCCACTGAACCCCGCACAACATACCTCCGCACTGCTACGCGCAACCAAACTCAGGCCTACAGGCCAAGATCCGCAGCCGAAAACTTCAAATTTATACCGGAGATCACCCACGCCGAAGTCACAACGACTAAACTCTCACTCACAATTGGGAAATACAGTGGTTCGTCCGACCCGGACGACCACATGAACATTTTTACCGGCGCTGGGTGCATGGGCAAGTGGGACGAGGCCACATGGTGCTATTTTTTCCCCCAGACCCTCACTGGACTGGCGAGGACCTGGTTCTATTCTTTGCCAGTTGGGTCACTGGCTTTATTTGAACAGCTGCAAGCAAAATTTCTTGCACATTTAAGCCAACAGAGACGTCACAAACGCAATTCAATGGACGTCATAAACATCTGGCGCGGAGACAACGAAAGCCTGGAGTCGTTTGTCATCCGCTACATGCCTCGAGATCGGCGAGATAGCAGATCAAATGGCACGCAACCATTTCATCAGAGCCGTCAAGGACGATGAAATGGTCATTACCATCTCAGGCAAGGAGGGCTTGGCAGAAAAATGGGACGACGTCATGGCCGCGGTTAAGACTTACGCCCAAACTCAGCGGTCTCTCAAATCGCACACTACCAAAGCACAGCCTCAAGCGGAAGGTCAATCCTCCTGCCAGGACACCAAGCGCAACAAAAAGCGCAAACGGGACACGTGGAATCGAGGCAACGATTCCAAACCATACGTCCCGCGCAGTTACCAGCCCGACGCAAGGGCGACGATCAATGCCCAACGCGACAACCGGGCATCCAAAAAGGAATCTCGGGACTGTAACTGGACCGAGATCAACATACACGCATACATACATACTTACATTCATTCATCTCTACATACACGCATACATACATACTTACATTCATTCATGTTTACATACACGCATACATACATACTTACATTCATTCATCTTTACATACACGCATACATACATGCTTACATTCATTCATCTCTACATACACGCATACATACATGCTTACATTCATTCATCTCTACATACACGCATACATACATACTTACATTCTTTCATCTCTACATACACGCATACATACATACGGATCTACATATATACATACGTCCCAACGTTTCTACATACATGCATACTCACATTCACGCATTCAAGATCTTACCGAACCCTTATATACTCATACATACCTTTATGCTTACATACATAGACATCCACATGCATACATCCCTTCCCATATCTTCATGTGCATACATACACTCAGACGTACCTTCACACATACACATATATATACACATCTACGGATGTACATACCCATATATACACATACAAGCTCTCACATACTTCTTACATAATCATACATTAATTACATGGGACTTAGACTTAGATTTATAGCCCATAAACATCTAAGGAACGATCAAAATCATGTTTGGGAGGCGCATAAGTTAAAAGGTGTTCTATTGAACTCCTCTTATGTTAAGATGTGTTTCTTTTGCACTCCTCTTAAGTTAAGAGGTGTTTCTTTTGCACTCCTCTTAAGTTAAGAGGTGTTTCTTTTGCACTCCTCTTAAGTTAAGAGGTGTTTCTTGCTGCAGCTACGTATCGTCGTCCGTACGCACTAAAACGCGCATAACTTTTGAACCGTTTACCCGTTTAACCTCCCGTTTCTTCATACATGATCATAATTTGACCCTCTATCAAATGGACTTGGGACCCCATATCCGACTTAAGGAAATTCCTACCTTACGCGCATTCGGCTTATTATCATTTTCTAAATATTTGACCCGTTATGGGTATTTGCGCATTTAAATGGTCTATGGCATACAAAACCATACTCTTCGCTTTCACACATGACCAAAACATTACTCTAATCGATTCGCTTGTTTCCAATAGACATTTAAGGTCGTTTTCCCGATATACCTATCAAGGGCGTTTTTGTCAATTTCGCTCTATCCTTAACAACAAAGGAATTCCTTGCATAAGTAACCAATCCTACTACTTAGCTAAAATTCTTAATCACACATACCTTGCTCGGATCAAAACTAAGACCCGTTTAATACTTCATCAACATCATACAATTCATTCCTATTTGACCTCAATTATCATATTTAATTAAGTTGCATATAACTTTACATAAGCAACTAAGAAGTGATTACGAAATCACTTACCTTATGCGTCCGTGCTCGTATCCGATCTCTTGCCTCCTCTTGGCCCGTTAACACCTCGTGCTTGAGCTCGTCTCGACGTGATTCCTATGCTTCCATTTCATCGAAATCACGCTCTTATTAGCATACTCATTTGTACATGTTAACGGTCATATCATTAGTCATTCCTAACAAACGTAACTCATATAGCCATACCCATATCCGTTTGCACTCATGTAATTCATCATGTCATCGCATTAAACACACATAAGTCTAACACGCACCGTATAACTTACTCTAATCTTGCAATTATGACAACACGTCTAACCATTCTTCTTATACCCAGTTGACTTTCAGAAGTCAACGGTTCATTTAATTTAACTTTCAATTTATCATTATATACCCGTAACATCATAATCGACTATACGGACGACAATATATACATTTTATCATACGATTGGTGTGCGTACCACCTTTTAAGCATAACGTACAACTAGTTCATGCATATCCTTCTAAACTCATACATAATTAATCAATTTCTTCCTTCTAATCAACATGAATCATACATGCATAAACATCAAACATACTAGTATCACATTTCTTTCAATTCCTCTAACAAGAATCCATCATACAAATCAAAATACATCAATATTAAGCAAGAATTTAGACATAGATGATTTACCCATGTCATCATCTTCACCATAACAAACGGGTTTCACCCTTAAACATCAAATTAACCTAAACCATGCATAATCCATGTTCTATATGATGATTCTAACACACACCCATTCTCAATTTCATACAAATTCACGGTTTACATCAAAACCAACTTCGTGAAAGATCACTAATCTAACTTTTAAGACATACCTTATGATTCCCTTGTGATGGTGATCATTAATCCATGTTCCTTCACGAATTTAAGCCTTGAATCATCCTTCAATTTGGTGATTTAGTTGAGTTTAGGGTTAGAGCTCTTTGGAGCTCCTGAACATTCGTGAACACACACGAAGTGTGTGTTTGTGTGTGTTAAACTTTCATTTTAATAACTCAACTTCCATCTTGTTCCATTTAACCCCTCATGTTTGCCACTTAACATAATGTGCACTACTTCCATCTTTTAATAATTTTTACCATACATTTAACTAGGTTAAATAGCCTAGTTATTTATTTCATGACGTGTCATATAGGAACACACGGGAAATATAAACATTCGGATTTTGGGGCGTTACATGAATACCTAGCCTGGCACACCCACTAGGACTAACTTTTGACTAACTTTTCTTTTTCTGTTTTACTAACCAACTAACCGTCGGACTCAACTAACCAACTAACATCACTAACTTATTACTAACTTTTTACTAACTCTTTAACTAACATTTATTTCCGTTTATTTATTTGATTCAGTTAATGTGTTCGGAATCGAACCATTTTTCCTTCATTATTTCAATTCAGTAATTTCATTTCTGTACTTCGTTTATTTATTTATTTCAGTTCAGTATTCCTAATTCAGTATTTTATTTATTTTACGTTCAGTTATTCTTTTATTTATTTATTTCTGTCCATTTATTTAACTGTTTATTCATTTAATTATTGTACTCATTTGTTTATTTAATTACTCCATAAAAATAAAATATACCTTTCTGATAAAATCATCAGATTTTCTGATGAATTCCAATGAATTCAGCAGATTTTCTGATGGATTCTGATAAACCCATTAGATGTTCTATAAACAACAGTTTACAATTCTGATGAATTTACTAGATTTTCTGGTAATTCTGATGGAACAAAAAATTTCAACAGATTTTTATCAGAATTTTATCAGATATATCAGATTTTCTGATACATAAAAAAAAGAAGGTTATCTCATATTTCTGGTGATGTCATCAGAATTTCTGGTAAAACAGCCAAGAACAGTTCTCGGATGTAAATATGTAAATAAGCCAGTAAATATTTATTTAGATTTATTTAAATATTTCGTATACATTTATATATTATTTTATTATTATTATTATTATTCATTTCGTATATTATTATTATGTTCTTTTTTCTGTATAATGCCTTCCTTTTTACGTGCAGGCTAATGTCCACGCCCTCTGCACCCGCTAACGCTGAACTAGCCAACGAACCAGAAAATAACCTAAGAAGAAGTAGGGGGCTTCGCGAAAGATCACTTGTCGTTGCACAAAGGATTGCGGCCGCAATCAACGAACCAGTGATACTTTCTGACAGCGAGAGTTCAGAGGACGACACAGGAAGCATCATGGCAGAGGACGACCAACCTTTGAATGAGACCGGCCATCCAGGATGGGAGGGCTTGCTACCGAGCATTGCCCAACCTATGATAGCAGCACCGAGTTTTGAAATTAAACCTAGTATAATTAACATGTTGCAAAATTCTGTGCAGTTTGATGGGAAGGATCATGAAGATCCGGGTCGACACATCGCTTCATTTCTCGAGGTGTGTTCGACTTTCAAAATTCGAGATGTTTCTGAAGACGCAATTCGTTTGCGACTCTTTCCATTTTCTTTGCGAGACAAAGCCCGATCTTGGCTCTTGTCACTTCCCGCAGGGTCCATCACCACTTAGAACGAGATGGCCGATCTTTTTTTGTAAAAATATTTCCCGTCGGAAAAGACAGCTAAGCTCAAAAATCGTATTATGACATTCAAACAGGACAAAGGAGAATCTCTACACGCAGCTTGGGAGAGGTTCAAAGATCTTCTGATCGACGTTCCACATCACGGGTTTTCCAAAAGGCAACTTGTGTTGAACTTCTACCAAGGACTCAACTACAACTCACAAGAACGTTTAGATGTTTATACAGGAGGCGATCTTGGAACAAAAACTCCTAACGAAGCCTATGCAATTATAGAGAAAGCCACCTTGAAGTCAAGTTCGCGTCACGGTGGAGTACGAAGTAAAGCTTTATCTATTCCTGGAGTTCATCAAGTGGATACATATACGGCTCTTGTAGCACAGATTGGAGCTTTGGCAGCAAGGTTTGATCAAGCTCAGAACGTTTCAAAAGTACAATCATCATGTGAGCTATGTGGAGTGTCACACAAGCCAGGTACATGTGAGCAGGGTGTTATGTTTACAGGCCACGAAGAGGTGGACTATTTGGGCAATCAAAATAGGCCCCAAAATAACCCCTACAGCAACACGTACAATCCGGGTTGGAGAAATCATCCAAATTTTGGGTGGAAAGCCAATTCCAATAACCAAAACCCACTCGGATATGCTCAACGCGCCCCCGCACCACAACAACCTCAGGGGCAATCCTTTCAGCCCCAGGGGCAATCCTTTCAGCCCCAGGGGCAATCCTTTCAGCCCCAGGGACAATCTTTTCAGCCATCAGGGCAAACCTTTCAGCCACGTTATAATAATTTAGGTTCAGGAAGCACTTCCCAGCCTCAAGCCTCTCAAACCAACTCAAAACTAGAGGAGATGATGGCGCAACTGTTAAACAACTCCAATAATGCCAATTAAATATCTGAAAAGCGATACCAGCAGCATGAGGAGCGTTTCATGGCACAAGAAGGGGAAATGCCAAGCCAGAAGGCTTCAATTCAAACCATTGAGAATCAAGTCGGCCAATTGGCCAAGATGTTGTCTGAAAGACCTCAAGGTAGTCTTCTAGGTAACACAGAACCAAACCCGAGAGGGCACGTTAATGCAGTAATGATGAGGAGTGGTAAAACCACGGGACCTGACAAATCGGACTCACCACCGATCACTGATACGGTCCAAACTGACGCTTCAGACGAGGTGCATGCTAGGCGAGTCCCAGCAAGTACAGCACAGTTTCAGGAGCCAGTTAAAGATTTCATTCCTCCTATTCCATATCCGAGCAGATTGAAGAAACAAAAGAACGATGAACAACATGGTAAGTTTTTAGAAATATTTAAACAATTACACATAAACATACCATTTGTTGATGCGTTGGCTCAAATGCCTAAATACGCAAGGTTCTTAAAAGACATCCTCACAAACAAGCAGAAGCTCGAAAGCTTGTCTTGTGTGTTGATGAATGAGAACTATTCAGCCCTTCTCCAAAACCGTCTACCTGAAAAGATGGGAGATCCGGGCAGTTTTACTCTTCCCCTGTCTCATTGTGTAACATTCCCAAATTTTTTTATTTAATATATATAAAAACTTATGTTATTTAAAAGAATGCATCATAGGTAAGTTGACCAATGGAAATATGAGATCTTTTGGGCAAGCATAGGAACCGTTTAATAATTAAATTATAAAAATACTTTATATTTAAACCTACTCCATTTTTAATGAAACTTAGACCCAATTGTAGACAAAAATATTCTCATTCTAATAGCATATTTATCATTATATAAAATGTTATATTTTGTAAGTTATAAGCGCCAAATAAGTGAAACAGTTAAATTAAATTATAATAATAAAATATTAACCTTTAAACTCAACATTTGAAAAATAAAAGCGTACGTGTGTGTGTTTGGTGATATACACGAAGTTTAAAAGAAAAAAAATAAATAAAAATCAATAACTAAAGTTATCTACGTGTGTGTAGTATACAATTTAAAAACAGGACATTAATGACAAATGGATACGTGGCTTTGCTTGAAGCACACTCTAATCTCAACATGCCATATAAATAGAAATCAGCAGTTCATCATTCAACAGCCAAATCCCTTTCTTTCTTTCATTCCCTCTCTACTATTATTTTTCTTTAGTAATTCACCCTAAAATCCTACAAAGTCCTGCCCCGTTTTAAGTATTGTAGCCCCTGATCACTGATACCCTGTCCAAGTTACGTAGGGCCCCGTAACGTATGTCAAGGCTTTGCCTAAATTCGTTGGGGTTCTGTCTCGTGACGTAGGGATAAAGTGGAATTGGGTTACTATACTTAAGTGTGAGCGCACTATATATTTTATTAAATAATCCAGGAGTGGTACCCAAAATATAACAACCCTCCTAAATATTTTTCTGACACCCTAATATATTTTAAAATATCCCAAACTATTCCAAACTACACCCCATACGCGAAAACTGGCCTCAAATATATTAGAGAGTATTAAAAATAAATAAAAACTTAATATTTAAGTTGAGGCGGGCCGCGTAGGACCCCACCCCAACCTTACGCGGGCGGTATGAAGGTGTAGATCTGATTTCGTTTAATTCCTTAAGTTAAGGCGGGCCACGTAAGCTACACTTAACACTTACGCGGGCCGCGAGTGTCCCAAATGGTGGCGCAGCCCGGTGATGACACGTGTCATCATCGTGGCAAGGCTACACAGTGACCAGGATAAGCTATACGTTGACCTGGAGTCAACGCGGGCCGCGTAAGCCATGCTCTCATGTTACGCGGGCCGCGAGGGAGTCCAGTATCAACACTATATAAAGGAGCCATCGGGTTTAACTAGAATTCGCTCACAATTCGTTTCTCAATCTTAATTTCTGAATAGAAGGCATAATACTCGGGTATTATACCCCCTAATTAGCGAGGTTCTGCTCCATTGTAAATATTATAACCCCTGGATTCGTAATAGTTACGCTGCCTGATTGATTTAGGGTTCCGTAACAACTGTCGTGGTTCTGCCTGACGTAGTTGTTGGAATGCCGTCTCGGGGAGGGTATCATTAATATTTTCAAAGGGTTATGATACTAACCAATGTACATTTGTATAAATTATAGATTATATCCAGGAAACCCTTACGCGAAGTCTAAAATAGCAATGTGAGTTTATCCTCTTTTTGTTAACCTTTTTGGAATGTTTTACAAAACCTTAATATTTTACAATGTGATTAAGCGGTGATTGAGTCTTTGTAGTTCTTCAATTACTGCCGGTATGTTGGGGTTTTGTATACAAAATGTACTACACTGTGAGTAGTAAGTCAAGGTTGACAATACGTTACCATTGGACAATGAGTTAGCCAATGTGTAATATGACCCACAAGTCAGTGGATTGATAGTACCAAATGGAGTAATTGTGTAGACATAAACATCGTAATCATCCTCAATACTGTTTTAATCGATAAAATGTTTCTTGATTAAACTGGGATTCACTCACCAGTATTTCCTGCTGATAAAATGTTTTAAACACGTGTTCCAGGTAACTTAGTGTGAAGCCAATAAAAGCCAGCTGGAGAGCACTGAAGGCTTGGAAAAGTGGCAATAAAGTTACCTAAAATAAAATAGATGTTTTTATTAAATCAAATAGGATTTATTCCTATGAAAATGTATGTATTGCAAACTTGGGTTTTTCCCATGTATTTGTATTTATAAAATGTGGTGGTTTACTCTGATAAAATATTTCCTAACTACGGTCCTGATATAAATTCCGCTGCAAGATTAATAAACAATGATACCACCGAAACTGGCTCGCAGCCGCCCGTTCCCGGGGATTAGGGATCGGGGGTTGTGACAGAAGGTGGTATCAGAGCCTAGCCACTGGTTCAAGCCAAAGAAGTGTTCTGCTGACACTTAAATTTTAATTCTGTGTTAGGAAATAACTTATGTGATTATGTGTTTTATATTATTTGACTATTTGTTAGTCTACAGTATGGGTAAGCAAAGAATTTCGGACATCTAACGTCAACTAGAGAGTTCACCAAAAGATAAGGGAACCTCATTTCAACCAAATTCCTCAGGATATTCAGCAGATATTGAGGAAGGAATATTTATTCGTAAGGCACAGTCTGAGAAACCATTTACCATTAAGAAAAGAAATTGGATTATTAGCAAAAGTCGAGAGAAAATAAAGAAGTCACAACAAAAGGGAGCTATAATTAATCAGGAAATAAATACACAAACTCAGGAAGCAGACAATAATCCACCAGGGAAAAATGAATTAGATGAACAATGGGTAAATCTCCATATGTTAGCCACTACAGTAGTAAATGCTAACTTATAGTAAATAGTTGAACGGCCAAACCAGTACCAGTACCCATGCCACCTATGAGCTAGAAACTTTAAAAGGAACTTTGCCTATATGATAAACAACTTAGTAGAGACAGGAGATAGAATAAACCTTACATAAAAGCATGTTGAGCATAATACTCTTATAACCTAGACAGACTAAAATAAGTTACGGATGCGTAATCACTAGTATATTTTGAATTTCAGTGTAGTTTGTAATGAATACATATATATATAAGTCACAATGTTCATCATATCTAATCAATCTATTTTATGATTGTACCCAAATGTTTGTACTAGAAATTTTTCTGTGATAATTAATATCACCCACTCAAATAATATCATAATATACATCAAACTAAGTTGGTTATTAACAAAGCAGTCATATTTATGACTCTCTTTTGGAACCAATTATTTACTTTGGTTTAAAATATATATTGAAATATATGTTATAAAGCTTTAAAACTTTGTGGTTTTAATAATATTGTTTCAAAATAATTTATATTTAAATAAATAAAACCAAAGATATTAAATTAACCGAAAGGATTTTAAGAAATAATAAAATTTTTAAGATTACTTTAGTAGATCTAGCCAAAGCAAGTTTTGAAACTCAGGTGTATCAATTTCTCACTCCATTTTATCCTTTCTGGTTTATAACTAGTTGACCATAAGACTTCATACTTTCATAATTTTGTGAAATAATTAATGTTGGGATTACTTGTAAAAGTTTCTATTGAAATACTTAATAATAAAATAGATGGTTAAATAAATATGATGGGTATTTATGATTTAATAAAATCATTTAAAGAAATTTGGATTGGTTGGACTATGTAGCAATGCCTAACTAAACGTTGAAAGCATTTCTATATATATTTAATATTAAGATATGTCCAGAATAGGTCTTGTGCATGGAAATAACTAATATAAGATTATAAGATTAACCAGTCATATTAGTTATAGGATTGTATATCCTAAGTTAAAAAAAAAATTTGTTTGTATGTTAGCACATAGTTTGTTGGTTTGCCTAAAACCATAAATTAATTTTTTTTATTAAGATGTTCTTTCTCAAAATAATTTATTACTTTAAACTTAAATTAATTTTGTAGTATCTTTAATGAAACACTTGAGGGAATTATTCATTTTTCAAACAGGTGTTAAAGTTTGACCAAAGATAGAAATCCACTAGTACATATGGGTATCTATCCTACACGGTTTTCGGTTGGAAAAATAATTTGATATCTAAAATCTAATATGAAAATTTTCAAATATTCGACTCGTACAGTAAGTCAAATACATTTTTAACTTATATATTACACTTATAATCTTATAACTCATAATATTTGAGTTCATCCGTACCTTTTATATTATTAGTATAATGATAAAACATTTTACTCTGATATATGAATAGTATATGCACTTATGTTATAAGTCCATCGCAGGTTTGTTAAAAATGTAACAAGACTAGTAGATCTTTTTACTAAAATATGTATACAAATCCTATCTTCTCATAAGTATAAGTATATTATACTATACGAAAATAATATACTGTATATTTTTTATCCTTGCACATATTCTTCTAAAGAATGCCTCTCAATCTTAAATGTATATTATAATTGATTTTTATAAAGGAAAAAGGTAGGAATGTGATAATTGGAATAGATATATATATGGTTACTTGAGGAGAAATTATTAAGGTAACATAAATAATGAGTCTGGTATTGTTTAACTCATTAGTTAAAAATGAAACTGTTCTTATAAGTCCAGAAAATTTATGTTTTGAGTAGTTGATGTGTGTAAAATGCAACATATAAATTACATCAAATGAGGCATAAAACTAACCCCTTTTAAGTACTAATATTGGAAAAAGAGTGTTTTTGTCTTCCTTTTGTATTTTCAGGATTAAATGAGCTCAAAAACACAAAAGAAGCAAAAAGACAGCTAAATCCAACATAAATACAAGGAAAGGAACATAAGTGGACTGCCCGACCCCTCAACGGCATCTTCCCAAGCAAAATAGAGAAGGCAGAAGACTGAACACGCCCCGTGCTCAGCCAGCACGGGGCCGTGCCCAAGAAGCAGCAGAAAAGACAAACCTATAGAAGCTTCTATTGCCCACCACGGGGCCGTGCCCAGTGAACACGGGGGCGTGGCGAAAGTACAGCAGGCGCATTAATTGTAATTACGAATTACAATTAATGAGGAGAGAGAGTGTCAGACAGGCACGGGGCCGTGCCCAGCGGACACGGGGCCGTGCCCAGCCCTCTGTTCAGCCTATAAATAGGAGTGCTTGGTTTCATTTCAACTCATCCCTTGGCACACCACCTCTCTCACACTTCATCCACCACTCACCACCATCACAACACCATCATCCACCACCATCATCCATTGTCCATCGTAGAGTGTGTGAGTCGTCTCGGGATCCAAGATTGATCGTAAGAGTTCTTGACAATCAAGGCCATGTTTGCCTAAGTCTCTTACATCACTTGGTGAAGACAAAGTGTCTAGTATAATACTTTTTATTTCTAATCTTTTGCACTTTTTATTTGGTTTTGTATTAATGACTTTAATAACTAGTTACTTATGTTGAAGGTGATCTTTCCTTATCGTTTGTCCGTGGTGTCTTGGCATTATTTTACTGTCTATATAAAATAAAAGATTTTCACCATTCATATCTCCACGGTCTATATGGAGGTATGTTGGCTACCTGGTCGGGGGTTAAGGGAACAGTTTGGTAAAGGTCTTACCATTGTTCAGCGTTTAGAGGTCCTGCAATGGACCTGGGTCAAATTTAGTAGGACCTCCTTCAATGCTTCACGGTATTGGATGGCGGGGGTCCAAACTCTTTGATCCCCTCATAAGTTAACTACTATTAATACTATAACCCGGCTATTTAGGACTGTATCCCTGCTGACTCAGACTACTTAGCCGAGGGTAACGTCACCGCCAAAAGCGGGCCTTACCATAATATTGCATTAATAACTTAATTCATCATCTTCCAATAATCCACCCTTTTAGGATTGTATTCTTGCTGACTCAAACTACTAGGGTGAGGGTAACGTCACCTTCAAAAGAGGGGCCTACTACAATAACTAAGATAATCTCTTAATTATGTGCAAAAGTGCGGAAATAATCAAAGGTTATACTAGATACGAGTCGGAACCAAGTGATTCATCTTGTCTATCTGTTTTTCTTTTATTTTCAGCATTTTAGTTAGTTTTTATTTTTCTTAGTTTAAAAACCTTTTTCTAAACTTTTTATTTTGATTAGACGTTGAGGATAAACCGGTACTAAAAGCTCTTGTGTCCTTGGATGACCTCGGTATCTTACCAACGCTATACTACGCTCACGATGGGTGCACTTGCCCATATGTGTGTTTAGTGTTAGTAAAATATCGTGTTTTATAAATTTAAAACTTGGCTAAAAATAAGTGTTAAAAGGGCTTAAAATATACACCTAATATAAGTAACACTTTACCGCACATCAGTAGTTTATTTCCCTAAACTTTTAATTCCAAAATATTATATTTGACAGAAATTTATTTCAATACACTACTTTTATAAAAGGATAAAATCAAGTCATGGAAATAAACTTGATAATTGGTACCATCGAATGTATAGTTATTATTTTTATATTCCATAAGAGATTTGAAATTTTGTACACATATATGCCTATACCCAATAGAATTTCTTGATGGTATACCCAATATGATATCTTCTGTAAGATAAACATAAAAGAAAATATCATTGGTAATTCATATGAAAAACATGAAGTTATTATAAGAATAAACCATGAAACCTACTATGTTTTAAAATGCCATTTGTCTCAATAAAATATTCCTTGCAATGGAATCTAACAATATATATGAATAAATAAAGTTAGCTGTAAGCATACTTATTACATTGAACCTAGCTATAGTATCAATGGAGACAATGATATATTTGAAACTCCATTCTCCAACCAAAAGAAAACCACAACCATAATAATATCTATGCTTAAATGAAAGAGTTGGGATATTGATATTCACTGGTAACAACCAGGACAGTATTTAGACTTGAACCTAAGAAAAATGCCTTAATATAAAGCTTTGAGATAAGCCAATTACTTACATAGATAAAGTGTGATGGTTATTGGGATTCAGTGAGGATAATTACTAGAACAGTGCCTGTATGATAAATAAGCAATAACAACTGGCCACTGTTATTTCTTGTTTATTAGAACAGTGCCTGGACGACCTCGGTATCTTACCAACGCTATACTACGCTCACGATGGGTGCACTTGCCCATATGTGTGTTTAGTGTTAGTAAAATATCGTGTTTTATAAATTTAAAACTTGGCTAAAAATAAGTGTTAAAAGGGCTTAAAATATACACCTAATATAAGTAACACTTTACCGCACATCAAGTTTTTGGCGCCGTTGCCGGGGACACAAGGATTTTAAGAAAGTTAGGAATCAACGGCCTAATCATTTTTTTTAGGATTTTTCGTAGTTTTTCAGCTTCTGCAGAGCTCAGCACGGGCCGTGCCCGCTGAACACGCCCCCGTGCTAAATCATTGGAACTGGCAATCCTGTTTTACGTCAGACAGTAAGCTGAACACGGGGCCGTGCTCACCCAACACGCCCCCGTACCCAAGATTCACTTACTGAAAACAGAACCGTTAGATCCCGGCGGTTGGTAATTTCTGACATAAACATGAGTAATAGTAATTGTTTTTACTTTCGGCACTCTTATGGTACGTGGTGTCAATTATGTGGTGGCAAACATAAAGAAGTAGAATGCTACTTTCTAAATTATAGGCCCCACTACATGGACCCACCGACTTCTTATAACCTTAAGAGGGGCGAAAGTAAAAATAAGCACTATTTCTCCCTCGAATGCGCCCAGCCAGATATTCTAGGGGAAATGCTCCTTGATGAGTTATTTCAACTAGAAAAGCTAATTCTGAATTGGTTAAAAGAGCTTAGGAAGGATTTTATTAATCCACCCCAAGACAATGACCATGACGAAATGCTGGAACCGCATTCCGACAACCTCGTTGCTCCCGAAAATACCTTCGTACCTAGCAAAGACTTGGACGATAGTCGTCCCTGTGTCGATTGTGCCGTGAAGGACTCTCCATCGACCTCGTTCGGTGCATACATAGACCTGAGCGATTCGGCATACACCTTCTTTAACGAGAGCCCGGAAAAGGGTTGGACTTGTCCACCTAGAATGAAAATAGGAATTACCCTCACCGACAACCTCTTGCGTTCTCGCCTTAGTCTAGGACAATTAAGGTATCTTAGGCACTTTGGGGTTGTTCCAACCAGTCAGGAGCCACCCGATACTAACGAGTTCCTTAAAAAAACTAGACAACTTCATAAAACAGTCCCTCGACACGGGGCCGTGTCCATCCAACACGCCCCCGTGTCCATTAAAAGATTCCATTCTGATCAGTACGTCAGAATACGGACAAACTGTGTCAGAACTCCACCTGCACACGGGGCCGTGTCCACTGGACACGGGGCCGTGTCCACTGGACACGGGGCCGTGTCCAGGATGCTGTCGTTTTCTATAAATGCAGCCAAGAATTCTGCACATTTGGACCAACTTGGGACAGAGATTTGCAGGAATCTTCTCTCAAACTATCCTAGGTAAGTCTAAAAGAAGGTTCCAACAACCCATCTTGTCCTTTCCTCTTTTAGCCATTTCCTTCTTCTCCATCTTTCTCCAAGAACTACCATTAAAAGTTTGAATTCTTCCAACTTTGTGGTAAGGATTAATGAGTTTTGTTCAAGGAATCTTGGTAAAAACATGTTATGTAACATTGTTTTAAGTTATTAGTGACTGAAAGGACCCCACAAGTTCAGAAAATAACTTAAAAATCCAAGTTTCCTTGCTCCAAAATTCTGCAGAAAGATGAACACGGGGCCGTGCTCAATGAGCACGGGGCCGTGTCCGGTCACTGTTTCATCAAATAAACTATTTTCAGTTTATTTTTCGTAGGATGTCGAGTGAAAACAGCGAAACATCTTCTGTGCATTCGTCAAACAGCCGAAGAGGAAGGAGACCCTCCGTTGAAGCTACACTTGTGCACTATGTGATAGCATTAAGGGAGGCTCTCGACGAAATGACATCAGTAGAGGAGGTCCTAATCGACCGTATTAATGATCTTACGATGGGACTTGAAAGCAGCTTCCAAGAAATTAACCTCTTGCACCAGAGGTTAAATATTCTTGTAGCACCCCCGATGGAACCAGTCCTCCCTCAACAGGATTGGAACCTGGCACTCGGAATTAACAACCCTACCGGGTGGGAAGACTTTCCGGCGGAACCTCCCGTGGAACACCAACAAGAGATCCCGGTGGAAATCAAAACTCCTCAAACTAATGCCAATGAGCCTTCTTTTCTCCTTCCAAGGGAGGTGGAAGAATGGCTCGCCGACATATGAGGAGAACCGCACCCGGAAGAAGGAGTTCAAAAAGGCCTTGTCTAACCAAGATTAGTTACTTCTTGGAAATTTTGCTAATTAAAATAAAGTAGAGGCTAGAACTCCATGGTTTATTATTTCTTTGTTTTATCTAGTTTTATCTTAAGTTAGGATTATGTAAGGTCTCTCTATGATTGCAATGAAATGATGGTTTTTAAAGTTTGGATGGTTTTTAAGGAATAAAACACACTCATGGTGGTAAGGGATGAAAAGGGGAACGAGAAAAATGACCTCATACACAAGAACAAGACAACCCGACAATTCTCGCCATTTCAGAAGGTTCAACACGGGCTGTGCCCAACCAACACGGCCCCGTGCTGAACCCCCTGTAGAAAAACGCCCAGTTCAGGTAACTGGACACGGGCCGTGTTCACCCGACACGCCCCCGTGTCCAGACTTCTGCTTCTCTTGTTTTAATTTTGTTACTGGCACTTGAACACGGGGCCGTGCCCGTATAACACGGGGCCGTGTTCAGCGCCCAGTAACACAAAATTTTTGCTTTTTAACACCATTTTACACATCTAATCAACCTAAAAATTTATTTTTGGGACACATTGAGGACAATGTGTAATTTAAGTGTGGGGGGATGCTAAAACCTTGAATTTTGCAAGTCCTAAATACAAGCCTTACACAAAACTCTATTGGAACCGCTAATCACCCCAAATTTTTTCAAAAATTTCATTTTTCTTACTTGTCTAGGTTTAACTCGGGAAATTCAAGTTCTCAAAAAGGTTATATTTTTACGAATTTACAACCGATAGCGTAGTGATAAAAAGAACCAACATAAGGAAGTTATGAAAAGGCATAGCAAACTTAGTTAAAATTTGATTATATATACTTGATCACATAAAAAACCCATTCCCACAAAAGTGAGTTTTGAGCCTTTATTGAGCATACAAATTTACATCTTTAGACTAAATGCTCATTTTTCGTTTCTTGTGTGAATAGCCGCTTGGTTCTTACAACTCTAGAACTTGCCATGACGATACATTCCCGGTCCTTATCAACTTAAACCCGAGTAAGTAAATGATGGAGGCATTAGGACTAACCCTTTTTATTTCTACACCATTATTTTTCTTTTTCTTTTACCACCTACCCAAAAAATCCCCCTAGTTAACCCCTTTAAGCCTAAACCTTTTCATTACATCACCCAAACCAAAAACCCTTTTACCCACAAAAAAACCTTTTTTATTTTTAACCCTTTGTTTTAGTAACAAGTTCGGTTTTGCGTAGGATCGTTCAAAAAAAAAAAATGTATTGATGATGAAGCAAAAAGAAAATAAACAAACAAGTTCATCAAAAATAACTTTGATTGAATAAAAGCTTCATCAAAATAAAAAGTTACAAAAATAGAAAGTCTTGCGAAAACCGACACTTGTTACGCTTTTCGCCCTTTTTCTACTAACCACTAACCACTATCCCAACCACCTACCTTTAACCCAAGCCTAACCCTTAACCCACAAAGTCCTCTTGATATTTACAAAGGTATAAAATTTAAAAATGAGGAGGATTGATTGCTTGGCAAGCTTATGGTAGGAATAAGTTCCATGCCGCTCTCGAGTGATTCACTAAAATACACCTTCGGCCGAGTGTGAGTGATTTCTCCCGTGAGGTATGTGAACTTGTATATAAATGGAATTTTAAAAAGGCATGTTATGCCCAAATAAGTAATTTCTCCTATGAAACGATCTAAATAAATCATTACGAATAGGATTGTAAATAGATAAAAATAAAACCCAAAAAGATCTTAGATTCCCAACACTCTACGACAAGCCAAAAACCTTCTCTTCTACCCATTCCATTTGGGAGTGTAAGCCACATATTAAAGAGTTTTGCTTGAGGACAAGCAAAAGTTCAAGTGTGGGGGTATTTGATGTGTGTAAAATGCAACATATAAATTACATCAAATGAGGCATAAAACTAACCCTTTTTAAGTACTAATATTGGAAAAAGAGTGTTTTTGTCTTCCTTTTGTATTTTCAGGATTAAATGAGCTCAAAAACACAAAAGAAGCAAAAAGACAGTTAAATCCAACATAAATACAAGGAAAGGAACATAAGTGGACTGCCCGACCCCTCAACGGCATCTTCCCAAGCAAAATAGAGAAGGCAGAAGACTGAACACGCCCCGTGCTCAGCCAGCACGGGGCCGTACCCAAGAAGCAGCAGAAAAGACAAACCTATAGAAGCTTCTATTGCCCACCACGGGGCCGTGCCCAGTGAACACGGGGGCGTGGCGAAAGTACAGCAGGCGCATTAATTGTAATTACGAATTACAATTAATGAGGAGAGAGAGTGTCAGACAGGCACGGGGCCGTGCCCAGCGGACACGGGGCCGTGCCCAGCCCTCTGTTCAGCCTATAAATAGGAGTGCTTGGTTTCATTTCAACTCATCCCTTGGCACACCACCTCTCTCACACTTCATCCACCACTCACCACCATCACAACACCATCATCCACCACCATCATCCATTGTCCATCGTAGAGTGTGTGAGTCGTCTCGGGATCCAAGATTGATCGTAAGAGTTCTTGACAATCAAGGCCATGTTTGCCTAAGTCTCTTACATCACTTGGTGAAGACAAAGTGTCTAGTATAATACTTTTTATTTCTAATCTTTTGCACTTTTTATTTGGTTTTGTATTAATGACTTTAATAACTAGTTACTTATGTTGAAGGTGATCTTTCCTTATCGTTTGTCCGTGGTGTCTTGGCATTATTTTACTGTCTATATAAAATAAAAGATTTTCACCATTCATATCTCCACGGTCTATATGGAGGTATGTTGGCTACCTGGTCGGGGGTTAAGGGAACAGTTTGGTAAAGGTCTTACCATTGTTCAGCGTTTAGAGGTCCTGCAATGGACCTGGGTCAAATTTAGTAGGACCTCCTTCAATGCTTCACGGTATTGGATGGCGGGGGTCCAAACTCTTTGATCCCCTCATAAGTTAACTACTATTAATACTATAACCTGGCTATTTAGGACTGTATCCCTGCTGACTCAGACTACTTAGCCGAGGGTAACGTCACCGCCAAAAGCGGGCCTTACCATAATATTGCATTAATAACTTAATTCATCATCTTCCAATAATCCACCCTTTTAGGATTGTATTCTTGCTGACTCAAACTACTAGGGTGAGGGTAACGTCACCTTCAAAAGAGGGGCCTACTACAATAACTAAGATAATCTCTTAATTATGTGCAAAAGTGCGGAAATAATCAAAGGTTATACTAGATACGAGTCGGAACCAAGTGATTCATCTTGTCTATCTGTTTTTCTTTTATTTTCAGCATTTTAGTTAGTTTTTATTTTTCTTAGTTTAAAAACCTTTTTCTAAACTTTTTATTTTGATTAGACGTTGAGGATAAACCGGTACTAAAAGCTCTTGTGTCCTTGGATGACCTCGGTATCTTACCAACGCTATACTACGCTCACGATGGGTGCACTTGCCCATATGTGTGTTTAGTGTTAGTAAAATATCGTGTTTTATAAATTTAAAACTTGGCTAAAAATAAGTGTTAAAAGGGCTTAAAATATACACCTAATATAAGTAACACTTTACCGCACATCAGTAGTTTATTTCCCTAAACTTTTAATTCCAAAATATTATATTTGACAGAAATTTATTTCAATACACTACTTTTATAAAAGGATAAAATCAAGTCATGGAAATAAACTTGATAATTGGTACCATCGAATGTATAGTTATTATTTTTATATTCCATAAGAGATTTGAAATTTTGTACACATATATGCCTATACCCAATAGAATTTCTTGATGGTATACCCAATATGATATCTTCTGTAAGATAAACATAAAAGAAAATATCATTGGTAATTCATATGAAAAACATGAAGTTATTATAAGAATAAACCATGAAACCTACTATGTTTTAAAATGCCATTTGTCTCAATAAAATATTCCTTGCAATGGAATCTAACAATATATATGAATAAATAAAGTTAGCTGTAAGCATACTTATTACATTGAACCTAGCTATAGTATCAATGGAGACAATGATATATTTGAAACTCCATTCTCCAACCAAAAGAAAACCACAACCATAATAATATCTATGCTTAAATGAAAGAGTTGGGATATTGATATTCACTGGTAACAACCAGGACAGTATTTAGACTTGAACCTAAGAAGAATGCCTTAATATAAAGCTTTGAGATAAGCCAATTACTTACATAGATAAAGTGTGATGGTTATTGGGATTCAGTGAGGATAATTACTAGAACAGTGCCTGTATGATAAATAAGCAATAACAACTGGCCACTGTTATTTCTTGTTTATTAGTACTACTCGGTTCTAGAATATGATCTATCATGAGAATACTGATTTCCTTGTTTCTTAATGCAAACTATAATAAACTATGTACTTTCAAAATCCTAATTTGAAAGAAGTCTATTTATGGAAAATACCATGATAATTACCTCTCCGGTAAAACTAGGCATGGTGCAGTAGACTCTCCAGTTTGTCCGGGTAAGATGGGGTTACCTCTCCGGCGAGACCGGGTGAAATGGGGTTACCTCTCCGGCAAGACCGGGTGAGATGGGGTATATGTTATGATAATAGAATTCCCTAAATAGTGCTATGACCTGATGTCTGACTTGTGAGTTTGTTTACATTATGGGTAATGTGCATACTACAGTATATGAAATATTATATAGACATGTATGTCTATGAGGAAATCTAAAGACTATATTGATTGACAATTAGAAATAAATCATAAACAAGTGTGTCAATGATAATTTTAGATTTATTTATTAGGAATCTCTCGTATACGTCTCTAAATTCCGATATCAAACACTATTTCGTTTGATCATCCGTCTCGAAATTCGTGCGACAAGATGAACAACAGGAACTCAATAAGTTGGAACGCCATAGAAAGTATAAGAATTCCCTTGCGATTATTGACGCATTAGGAAACCTGTAACTAAAAGTTGTGCGAAGACACAACACATCTAACCACTTACACTAATAATTTTACTTTCATTAAGAAATCTTGAGAAAATAAGAATCTCATAGAGAATAGTTCTGGTCAAAGTAAGGTGGAATTCAAAACAATGACCAGAATATACATAGCACCTAGGATCGGTGACAAACCAAAAAGTATTTCTTTATATTTTAGTGAATCTCGAGGATGAGATTTAAAACAAGGTGGGGAGAATGTAACATTCCCAAATTTTTTTATTTAATATATATAAAAACTTATGTTATTTAAAAGGATGCATCATGGGTAAGTTGACCAATGGAAATATGAGATCTTTTGGGCAAGCATAGAAACCGTTTAATAATTAAATTATAAAAATACTTTATATTTAAACCTACTCCATTTTTAATGAAACTTAGACCCAATTGTAGACAAAAATATTCTCATTCTAATAGCATATTTATCATTATATAAAATGTTATATTTTATAAGTTATAAGCGCCAAATAAGTGAAGCAGTTAAATTAAATTATAATAATAAAATATTAACCTTTAAACTCAACATTTGAAAAATAAAAGTGTACGTGTGTGTGTTTGGTGATATACACGAAGTTTAAAAGAAAAAAAATAAAATAAAAATCAATAACTAAAGTTATCTACGTGTGTGTAGTATACAATTTAAAAACAGGACATTAATGACAAATGGATATGTGGCTTTGCTTGAAGCACGCTCTAATCTCAACATGCCATATAAATAGAAATCAGCAGTTCATCATTCAACCGCCAAATCCCTTTCTTTCTTTCATTCCCTCTCTACTATTATTTTTGCCCCCATTTTTCTTTAGTAATTCACCCTAAAATCCTACAAAGTCCTGCCCCGTTTTAAGTATTGTAGCCCCTGATCACTGATACCTTGTCCAAGTGACGTAGGGCCCCGTAACGTATGTCAAGGCTCTGCCTAAATTCGTTGGGGTTCTGTCTCGTGACGTAGGGATAAAGTGGAATTGGGTTACTATACTTAAGTGTGAGTGCACTATATATTTTATTAAATAATCCAGGAGTGGTACCCAAAATATAACAACCCTCATGAATATTTTTCTGACACCCTAATATATTTTAAAATTTCCCAAACTATTCCAAACTACACCCCATACGCGAAAACTGGCCTCAAATATATTAGAGAGTATTAAAAATAAATAAAAACTTAATATTTAAGTTGCGGCGGGCCGCGTAGGACCCCACCCCAACCTTATGCGGGCGGTATGAAGGTGTAGATCTGATTTCGTTTAATTCCTTAAGTTAAGGCGGGCCGCGTAAGCTACCCTTAACACTTACGCGGGCCGCGAGTGTCCCAAATGGTGGCGCAGCCCGGTGATGACACGTGTCATCATCGTGGCAAGGCTACACAGTGACCAGGATAAGCTATACGTTGACCTGGAGTCAATGCGGGCCGCGTAAGCCCTGCTCTCATGTTACGCGGGCCGCGAGGGAGTCCAGTATCTGCACTATATAAAGGAGCCATCGGGTTCAACTAGAATTTGCTCACAATTCGTTTCTCAATCTTAATTTCTGAATAGAAGGCATAATACTCGTGTATTATACCCCCTAATTAGCGAGGTTCTGCTCCATTGTAAGTATTATAACCCCTGGATTCGTAATAGTTACGCTGCCTGATTGATTTAGGGTTCCGTAACAGCTGTCGTGGTTCTGCCCGACGCAGTTGTTGGAATGCCATCTCGGGGAGGGTATCATTAATATTTTCAAAGGGTTATGATACTAACCAATGTACATTTGTATAAATTATAGATTATATTCAGGAAACCCTTACGCGAAGTCTAAAATAGCAATGTGAGTTTATCCTCTTTTTGTTAACCTTTTTGGAATGTTTTACAAAACCTTAATATTTTACAATGTGATTAAGCGGTGATTGAGTCTTTGTAGTTCTTCAATTACTGCCGGTATGTTGGGGTTTTGTATACAAAATGTACTACACTGTGAGTAGTAAGTCAAGGTTGACAGTACGTTACCATTGGACAATGAGTTAGCCAATGTGTAATATGACCCACAAGTCAGTGGATTGATAGTACCAAATGGAGTAATTGTGTAGACATAAACATTGTAATCGTCCTCAATACTGTTTTAATCGATAAAATGTTTCTTGATTAAACTGGGATTCACTCACCAGTATTTCCTGCTGATAAAATGTTTTAAACACATGTTCCAGGTAACTTAGTGTGAAGCCAATAGAAGCCAGCTGGAGAGCACTGAAGGCTTGGAAAAGTGGCAATAAAGTTACCTAAAATAAAATAGATGTTTTTATTAAATCAAATAGGATTTATTCCTATGAAAATGTATGTATTGCAAACTTGGGTTTTTCCCATGTATTTGTATTTATAAAATGTGGTGGTTTACTCTGATAAAATATTTCCTAACTACGGCCCTGATGTAAATTCTGTTGCAAGATTAATAAACAATGATACCACCGAAATTGGCTCGCGGTCGCCCGTTCCCGGGGATTAGGGATCGGGGGTTGTGACACATTGGCAGCATGTCTGTCAGTCACGTATTAGCCGATTTAGGAGCTAGCATAAACCTTATGCCATATAAGGTCTTTGCTAAATTAGATCTGGGTGAACCTTCACCCACTAGAATGAGCATTCGACTTGCAGATCGTTCAATCAAGTATCCACGTGGATTCGTTGAAAACATGCTTGTTAAAATTGATAAATTTGTTTTTCCCATGGATTTTGTTATTTTAGACATGGACGAAGACTCAAAAGTGCCATTAATACTTGGACGCCCATTCCTCAATACTGCGAGGACGATTGTTGATGTGGCAGCAGGCCAAATCACGCTCCGAGTAAATGACGAGCACGTGACTTTTGATATTAAAAGATCAATGCAGCATCCGCAAAGTCACGATGACATGCTTTACTATGCCGAGATTGTCGATACTTGTGTAAGCTCTCATTTCCAAGGCACTATTGAAGAAATTGATACGGACATACATCTGTTGTGTGAGAACCAAGACGACATTTTGCAAGAGGGCCACGAAGTTGAGCAACCAGTTTTTCAAATCGGTGAAGATGGTTCTCAAAGTCCAAATCAATTTGTGGAGATTGACCATGAAATTGAAGAAAAGTCCAAACCATCGGTTGAAGACCCACCGTCGTTGGAGTTAAAAGAACTCCCACCGCATCTCGAGTATGCATTTCTAGACGAGGAATGTTGCTTGCCAGTTATTATTTCAGCATCTCTAGCAAAAGAGGAAAAGAGACAGCTTCTCGAAGTTCTAACGCTCCACAAGAAAGCTATGGCATGGAAGATCATGGATATCAAAGGCATTAATCCTTCTTTTTGTACTCATAAAGTTCTCATGGAAGACAATTACAAGCCTAGTGCACAACATCAAAGGCGTCTGAATCCAAATATGCAGGACGTGGTGAAGAAAGAAGTTATTAAGTTGTTAGATGCAGGGCTGATTTATCCTATATCTGATTCTGTTTGGGTAAGTCCAGTGCAAGTAGTACCCAAGAAAGGTGGTATTACTGTAGTTCCAAACGATAGAAATGAACTTATTCCTACCCGTACCGTCACCGGATGGCGAGTTTGCATTGATTACCGCAAACTCAATGATGCCACCCGTAAGGACCACTTCCCGCTTCCATTCATCGACCAGATGTTGGAACGTCTGTCGCGGAAGTCATTTTTCTGTTTTCTGGATGGATTCTCTGGATATTTTCAAATTCCTATCGCTCCTGAGGACCAAGAAAAGACTACTTTCACATGTCCTTTCGGCACATTCGCCTACAGGCGTATGCCTTTTGGACTGTGTAATGCACCAGCCACATTTCAGCGTTGCATGGTTGCTATTTTCCATGACATGATTGAAGACTCCATGGAAGTATTCATGGATGATTTTTCTGTATTCGGGAGTTCTTTCGATCAATGTCTTGGAAATCTGAAAAGAATGTTAATGAGATGTGAGGAAACTAATTTTGTGCTTAACTGGGAGAAATGCCACTTCATGGTGAAGGAAGGGGTAGTTCTTGGACACAAAATCTCTGAAGCCGGGTTAGAAGTCGATCCAACAAAAGTGGATATCATTTCTAAACTTCCTCTCCCAACCTCGGTCAGAGCAATTAGAAGTTTCCTAGGTCATGCAGGGTTCTATAGGCGATTCATAAAAGACTTTTCAAAAATCGCAAGACCTATGACCCGTTTGTTAGAAAAACATGATCCGTTTGTGTTTTCAGAAGAATGCATGAAAGCTTTCAAGCAGCTTAAACAAAGGCTTATCAAAGCCCCTATTTTAGTTGCACCAGATTGGGCATTGCCATTTGAGATAATGTGTGACGCCAGTAATTACGCAATAGGAGCAGTCTTAGGACAATGAAGGGAGAAACATTTTCATCCTATTTACTATGCCAGCAAGACTCTACATGATGCTCAAGAAAATTATACGACTACAGAGAAAGAGCTTTTGGCAGTAGTATATGCTTTCGACAAATTCATTCGTACCTTGTGTTGTCCAAAACAATTGTGTATACGGATCATGCAGCAATCAAATACCTTTTTAGCAAACAGGATGCAAAACCGTGTCTTATCAGATGGATCTTGTTACTACAAGAATTTGACACTGAGATCCAAGACAAAAAGGGTACTTTAAATGTTGCAGCCGACCATCCCTCGAGACTTGAGCATGGAAGTTCTGAAAATTCACTGGAGGAACCAATAAATGACAATTTCCCCCACGAATTTCTCTTAAGTATCGAGGAGAAGAATGAGTCACCTTGGTTTGCCGACTTTGCAAACTACCTCGCATGTGGAATCCTTATCAAAGGATTTTTCATATCAGCAAAATAGGAAGTTCTTTGCAGATTTGAAGTATTACATTTGGGATGAACCATACTTGTTTAGAATCGGAGCCGATCAGGTGATCCGAAGATGTGTATTTGGAGAAGAGGCAGCCAGCATTCTGCGTCACTGTCACGAAGGGCCAACCGGAGGCCATCATGGAGCAAACTACACTGCAAAGAAAGTGTTAGACTCTGGGTTTTACTGGCCTACAATCTTTCGTGATGCGCATGAATGGGTTAGAGCATGTGATGCTTGCCAGAGGGCAACGAATATCTCCGCACGTAACGAAGTGCCTCAACATCCAATGCAAGTCTGTGAAGTTTTTGATATATGGGGTATCGACTTCATAGGACCATTTCCAGCCTCACGAGGTAACAAATACATACGTCTCAAAGTGGGCCGAAGCTCAAGCTTTGCCTACAAACGATGCTAGGGTGGTTGTGAGGTTCTTAAAAAGTTTATTTGCCCGATTTGGTGCTCCAAAAGCACTAATCAGTGACCGAGGAACGCATTTTTGTAATGCGCAGTTAGAACGAGCCTTGTCCTGTTATGGTGTTCATCACAGATTGGCTACGCCATATCACCCTCAAACGAGCGGGCAAGTAGAGGTTACAAATTGGGGTTTGAAAAGAATCCTTGAGCGGTCCATTAATAACAACCGCAAGGATTGGTCAGATAAGTTAGATGACGCTCTGTGGGCTTTTAGAACAACATTTAAGACACCTATTGGGCCACACCCTTCAGGTTGGTGTTTGGAAAAGCTTGTCATCTACCTATCGAGCTAGAACACAAGGCATTTTGGGCCTTAAAGATGGCAAATATGGATTTAAAACCCGGAGGTGAAGCCCGTTTTCTGCAAATTCACGAGCTCGAGGAGCTAAGAAACCATGCCTACGAAAGTTCTAGCAAATACAAGGAACGAGTCAAGAGATTTCATGACAAGAGGTTGAGAGACCATAAGGATCTTCGTATAGGGGATCTTGTCTTGTTATATAAGTCAAGACTGCGTTTATTTCCCGGGAAGCTAAAATCGCGATGGATGGGTCCATACAAGGTTAAAGAAGTATTTCCATACAGAACCGTCACTATCGAGGATCCAAGCGGGGTAAGTTTCAAAGTCAACGGTCATCGTTTAAAACTTTACATCAACGGACCGATTGATCCGGTGGAGGAAATTCTCGAACTCCACGTCCCGAATACTTAAAAAAAGTGCGGGGAGAATGAGTCTAGCTATCGACTCGCTGACAAATTTAGCTAGCGTGTTGTCACACGCTAAGGGTAATTTTGTTTATATTAGTTTCTAATGTTTATTTCGTAATTCATTAAATTTTCGGTTTTAAACGTAGGAACATTCGATCTTGATCCATAATTTTTGGAGATTTGAAGTTAATTAATTGTTAAAATATATGAAATAGTGCAAAAATGGGAAAATTGGGTGAAATTTCGGAGTTAAAAACTTACTGTGAAAAGTTTTACAAAAAGGCCCAGGTGTTGCACGGTCATGCCAAATCGGCACGATCATGCATTCCTTAGTCAAATTAGATCAGTAATTCATGCATCAGACGGTTATCGGACCGCACTACCGTGCGAGTGATACACCACCGTGCAACACGATAACAAAGGTCGAACCAGGAAAGCGATCTGGAATGGCACGACCGTGCCGAATTCGCACGACCGTGCGGCTCGAAAACCAAACAGTAAAAACAGGGGTATTTAAACGATTCTGCAGTAAAAATATGTCACTTTTACGAAACCCTAGTCGCCGCACGGGAGTTCCAGGTCGCCTACACCCACAAAACACCTAATTTTTGCCTAGTTTTCGCTTCAATCATTTTCCAAGGTATGTTTCCTACTTATTTTGTAGATTAAACTTAATTCTGACGTAGATCTGATGTTTAAACCAAGAAATTTTGGGGTTTTCTTCATAAAATACAAATAAACCCTTGTTCTTCACTGATTAATGTTAAATCGATGGTTCTGATGCTTGATTCAAGGTCTATTCACTGATTACAAGATAAATTTCGAAAAATACAAGTTAAAACCAGTGAATTAGACCAATTTCTGATGTGATTGGCTGTCGCACGGTCACGCCATTGAAACGGCATGACAGTGCCGGTTGGTAATCAAGAACAGACCAACAATTCAAAGTGCGACACCGAGTCGCACGGCTGTGCCGATTTGGCACGGCAGTGCCACACGGGTTTCCGGAAACGAGCTGTTGACCGATTAGGATTGGCATGAAAGTGCCACCAGCCGCACGACCGTGCGGTTGCTGAAACAGAAACAGAAGCTCGTCAACAGCCTGTTCCGATGGCAGCAATAAAATTTTTATATTCTGCTCTTATTTTGTTATATTCCTGTGTGCAGATGAATCACAGATTCCTTCAGTTCAGCGAGAACAAAGCAAAAGAACATCCCTGTATTGCAAGATTACAAGCTTTATGGAATAGACGAGAGCAAATCGGTGAACCAAGAAGGATCAACTGGGAGACTTTAACAACCCTGAACCAAGAAGAAAGGCTATCCGACATGATGTCACATCCGATGTCAAGGTTGTTTAACATTGCACGACCCGTTTATCTTGAGCTAACATTGGAATTCTTTGCTTCATACACTTATGAAAAACCAAGAAGCGAGAATCTAGACTTTAAAAACAGAGAGACAATACAGTTCAGATTGGGGAAAAAGTGGCATAAGTGGACAATTGCTAGACTTGGTAGAAGATTGGGCATATACTCAGCTGAGGACATCAATTCAGAACTCTTCACCAATATCTACAAGTTTGATAATGATCAGCAGCGGGCCAACTTTTGGGCCCAAGTAGCAGTTGGACCACCCTATGAAGCTAGAAAAGCTAAAGCTTCACAACTACGAGACCCGCTTCTGAGGGTCATTCATTAGGTCATGATTCACACCATCTGTGGGCACATGGACAGTGCAGGAAACTGCCCCACTCCAGATCTTCTTTTCATATATTCCTTAGCGACTGGAGTGCATGTTGACCTCGCAGCTATAATGGCTGAATTTTTCATAAACAGTGCGGGGAGAACTACAAGCAGTGAAATCCATGGTGGTGAATATGTGACTCAGTTGGCATACAACTTAGGGATTATGACAGATGATGTAGTCAATGGTCTCACGATGGTTCACGCAGGAGGAGATGTGGATATGAGGTCTTTGAGAGCGATGGGTTTGGTAGTAGATACAGATAATGGCCCGCGACTGAGGGGTCTAAATGGGGAAATATGGGATCCACTACCGCTACCACCACAGGGCGAAGACGTCAACATGGAAGAGCTTGAGCCACCACCACACGATCAGCCACATTATGAAGTGCAACAACATCAGTATCAATACCAGCAGAACTGGCCTCCAGGTATACCTTCCTACCCTGAGTTGTACCAACAGTTCCAGCAAATGCAGGTCTCTCAAGACACTATGAGAGCCAAGCAGAAGGCTATGCGAGCAACTCAAGACGCTATGAGGGCCGACCAGTTAGCTATGAGGGCATCGCAACACACCATGCGGGAGGAAATGTATGCAGGATTTTCCTATATCTTCGGAGGGCTACAAAGCGTATATCCTAGCCACTTCGGCAACCCTCCACAGTTTCCGTTTGGAGACACAGGTATGTATGGGGCGGGTTCATCTGGAACACGCCACCATGATGGTGATGATGATGAGGAGTAGGAGGAGGTAGGGTAAAACAGTTCAGAAACTAATGTTTTATCTTATTTCTATTCAGTACTTTGTTTGGGATTTTTAAACTTTATGTCTGTTTTTAATGTTTTAAGTGTTGGTCCCTTTGCACAGGATCTAATCGTAAGGAACAAGATGAATCGACTTTGTCTAATGTGCGGAATCCATTATGACAAATCTCAGATGATCAACACAGAATTCAACGATTAAACACGGCCTGTTCTTTCTATTAGTCGTTCTGAAAGTACAAAGTTCCGGTAGAAGACAGACACTAGTCAGGTTCTCGCTCGAGTCAAAAGTCTTCAAAGTAATACCCGGACGAGGTATTTATAGGCAACTCAGGAAGTGGTGTGTGTTGTCCGTTCGGATAGCAAGCTATCCGATCGGATGACATCCTGTCCGAGCGGATAACATGCTGTCCGGTCGGATGACTGCTATCCGATCGGATGGCAATCCGATCGGATGACATCAGTCAACAAAAGTCAACACCTTACAGTTATGCCCCGTTTCCTGAGTTGTCATTCTATCTACACACATACATTACATAATTGTTTACAAAGACACAAATATACAAAACATGACTATATGCTGACGGAAGCTACAGACGCTATGCTCTAACAGACTCCCCCTCGGATGTAGCTGTAGTTCCTTCCAGCATAGTCTTTAATTCCTCCTGTTGCGTCTTCTTTCACGAGCTCTCTGTCTTCTCTTATCTGCTTTCTCATCTAACATTCTTTTCCTGATATGTCTTCCTTCAGTCAACCACCATTTTCTATAAACTGGGTCTCCATCACGCTTCCGATCCCATTTGGGAATCTTGTTCTCTTCTGATTCAATAGGTGTTTGATCTGTTGGAGGCACTCTTCCCAACTTTCGTTTACCCAATTTAGCAGCTCTTTCAGCAATCTTTTTAGATCTTTATTCACGCTTATACTTTTTCAAGAACTCATCAATCTCCAGATCTCCCCATCTTGTCTTCCAGTATCTTCCTGAATTGATGTCTTGCGCAAAACACACATCTACAACTGTTTGATATTGTTGTGCTTGAGCTTTGTTTCTCTTTTCGTAAGTGATCTTGTTGTAGAACAAGCAATCGATATCCTTCTTTGAATAGTTAACAAGCCACATTGGATCCAGAATACTGATTCTTCGAGACTTTCCCGTGGACTTGTCATACAGAGAGATAACTGCCTCAGCCATCGTTTCGTTGTACAACCAGCCTTGAAATAAATCATGGAAGTCTTGCTCAATGGCTCTGAGAGGCATATTCTTCAAGCATCTAGGCGGCTTTACATCCAAAGTTATATCTTTTCTACCATTCTCTAGAGATGTAACAATCTGCTTTGGATACTATGGCTTCCAATCAGGATAACCATTCTTTGCTTGCAATTTGATGTAGTTCCACAAATCTTGATCATGTTGTCTAACTTCTGGACCATAGTAGAACTGCTTGATATTCTTTGTTTTCACCAACTCATCCACATCCCACCACGGTAAAGAACTGATATATGACAGAAATTTGAAGTACTGAACTCCTTCTTCCCGTCTGATAGCATAGAGTTTAAGATCTTCAAGATAGCCCCATGATAGAATATCTCCCCATGAAAGATTTTTGTCATGTGTGAAATACTGAAGAGCTCTAAGAGATTTTCTTTCTTTGGGCATATTTTTAAACCACCTTTTTCATTCTTCAGCAAGAATTTCTCTGGGAATTGTTTCTGGAATGCCTTCGGTAGAAACTTTTTCAACAATTTTCCTTCTGATTTCTTCTTCATTTCTATCTTTGAACATTTCAGCAAGTGACGGAAATGTTTCATCAATTCCAGCATAATGAAAATCAGTATCTTCATCGGATGAATCTGAAGCATCTTCAACAATGACTTCATCGTAATGATCAGCTTCATGGGCATATCTTGGCTCAAATTCTTTCTCTGGAGACTGAGGAATCTCATCCTCAATATCAAATTTGAACTTTCCATCTTCCAAACCCAACTCCTCTAACATTTCAGCTCTAGTTCTCCGAACCTCGATCTCACCTTCATATTTCTCATGTAGGTAGACAACAGTAGGGTTTGTTAGAAATACCTGGTCTGCATGTTGTTTTCCAGATGATGAGGCTTCATGTTGAGTATCATCTTCCTGTTCGTTAATTTCATCATTCATCAACTCTTCAATCCTTTCTTGAACATTAGAATTATTGATTAACAAGCCAGAAGATCCTTGATCATCATCATCGTTTTTCTTGTCATCATCATCTTTCTGAACCGACTCGTCTTCATCATCATTTTCATCTTCATTCTCTTCATCATCACCAAGAATTTCAAGATCAGAATCACTAACATCTTCTCCACGTGCTTTCTTTGCTTCTTTTCGTCTTTCCTCAATTTTCATTCTTCGAACAATTTCTTGTATGTTGTAAGGCACTGTAGAAGCTTTTCCAACGAGAACAAATTGTTGTGTCTTCCATTCTAGTAACAACACTTCTTTGGCCTTTCTCTTCTTTTGAATAGTAGCAACTCTTCGAATAACTTCATCAGTATCAATGAATAGAGAAGACTCACCAACCATCATAAAGTTTTGATTCTGTTCATCTTCAGCATCTTGTTCTAGAATATCTTCAACAACTTGCTCTTCAACTTGTTCTTGAATATTATCCACATCAACCATTTCAATGTCAACTTGACTTGAAGACCCACCAGCTTCTTGAGTTTCTTCAATAACATTTTTGTTCTTTTGTATGGCCTCTTCAACTAGTCGTCTTTCTCTTTCCATTCTTCTTTCCTCGACTCTTTTTACTTCAATCTCATGAAATGCAGCATGAACATCCATCTTTAGATGATTTTCCACAACCGCATATAACATGCTGAGCTGATTGTCTTTCATTACTTTATCAGCCTTCATTGCTTCCATCTCCAACTTCATCGCCTTCATTTCATTTGATGTAGCTTCACTCATTTCACTAAGAAGCTGATTAAGAGTCTGATTTACGTCTTGAAGATTCTTTATCTTCACATTTAATGAAGAAATTTCTGTTGTTAGAACTTCAATCAACTTAGAATTATCATCGCCATCATCCCTCACTTTCTTCGTTGTATCTTCATGATTGATCAGCACCATTCTAATTTGATCATGAGCTTTCATCGGCTGATTTACTTGCTTCTTTAAAACATCACGTTCTTCTTCAGCTTTTACCTTTTCTTTCTCAAGCTCTTTAACTTTCTTTGCCAGAATCTTTACTGCTTCATTGTTGAATAAATCATCTCCAAAATTCAAATCTTCTAACGGATCCCCTGTAGCAGGTGGAAGATTTCCAAACAGATCATCTGGAGCTTTGGGTTTGGAAGACCCAAGAGAATCAATATTTTCTGGTATTGGCGAAAATTTTGAAGTAAAGACTCCACCCTCAGTCACTTCAACATAATCATCGTGACAAACTTTCTGTTGAATTTCCGGTTCTTGAGCCTTTGATGATTCAGCATGCTTCTTGCCTTTGCCTCCTTGATCTTTTTGAGCTTTAGCTTCTACTTTCTTTGCACGCACGCTTCTTGGAATAACTCCAGTTTGAACAGCTTTGCGCTTCTTTATTTGTTTCTTTGGTTGATCCGGTTCAAAAGAAGAGTCTTCCTCATCTGATACTTTTTGTTTCTTTGTAGGCCTTTTCTTGAGTTGTGCTTTGCCTCTGCCAAGTGTAGTTGGATCAAGTTATGATTCTGACTCAGTAGCTTCAGAATCTTCATCACTTGAAACATCTTGAACAACACCTTCTGGTTCTTTGCCTTTGAAACTTTTATCTTTAACACTTGAACTTTTCCCTTTCTGAGCAGCAACATCCTCATTCTTTTTCAAAAATCCTTCTAGAGATCGTGACAGCAACTCAGCTACTTCTCGAATAACTGCAGACGGTTCCAAAACTATGTCATCCACCAATTTCTGCTGTGGTTCTGCAAAATAGACATAGAAGATGTCATTAGAATAATATAACATTATAAAATTCTAACTTCTCTTATTACTCCCCCTTTCACTGTACCCTTAATAACAATCTTAGGAACTGGTTTCTTTGGAATCAGAACTGTAGGGGATGACTTGGGAGTTCTCTTTCTCTTCCTGTCTTTTACACACCACCATCTAGTATTCTTTTCAGAAAACAAACTCATTTTCTCATCTCACTATCTTGATGTCTCCAAGCATCATTCTTTGGAGCAACATAAGCTGGTCTACTAATTCTGCATATCATCCTTTTTGCTCCTGTGTTTGGACCCTCAGTAAGTCTGCTTATTGTCTCTGCTGTCATGTTTCTTAGTCCCAAAATATCATCATCACTTTTCTCAAGATCCTTGAACTTATCATTAATCAACATCTGAACAAAGCGAGGATACATAATATACTTCTTATTTCCAGCCTTTGCATTTTCTGTCATGTAGTCAAAAATTACTTGAGAAACATTATATGGCCGGTTCAACACAAGGCAAGTGACAATGTTCATGATATAGTCTGAAGCTTCATCATAGGCACCCTTCCTGTGTGATAAAGCATGAATAACACAGTGTATCAAGAACTTGTAAGCATTACTGAAACTTGTTTTCAAGATCTTTCCATTGACACTTCCTGTAAACCCCATTCTGCACCACAAACCTTTTGCTAGACGTTCAGAAATAATGGTTGGATCACTATCAGAATCTCTTAAGTCTAATACACGTCTCACATCACCAACTGTTATCTTAATCTCCAAATCTACTTTCTTTCCCTTCTCATCTCTCTTTGTCACTGCAGAGTAGATCGTTTTATCATTCTCTTCATATCGTGCAGCATTCCAAAAACATCTAACATGTGATTCGTAAACTATGGTTCTATCAGTTAATGCCTTAGCAATTCTGCTCTCTCTCAAGAATTTTGCAACCTCTTCAATTACTAATTTCTCTGTATATTCTTTTTCTAACAGGCAGTAAATGTTATGCGTTTTCTCCCAGTCCTGCAGAAAAATTCTTGGAATTTTTATCAAAAATTTTCTAACACTGAAGATTTCACTCTACCTAGTGTAGAGACTCGGATGGTCATCCGTTCGGATTGCCCTTTGAATGAGCTAGACTTTGCTGTCCGGTCGGATTGCTATCCGACCGGATTGCTATCCGAGTCTTGTGAATGATATGGCTGTCCGATCGGATGGTCATCCGACCGGATAGTCATCCGTATCATGTGAGTGCTTTTGTTATCCGATCGGATGGTCATCTGATCGGATTTTCATCCGAGTCAAGACAGAAGATGCACAGACTTCAAGAATCAAATGATGTAATGGATTGTCATCCGATCGGATTGCTATCTGATTCAAAACATTTGCACAGATTTCAAGAAATAAATGATGGAACGGATTGTCATCCGATCGGATTGTCATCCGATCGGATTGTCATCCGATCGGATTGTCATCCGATCGGATTGTCATCCGATCGGATTGTCATCCGATTCAAACAACAGTTCAAGAACATTCTAGAAACATCAAAATTTTTCTAAGGCAAATCCTCAAATTGAACACAGATCTACACAGAGAATCTCATCGTGACCAAAACCCTATGTTCAATGTTGTCTAAAACGTCCTAATCAGGGTTTAATTCGACAAAAACTCAACCGATAACCGTAACGTCCTAACATCAGATCTACTTGGTTTTAGCATGTTATGACACAAATTAAACCGGTAAAACTATAGATCTGATCATTCCGAACACAACCCTAAGCTTAAATCTCATCAAAACTGACTCAAACTATCTAGATATGTCCTAAACCCTCCGACAGTGACGTCATCGTCAAGAATATTCAACAAACATCGAATTTTAACAGTTTTGAGTAAGAATTACATACCTTTGCCATTGTAAAAGTTGTGCAAACCAACGATCCAATGATTCGTGCAAAGAAATCCGAAGAAAATAAGATCAGAAAATCAAAGTGTGTGAGAGAGAAAGAAGGTTGTCCGAGCGGGTATTTATAGTGAGACATGAGTCGGATGGTCATCCGACCGGATTGTCATCCGAGCGGATTATCATCCGAACAGATTGCTATCCGAGTGAGGCACACTATTTGACTTTTAAAAACTTTGACTTTTTGAACTTTTATCATTTTCTCAAATTTTATCAGTTTTTTAGAAATCCACTTAAGTATCTAGGTCCAAGTCAATGACCCTAGGTACTTAACTTGCCGACCAAGTCCAACTTAATGAACTTGGTTGACCCGATTCAAAGCGTACTGACATTTTCTTGTTCAACCTTTTTTTTTTAAAATTACAAGTTTCAACTCAATGAACTTGTTTTTGACTTTTCAATTCTTAGATAAGCATGATTAACTCCAAACTCATCTTCCATCCCAGAAACTTCCTGCATCTTTCTCAAACGGTGAATCTGAAGATCAGCTCTCCACTTTGGTTTGTCGGAAAAATAAAGCAGAAGTGTAAAATCTTTTTAGATTTTTAAAGTTTCTATGCTAGAAAAGAGTTATAGAAATAAAATGCAGTAAATGTAAACTATTTACAAACATATTTACAGACAAACTTTTTGTTTGAGTTCGCGTTAGAGGATCACATCAGATGATGACAAATTCACTAGTACCGTTGAGCTTTAAACACTTTAAGTTTTAAACAATTCATGTAGATTGACGATATTGTTGTCCACTTAAACTCAATCTAACAACTTTCGAAATGCTTACCGATACGTTAAGGTATATTAGATTGCACTAAATTCTTATGGACCCCACGATCTTAGCATATCCCCTCATCATGCAATACACTAACTCAAGTAATGCCTTTAAACTTTCATCAACTGTGATTTGTGAGAAAACAACGCAGAATGTTTAAACATTAACAATCAGGTCGATACTTACGTATACGCAAAGAAAGTCCAATGTTTAAACAAAATAAGAAAAATAAAACAAGTTGAAGTTGTTTAGGCTTTAACCACCAGGTCGATACTCCCGTATACGCAGAGGTGATCCAAAGCTTAAACGAAACACCAAAGAAAATAAAGCAGAACATTTAGGCAATAACATCCAGGTCGATACTCATGTATACGCAGAGAATGTCCAATGCTTAAACAAAATAAAGAAATCAAACAAGTTTAAATCTTTGCAAAATGAAAACACAGAATCACAGTGACTTTTCAGCAAAGTTGTGAAAGCTCACAAACTTAACCGGTTTTATGTCAATAGACAATCATTGATTACCGAGCAGGCACACAGTCAAGAAGGACAAAACTAAGTACTATGCTTTTGACCATGTTTCCCACTAGAACTAGGCCTTTTCATTTAGTTTGTATCGTTATCGCAAATCTACTAGTCTAGCTGAGCCTATCGTCACATCTTTAATGAGACTGTTTATCACTTTTTTATCTTTCCAAATCTTTAGCGTACTGTGACAGTCTACTGATGTACTATCATTTCCTCTTTTTACACAAAAACTCATTTTGAATTTTTATCATGTTTTAGGCTTTTTCAAATTTTCTAATGTTTTTGGGTTTTTGAATTTTTTATTATTTTTGTATTTTCTGAAATTATAACATATCTCCCCCCTAAAGACCAAAACAAGTAAAAAATCGACAAACCATTGCAGATTGCTTTTCAACATCATCTACAGTGGTACCTTCATCGACGCCAACGATTTCCTCCGCATCCGATAGTAACTTCATACCATTAATTTTCAAAAGATATTGAAAACGAGTTTTGTCAAAAGCTTTGGTATGTAAGTCAGCTTTTTGTTCATCGGTGTGGATTTTTTCTATTCGTATCAACTTCTTCTCGAAACAGTCTCGGATAAAGTGATGACGAATTTCAATGTGTTTCGTTTTAGCGTGATGAACAGGATTTTTTGTTATGTTTATAGCTGCCTCGTTATCAACAAAGATAGGGGAGTTAAGAAATTGCAAACCGTAGTCTCGCATCTGTTGCTGGATCCACAAGATCTGAGAGCAGCAACTACTAGCAGATACGTATTCGGCTTCACATGTGGATAAAGCGACAGAGGTCTGCTTCTTGCATTGCCAGGTAACCAATCGTGGTCCGAAAAACTGGCACCCCGCTGTTGTTGATTTAGCGTTGACTTTGCAGCATCCGAAATCAGAATCAGAATATCCCTCGAGCGTGAAATCGCCTACTTTTGGATACCACAACCCCAGAGATGGAGTTCCTTTCAGGTAGCGTAGAATCATTTTCACAATTACCATGTGCGAGGCTCTAGGATTTGACTGAAACCGAGCTGCGAGGCAGGTTGGATACATAATATCCGGTCTTGATGCCGTCAAGTACATTAACGAACCGATCATGGAGCGATACATCATTTCGTCCACCTTCTCTCCGGTGAGATCAGGGTTTATCCCATGGTTCGTCGCTAATGGGGTGGACATAGGTGACATTCCTGACATCCCGAATTTTTCCAGAATATCATGAACGTACTTTGTTTGATGTATGAATGTTCCCTCGGGTAGTTGATCAACCTGAAGCCCCAAGAAGAACTTCATCTCACCCATTGATAACATTTCAAACTTCTGCTTCATAACTTTTTCGAAATCTTTGCAGAGTTGTTCATTTGTAGACCCGAAAATTATGTCGTCCACATAAATTTGGACTATCAGAAGATGCCCATCGACTTCTTTTGTGAACAGAGTGGCGTCTATCTTTCCTCGGATGAAGTTGTTGGCTAATAGATGTTGAGACAAGGTCTCATACCAGGCTCTCGGGGCCTGATGTAAGCCATATAACGCCTTATCCAGGAGATAAACTTTATCTTTGTGAATGGGGTCGGTGAAGCCTGGTGGCTGTCCGACATATACCTCCTCTTTCACCTTTCCATAGAGAAACGCCGACTTTACATCTAGCTGAAAGACTTTAAATCCTTTCCACGATGCAAATGCTAGGAAGATTCTGATCGCTTCAAGTCTTGCAACGGGGGCGTATACTTCGGTGAAATCTATCCCCTCCTGCTGACTGAAGCCTTGGACAACGAGTCGAGCTTTGTTGCGAATAATAACTCCTCGATCATCCCTCTTACATTTAAACACCCACTTGGTGTTGATCTTCCTGTGACCATCAGGTAAATCTACCAGTTTCCAGACTCCCAACTTCTCAAACTGACTTAGCTCCTCTTGCATAGCATTGACCCAGGAATCTTCTGTCAAAGCTTCCTTATAGGTCCTTGGTTCAATCTGCGAAACAAAACAACTAAGTGAAAACTCAGTTTGTAAAGAAGCAATAGTAGAATAAAAACAAGTAAGGCCTTGGTCAATTTATCTTCTGGTTCGGACTCCTGATTGCACCTCTCCAATGATTAACTCTTCTGGATGATATGAAAGAGTTCTTGGCATTACTTCGCCTGAAACATCTACCTCGCCTTCCAAATTTGTGACGTTTTGATTTCCAACTTGTTCACTGACTGGAATAGTTTGGTTTGAAATCTGGATTTGCTCACCCTCAGAATCTGAATCACCACTATCGAAAACTGGTCTATCATCAGATTCTAAATTATCGTTGACTGTTGTCTGATTATCCGGAGCATGTTCAGGTTCTGAAGATTGTGGAATCTCATCATGTTCACCAGCATTGCTTGGACCTGCTTCATCATCATTAGAAGCTTGTTGTTTGCGATAAGTTTCTGCTGGGAATCTTTCATCTGATTCTTCATACTCTCTCAGAATATCCAGTTCATCAAAGAAATCTGGTTCTTCTTCAATGTTAAACAAACTCTATAAAGTATCGTAATTAAATCGCCATGAGTCACCAGGTTTCAGCTGCGGCATTGTATAACCTTGACATTCAACATTGTATGTCTCAATGATCTGCTTCAAGCTAGGAATGAAAACACACTTCAATGGACTTGCATAGCCCACGAATATTCCTTCTACACCTTTTTGACCAAATTTACCATGAAAATCTAGAATTGTACAGGGAGACCCAAACGGTTCAAGATACTGTAGATTTGGCTTGCGGTTGTTCATTAGCTCGAAACATGTCTTGTTGAATTTCTTCACTGTGAGAACCCGGTTGAGTGTATAGCATGCAGCTGCGACTGCTTCTGCCCAAAAGTTGATAGGTAGTTTGGAATCAGCAAGCATCGTCCTGGCTGTTTCGATTAGTGTCCTATTCTTTCTTTCAGCTACTCCATTCTGCTGCGGAGTGTAAGGAGCACTAAATTCATGCAATATACCTCTCTCATCACAATATTCTTCCATCTTGTTGTTCTTAAACTCAGTACCATTATCACTTCTGATTCTTCTAATACGCCTTTGGTACAAGTTTTCAATTTTTCTGAACAACGCCATCAAACTTTCAAACGTCTCATCTTTAGACTTCAAGAATGATACCCACGAAAATCTGGAATAATCATCAGTAACCACAAGACAGTAGAGATCTCCTGTAATACTTTTGACATTCACAGGACCAAACAAATCCATGTGAAGTCTTTCCAGAGGTCTTGAGACTGAATTGACTTGCTTTTTAGGGTGTGACTTTTTCTTCTGCTTGCCTTTGATGCAGCTAATACACTCCCCTTCCAGATGAAAACCTTTAATGTGAACACCCAGAACTAAATCATTATGCACCAGGTGATTCATTTTTCGTAGGTGAATGTGGCCCATCTTGCGATGCCACAACTGCGATTCCTTCTCCGTTGCTCTAGACACAAAACAATGAGCCTGACCAGTTGTTGTAGTTGCTACACTCATGTCCAATACATACAGAACATTCACTCTAGGCGCTCTCATGATAATCCATTCTTCAGGGATAACAAAACCTGGTTTCAAGATCAAACATTCTTTGTCTGTAAAGTGAGTGGTATACATCCTGTCACAAATCTGCGAGATACTCAGCAGATTATTCTCCAGCTCAGCAATGTAGTTAACTCTTTCAAACGTGACAATCCCATTGGATAACATTCCTTCACCAACAATTCTACCACCTTGGTTACCTGCGAACCCTACATAACCTCCATTGAAATTTCTAACATCATACAGCAACGCTGTCTTCCCTGTCATGTGCCGAGAAGCTCCACTATCCATAATCCAACGTGAAACGGATTTCGGAAGCTCCTGCACATATCACAAACATTTTAGTGAGATTTTGTTGCCACCCAAGCCTCTTTTGACTCGGGTAACTTGACATTAATGTGAGTTGTTGCGGTATATAATGGTGGAAAATTTTTGTCATTTATCTTCAAGCTCTCTTCAGACCCAATCTCAACCTTTTTGTGTAAAGAGAAATCATTTTTCGGAGGTTGACTAGATGATTGGTCTTTCTTTACCACATACTTCTTTTCAGAAGTTGAGTTTTGTTTTTCTTGTTTCTCATATAAATCCAAAGGTACATACATCTTCTTGGTTGAAGATGATGATTTATCGATCTCAGACACCTTTGGTTTTGGAGAATTTTCTTTCTTTTCAAAGACTTTTGGTTTCCATGTTTGTTGAGATGAGGCAACCCGTTTGTAAAATTTGTCAATTTTATTTACCAACTTCTTTACAGGTTCGTTTTTCTTAACTGACTCTTTTGCAATTTTAGCTTCGACATTTTCTTTCTTCAAAAACTTTTTCTCAACAATCATTGGAGCCTTTCCTTTTGCATCATCTTTTCTTTTCAGATTCTCGACAACTTCAGACTTAGGCTTCAAGTTGGTGCACTTACGTACAATGTGTCCAACTTGATTGCATTTGAAGCATGTTCGGGTGTCAACTACCCGACTTGTGCCTTCAGACTGAGGCTGTGAGGCCTTCTTCTCAAAAAACTCTTTGTTTGATTTTGAAAAATATCTCAGATTCTTCATCAGAAAGTGAACTTGAACTGTTCACAAACACTTTCTTCTCAGCAAACTTTTTGTTTTAAACATTCCTTTTCTGATAATTTTTACCACCCTGATAACCACCCGACCATTTGTTTTGATTGTGAATATAAAAACGCGGTGGAACAACAGGTTTCTTGTAGTAAGCCTTATCTTTTTCAAAATTCATTTGTCTCTTTGTCTGATTCAAACCATCTACTTCAGACAAATCAATTTCAACCAGTTTGAAAACATTTTTCAATTTGTTCACATTAACATTCTCCAGTGGAAACTCAGAATCCGAATACAACTTATCAGATCCAGCCATCTTGTACATCACAAGACCCGGTTCATCACCTAAGTTGTTTTTGGATTTTGGTTTCGGAATGTAATTGTTCAGAAAACATTCATCATCATCAGCTGAATCATTATCAGAATTCAAAACACTTTCAGCCATGCTTTTAACAATATCAGTTTGAACACTATCATCAGATGATGATGAAGAAAATGTCACATCAATTGACTCTGGAAGTTTTATTTCATTTGCTTCATCATTAACCAACCCGGATTTCTTCTTTGAGAAATTGTTTAGAACTGGTGGTGGAACCTGATGAAACCCCACCCCAGTTCCATCAGCATACACATCTTCGCCTGCTTTGTTCTTCCCAATGGGTTTGGGAACAATATGTTGTAAAACAAAGCTTGCGGAGCTGTAACTGTTTAGCTTCAACTGGATGCGTTCATTTTCAATTTTAGCTTCTTGAAATTGAAGCTTCAACTTTGCAATTTCATCCAGTTGTTGGTTGATTAATTCTTCTTTAACCCTCAAAACACCTTGCAATTGACAATTTTCTTTGTATGTTTTACCGTTTCTATCATCAGAATCTTTCACCGTGCGTTTTAGCTTCTCAAAACTTTCAGAAATTTGACGATTTTCAAGAATTAGTTTTTCATTTTCTTTCCTAACTCTTTCTACGTTAATTTTATCAGTTTCGATTTTCTCAGTTAATTCTTTTAATCTGTCGTTCGAAGCTTTCAACATTTTATCACGGTTAAGGATCTGATCCTCAACACTTCGGACTCTAGCAGTCAGATCATCAACTTTCTTACCATTGAGATAAGTGATTGTACTACAAACTTTGCACTCTTTCATGCAATTTTTGCAGTCAATGTCACCATTTACTTTCTTACCTGACGCACTCGTTGACGCATTTGAACTGACCTGGCTTTTAGACTCAGATACGGATTTAGAGTCTACCTCAAGTTCCTTAGCAGCCAGCACTTTGTCAGCCATCTTTCCCAAGTTTTCAGCTGTCAATTCCTGTGAAGTATCAATGATTCCATCATCAATCTTCTTTGACTCTTCTTCACTTTCCTTTTCTTTCTCTTCTTTCTTTTCTCCACTTCCCCACCATTTTCTTTGCCAACCCTCTTCTTCTTCTGCAATTAGTTGAATTATAGTTTCAAGATCGGGGGTCTTATAGTCAATAGCAATGTTTCCCATGGGGTCAAGATAACATTCTCTGTCTGGATCCCATCTCTTCGCCCTTTTTGCTTCAGTGTATATATCAGATATTCTGATCATTCTGTTTTGAGCTATAGTCTTTCTGTTGACATACTTTTCTTCTTCATTCCTGCTATCTTTAAAAGGAACAGGTTCAACAGTCTTTGCCATAAAAGCATATCCAACCGCATCCTCCTCTGGTAACAACTCGCTCCAGTCAAAACCTTCATCGTCATGAATCACAGCAAGAGCTCTGGATTTTTCTTTATTATCTTTAAGTTGTTTCATTCTGGGCGGTTCTGATTTATTCTGATGATAAATCGCTCTCTTGTAGTAATCTTCTTTGAACGGATTTTCAGAATCATCAGCATAAGCATTCCGGCACTCTCTTTTAAAATGACCTTTCTGTTTGCATTTGAAACAGGTCACTTTTGACTTGTCAAAGCCTAACTTGGTAGATGGTCCACCAATAGACTTTCTTCCTGTAATCTCCATAAAACGCTGTGCCCTTCTCACTGCACTGGCCATACACCACCTTATGTCGATCAATTCCATCTCCTCAGGATCTATTTGATCGTAGTCTTCCTTTGTTAGGTTGGTGTTGCCTATCTTGCCTGCCACAAGGCTTTCATACGACTGTAGCACAGAAGCTAAGAAAACCATCTGTTGCTTTGCAGACTCCTCGCTGAAGTTTTGAGCGTTCTTTAAATCGACAGCGATGTTGCATTGAAATAAGTTCTTTGCAGCTGATTGGTTTGAAGTTGACGAAGAGCCACTGTGAAATCCACTGCTTGCACTCTCTTTGCTAGATGTGTTGGAATTTTCAGCAGAAAAAGCTGTCTTGGGAGACGTATTCTTGGGAATCATGCTTTTTGGATAATACAGCTCCAAATTCTGCTGATATGATGAGTGATTGACTTTGTGTGTTTTCTTTATCTCTAGCTCGTGACTCTCTAATCTTTCAATCAGCAAATCAACTGTAAGCTCCTCAGACTTGATCGTATTTTTCAACATCAAGGCGTAGTATTGCCAATCCATCTCATCTGGTAATGAGTCAAACAATTTGTCGACTAACTCTTCTTGAGAATAGGTAATTCCATGTCTCGCCAGCTCCAACTTCAAGTGGCCAAACCTCTCAATCATCTTACAAACTGATTCATTTTTTAAACAACCAAATAAATCAAACTCTTTTCTTAGCAGTTTCTTTTTGTTTTTCACTATATCTGCACTACCCAAGCATTTCACTTCTAACTTTTTACACAGATCTTTAGCATTGTCGTACTCGATCAAAGATATTATATCTTCTCGGACAGACTGAAACAGCAATGCGATGCACTTTTGCTCGGCAATAAAAACTTCTATTTCTTCAGTTGATGTCAAATTTTCACCATTTTCCCCTCCATCACTGTATCCATTCTTTAGACTTTTCCAGCTGGTATATGCAAATGCCTTTAACCATTCTTCAAATTTCTTGGCCCACCGACTGTACTCTTCGATTGCCATCAACTTTGGGGGTTTGTTATATGTTCCGTATGCACTTTCCACACCTAAAGCATCTGACAAAGTTTTCTTTGCATTCGGCGTGTTCTCATTGGTGTTGCTAGAAGTATCATCTCCAGAGTTTCCAGCAAAGGTATACATATCACTGAAAGGATTCATGAATTCGTCCATCTTTCACGTACCTGAAACAGTCAACAAACACTTAGACAATTTTTACACGTTTCAAAAATTTTGAACTAAAACACTTGGATCGGATGGTGATCCGATCGAGTCACTATCCGAATGAGTGACACAGGTTATCCGATCGGATGATGATCCGCTCGGATGGTTGTTCGTTTGAGTGACAAGCTTGACTTTGAAAAATTGACTTTTCAACCTTTCACCGCTCGGATGGTGATTCGATCGGATGACAGGTTAACTTGTTTGTAACTGTAAACTAGAACTTCCAAATCCTATCCGATCGGATTGCTATCCGATCGGGTGAGAAAATGACGTAAGCAGATGTTCTTGAACAAACTGAATCACACCACTCGAATAGTAATCCGAGCGTGTAACAATGATGATGTCAGCAAACAACTAGCAGATACTAACTAATCCAATCCGTTCGGACAGCTGTCCGAGCGAGTGGATGACATCAGCACATATGAACAGCTAAACATGGTTTTTGATGAATTTGATCTAGTTTCAGGTTGAATTTGATTATGAAACTTAGTAGGATTATACTTTGATTGATTGCGAATCAAATGATATCGATTTTATCAATTTTTAACCGTGGATTCACGTTCAATTTTAAGTTTTTCTGATTTTAAGGTGACAAACTGAGAAATAATGCAAGAAATGAGTAGAAAGAGAAGAAATATGTCAAATCTCCGGTGAAATTTGACTTTGATCTGCAAAATAAGCTCGAATTCTGGTGAATTCGGTGTCGTTGATCTCGATTCAGCTCCCTGGATGCTCTGATACCACTTGTTGGTCCCTTTGCACAGGATCTAATCGTAAGGAACAAGATGAATCGACTTTGTCTAATGTGCGGAATCCATTATGACAAATCTCAGATGATCAACACAGAATTCAACGATTAAACACGGTCTGTTCTTTCTATTAGTCGTTCTGAAAGTACAAAGTTCCGGTAGAAGACAGACACTAGTCAGGTTCTCGCTCGAGTCAAAAGTCTTCAAAGTAATACCCGGACGAGGTATTTATAGGCAACTCAGGAAGTGGTGTGTGTTGTCCATTCGGATAGCAAGCTATCCGATCGGATGACATCCTGTCCGAGAAGATAACATGCTGTCCGGTCGGATGACTGCTATCCGATCGGATGGCAATCTGATCGGATGACATCGGTCAACAAAAGTCAACACCTTACAGTTATGCCCCGTTTCCTGAGTTGTTATTCTATCTACACACATACATTACATAATTGTTTACAAAGACACAAATATACAAAACATGACTACATGCTGACGGAAGCTACAGACGTTATGCACTAACATTAAGTAGTATCTTTGCTTTGTTTGAATAACGGATTTGGTTGAATTATCTAACATTTTGATCAATGGTAATGTTGGCTATTTTAGCGAGTGACATAATTGGCAGATTTATAAAGAAATGCACACAGAGTTGAGACGACTTCAAATCAAAGTCTACTAAAATGAGTCAACTCAAACTCTGAGGGAGCACATCTTTCCCTTTTCACATTATTAGTTTAGCTCTTCATAATTGCTTAACTAATATGTATTTCACATTGGGGACAATGTGAAGTTCAAGTGTGGGGAGGGGTTTAAAAGGTTTTAAACTTTGTTTGTCCTTAATTGTTCTCATTTTTTGTATATATTTTCGAAAAAAATAAATAAAACAAAAATGGTCAATTTGTGTTCTTTAGAAAGCATCAAATGTGATAAAAATCGACAAGCTAAATTGATTTTGGAAAAAGATAACAAAAAAAACGTGACAAAACAAAACGAAAGACTTGCATGTTTATCTTTATATTTATACCCATTCCTTTCGTTTACGTGAGCATATTTTTGAGCCTTTAAAGCTTTCTTGTCAAATGCTTCTTTGTTTTTGCGGAGAAATGAGTGAGCCGGATGTTTTATGTAATTTAGAACTTGTCATTTGAATACTTTTCAAAACCATGAATGTGTGAAATTACATAGAAATGATAGAGGCATTTAGGATAACCCTTTGTCAGCCTTTTTCTTTGTTTATATCCCGCATCCAACATCGTCCATTAGTTCGCCATGTTGAGCCTATTTTCCGTATTTTTCTTAAACTTTACCCAAAATATTAAACTTACTCACCCAAATTTAACCTTTTCTCATTCACCCTTATTTTCGTTAAAAATTTGGCCATAAGCTTTCTAGTCTATAAAGTTTCACTTTAGAATGTTAAAAAAAAAAAAAAAAACGTTTGTCAAAACTCTCTAGGAAAATTAAGGAAAAACTATCAAGAAAGAAATAGAGAGTTGATGTATAAATAGAATAAAATATGAAGACCAACACAAAAGTTTAGCAATGTGTTCAGAATCCTAGAAAATAAAGCAACAAGTTGTTGGCCAAGTTTTGACCTTTCTTGCTACCTTTCAAATATCCATTCCATACCCTTAACCAAAGCCTAACGTTTCAACCCATCAAAGACCTCTTGATTTATGCTTTTCACATATTAATTGGCGGAGATTAGATCTTTTGACAAGCTTATGATATTGCATGATTCATTGACTAGGCATCGAGTGTTTTACATACACATTATATGTATGATTCAGAAATTTAACCGAGTGTGTGTGAACATTGTGAGAAGTATAAAGATTTGCATGCTTAGTCAATCAAAAGTTGAATCATCGCTTTATAATTGTCCTTTCATAAATCTAACAAAGCTTGTTTGTTTTAAATCTTTGATGATGACTTTTTGAAAACCAATTTGACCACCAAACAAATTAGTGAACCTTGTAAATATTCAGATTTGATTCCGTATTTTATTTTTAGTTTGCTTGAGGACAAGCAAAGTTCAAGTGCGGGGATGTTTGATATACGTTAAATTATACATGTTTTTATACCCCAAAACACTTTCGTTTTAAGCATTTTTGACCGAAAACACAACGTTTAGGTGCCAAAACTGGTACTTTTATATTTTCAGGTCTTAAACAGAGCATAAAGGAAAATTCTGATGAAAACGGAAAAATTCTGATTCATTTCTGACGAAAATGGAAAAAATCTGATGACTGCCAGGTATGGCACGACCGTGCCATCCATCGGCACTACCGTGCCGATGCTCCGATCTCGGAAGCACTGCCAGTGCGATCAGGAGTTCCAACTGTTTCTCAGGCCGCACTACCGTGCCACCCGAAGCATGACCGTGCCAAGGCTTGACCAAGGCTTTTGATCAACAATCTGATGACATGGCACTACCATGCCACCAGCGGCACTACCGTGCCGATCTAATGACCTAGGCAACTAGTCCACTTGACTGACTCGGGATCGCTGAAACTGACGTCACCCGACAACACCTGCCGCACGACCGTGCCGATGAAGAAATCTCCTATAAATACAGCCATTCGCTACTGGTTCAAGTGTTGGGTTTTTCTCCATGTTTCTGGGCGATTTCTGGGTTACGAAGCAGTCCTGATCAGACCCATTTGAAGCTTAAAGATCGAGTGGAAGCATAACTGATCCAACCCATCAATTCCTTGCTTGTTTATGGTTCGATTCCTTGTTCATGAACATGTATTCTGATCATTTTGCAAGTTATGAGCTGATGTTAGTTTATGTTTAATGTAGTTTATGTAATAGTAGTTATAAACTTGTTTTTGAATAATTTTTATGTTGTAATCTTGTTTGTATGAAACTTAAGGACTTTTTCATGTTTGAATCTGCATGATTATATAATGAACGTTTCATTGATGTTGAGTTCGTGATTATGTTTGATTGTCTTGGATAATGAATCTGTGGTTAGTGGGATGGTAGCTATTTCTTGATTAATCACTTGTTTGTAGACTTTGTTTACACCATGAAACCAGACCAGGGTATTGGTTTTATACAAGATATATCTTATTGTGATTAGGAATACTTTCTTACACGTAAGGGTTCTAACGAATTATATGGTGTTGATTACATGTTCTTGAATGCGGTTTATGATCCTTATTTAGTAGTTTTGGTCTGAAATTGCTGACATGGTAGATTTGTGTTTAAGACTTGTAAAGGTGAAATTGTTTGTTATATGATCTACATAATTGCTTATCCTCGTGGCTGTATTGTGACCATCGGTATTGCTTTCTTTGATAAGTGAGGTTAGGAATCCAGACCCGGTAAATAACCTATGTTTAAAGGTTTGCATGAATGAATATCAATAGCTCGCTAATGAATGATTTTAGGTGGTTAACTTGTGACGATCGCATTAACTTTCCGAAGAATCATAATGCTAGAAATCCAGACCCGGTAACTAGCTGTCTCGAAATTGGAAAATTGATTAAGTGCTTTTGTAACATATCTGATAGATAACATGTTTAGGTTGTTTGTGAAACAAGATAATAGTATATTTTTATTTTAGTTTTAATTTAGATAATTTAGTTAAGAAATCATTCACGTATCCTTTTATCTGGTAAAATACTGACAAAGATTTAGTACATTATAACGCCCGTGTTCCATGGATCGATATCTGGCTCTTACCAATACTTTGTTGTATATATGACGGGATACACTTGTCCTTTGTTGTGTGTGTTTTAATGTTAAGGTATAAACCATTTTTATAAATATAAAACACCATTTCGCTGGGCGTGTGAAGATACTGTAAATAAATGTATATAACCGCCCACATCAGTAGACCATACTATCGGATCAAAATCCTCGGCTGAGAATTCCGCATCAGACGAAACTTACTCACCGGTACGGAAGAGACGTCACACGACTCTACCAGATCCCCGACTTGATTTACTTGAAGCAGGATCCATCAGTTTGTCCTTGAATCTTCTCCAACTTCCAAGGTACCCACTCGACCTCATAGTCCAGCATTCCTCCCACATGCAACTTGCATGAGGAAACAACACTAGACTGGGGGACTTGAAGGGGTATGGTCCCAGATCTCGCACCAACATGGCTGCGAGTGACCATTACCCTTACCAAAAACCCCCACTGGCAAGAACTTATCTGTGTCCGTGCGGGCACGCGCGAACATAGTGGTCGAATCTAATCTGTCAAGTGATAAGAAGACTTACCTTGTGTATGAAAATGGGTGTGCACATAGCGATGCGGCCTAGCACCACATCCTATGAACATTTTCATCACGACAAGGGATCTGAACAACAGCAACAGTCACCACGAGTGGCGATGCGGCCTAGCACCGCATCCCACAGTCCTGGCCTGAGTGAGAACGCGGAAACAACAAAAGTTACCGCAAGCAGCGATGCGGCACGACACCACATCCTTCCCACGAGGCAAGTGGGACTGACACCACAGTCCAAGTGGCACCAATGATAGTCGTTTGTCAGCCACACGTAAGCAACAGACTGACACCGCAGTAGGACGTGGCTTCACCTCCACAACCGACAAGCCTGACACACCTGCATAAGGGCGGCGCATGTCAGTCTAGCTACTTAATTACCCTCCTTCGCTCCTCGGCTATAAATACCCATCCCAAACCAGGTTTGAGGTATCTTTTCTCAACTCTCTCACTACTACTATGATCACACACTTTGCTTCACGAGCAAATTTCTGATTCTCATGCCGAAGAGTGGTAATAAGGAGCACCCCCACCCCATCCTCTTTGTTACGAGTCACGGTTTGTTTCCCTTGTCCAGGAGATAGACCAGCTGACGATCCAGCCACCGATCCTCGGAAAGAAGGGATTAACCCTACTTGACGAGACCAGTGAATTAACCTCCCTTGGTTAACCACTGTTTCATCAATGGTATTTATAAACAATTAAAAAAGTAGTATTGTCAAAATAAAATATTAGTATGGAATACCAATAAACATAAAAAATATCAGACATAGATTACTATAATTAACTATATTATTATAATTAGAGATATAATTTAATAAGTTTTGCTTTATAATAATGCTCATTTTAGAGATTTGTAATTTGTAAATATAACAATCCCTTATAATTTTTCATTATTTCATTATTACATGAAATTTAATATGTAATTATTTATTATAAATGTATTTTTTACCGTATCATTTTTGGTACCTAACCCATGTAGTGCTCAATTCTATAACATATTTAATAGGAAAAAGTGAACATGGGGCTGTTGCACACCTAAGCATAGATGTAAAACTTTTCAAAACTATGTCGTTTTGATTAATTTATCTCAAAACTAAAAAATAACTACGAACTAAAACTGGTTTTTGCTTTCGATGAGATGCATAAACAATAAAACAGTTAAAAACCAAACCCTAAATTAAATTCAAGGGAAACAGGAAGGCAAATAAAATGATAAATTTATATTAGTTCGATGTTGTGCAACAATAGATATAGAATTTCCAAGTCACAAAATTATCCCACAGTTGTTAATTGAGTTGGTAGCGCTGTATCGAAATCCCATAACACAAAAAAATTAATACTTTTTAATTAAATTGATTGGGCAGAGCCATAGAACCCTTTTCAGTTAAATTAATTTTGATTGGGCACAACCATATATGGAATTCCTAATTCACAAGGATATACACTGTTTTCAATTGAATTGGTTTCTACAGTTTCGGAAAGGATTTCATTCGAAAACCCGCCATTATAGAGTTTGGTTTCTATTATTTCCACTGTAATTCAATTTCAGTGAAAGCAGTCAAGGTTAGTGTTAATGATTGATTGTTTTAAGATTTAGTTATGAGATAAATTAATTAAAACGACGTAGTTTTAAGTGGTTTTACATCTAAGCTTAGGTGTGCAACAGCCCCATATTCACTTTCCCCTGTTTAATAATACTTAATTATGTGGTTCTACTATTCCATAAGTCCCAATGGTTTGTTGTTTTAGATTATAGCCTCCAATTTCTTTTGGTTCATTGTTTTTGTTTTAGTTTGGAGGCTCTAAGTGTAGCAGTTGATGAGGGTGAGCCAAGTGTATTCCTTGTTTTTCCACACTTAGAGCCTCTAATTTCCTTTGACTATGGAATATCAAATAAAATATATTAGTGAGGGTTTAGTCTAATTATTTTTCCATTAGTTAGGAGATATAAATTAATTAAATTTCTTTGTATCTAATCATTTGTATTCATATATAATTGATTTACACAATATCTTACGAAGTTATAACTGTTTTGTAAAAAGTTGGTCTAGTTAATAGATTATCATAATAAGCTTTGATAAATTGTAATGTTACGGAACCAATAGTTATCTTACACTTTTAATAACGACAGAGATTCATCAACAAAACTTATTATATAAGTCGTAGACTTATGGCGTTCGATTTGTATTAATCAAGAAAACTTACACATTTAATACGAGCTTGGTACACACAATATAAGTCTAGACTTGAGGCATTTGATTTGTGTTAACCGTAGACTTTTATCAACATATGTTTGGGTGCATATCCACTTGGGAATGGCCCATGGTAGTAGGAGGTCAAAGGGTTCAATCAATTCCCATGGTATGCAAGTTTAGATGTTCTAAAAAAAATATGTTTGGGTGCACAAAATTCGAGTTGACGATCCCTTTCATGAACTTGCATAAGGGGTTCCACGTAAGATATTGTTTGTGAAATTCGTGAGCTTTTTGTTGTCTTCCTGTTTATATATATTTTTTCACTTATTGTATGATTTTTATGATTCATGATGTTGCCCATGCTTAGTAGACTTGTATTGTTTTGTATATTTTTGTTTTTAGGCCATCTCAAGACTCCTTTTAGACTTGTATACTCCATGAAATAATCAAGATGATGCTAGACGTTAGGGACGTTAAAAAAATTAAAAAAATGAATGAAAAGAAAAGTAAGAAGGAAAAGTGGAAAATTATGATTACGGTGGAATTTAAGCAAAAAAGATGGATGCATCAAAGGGTTAAGATATATATAGTGTATGATGAAAGGGTACCACAATGTGATCGACTTACATGTATGATTAGATCATATACTAGCATATTGTCACGCCCTGCATGAATTCGGCTCAAAATTCTCGGATCCTAGAACTTTCCGGGACTATCTAGTCGCTTCAAGAGTGTCCGGAAGACTCTGAAACAACCTACAAATTTCCAGCCAACTTAGGGAGCATGGAAAGACAGAAAACCAGCGCAAGAAAATCCTAGAATCACCTAGAAAATGCAGGTTAAAACAACCCCTAAAGTAGAGCCATGGAACTCTCTAGAATCAACAAAAAATAGCCATAGAAATCTAGATATTTACATGGAAAAACTAGGACATACTTGATAGATTTTGTATGAAGTGTTCTAGGTTTAGAACATGCTAAAAATGTAATGTAGTAGTATAAATAGGTGATTTGAGGTCTCATTTCAGACATCCCTTGAACTCATAAACATCTTATACTTGTAAAAGCTTTCTTTTGTAATACAGAAAACCTTTTACGTGTATACTTGAAATCAAGCATCACAAGCACCTACAACAAGACTTCCGCTATTAAAATGCAACGACCTCAACTTGACAAGGCTTACTTAGATCCTTATCTATGGCCATACGATAGTTGAAAGACTAACTCCGTGACAATATGCATTATTGGAGCAATATGTTACAACCGTGACTAAAGATACGTAACCAAGGGCGACAACACATGGAATAGTCTTTGTTTCCATCCATATGATAATGATAAACACTAGTGGTTGATTCTTTTTATGCTCATTCGCTTAGTTGGATGTAGTGATCTTTCCTTCAAATAATCTAACATGGTTCTTTTGCAAAGTTCATATTATTTTTGGTAAAAAGCTGAAGTATGGTGTGATAGAGGATGGCGTCTGATGGATTTTTGAGAAGAGTATTCCTTAATGCATAGGTATACTAAATATATTTTGCCTAGAATGTGGTGTTATTCTCTTTGGCTATGGTTGATATATATGGGATAGAGACCTAAAATTTGTTTTATCAGATGGGTGGGTGGGTGTATCTTATTTGGATTACGGTGCTACACTTTTGGACGAGTCAAATTTACAGTATAACTAAAGTGGGGCAGGGGCATTATAGGTATTTATTTTTATAAAGATTCAGACACTAAAGATGAGGTGGTATGATGTCAAAATTGTTTGTCAAAATAAAATTATTTCTTATCCTGTTTAAAAGGGATTAGGAGTATTTTGGGAATCTTGAAACTGTATTGGTTAAGCAGTTTAATTTTCTGATGTTTGTTCCCGTTATACTGTGGGACAACAAGGTAGGGATTGGAATAGGTTCCTTTTCTGTTCTAACTAAATATGGAAATTCTGGGATACTAATGTAGTGAGTGAGTCTAATGGAGCCATCAATCTGGTGGAAGTTATGAAAGACCAAGGGCTGACTTTCATTTTGTTAGTTGCACAAAAATCCATTTTATGTTGCAGTTTTTGAAACATTTGGGTCAAACTAATGAGGTTGGTTATTGGTTAAAGTTAGTGGTGTGATAGACAATTGTTTGTTAGGGGAAAATTTGGGATATACTTATGGTGCTTAAAAGCTAAAGGTCTTAGAGTGGCATTGGGCTAGAAACATAAAAGCAAATGGAGAAGTCCACAATTTGGTCAACAATTCGAATTTGGGCGATAAGTGGAAATATTGTGTTTAAAGGGTATTTGGGATTATTGAACGTTTGGGAGCTATTAAATTGGATTAAAGATTGTTATAATACCGTGGTTGGTTATGTTATTAGTATTGGGGATTTTTTTGGGTAAATGGAATACATATGATGAATTCAAGATAAACTACATTAGTCGGCGCAACATGCTTGCAACATAAAATACACACCATGAACCCTCATGCGTGTTCATGAATGATTCGGTCCCAAAGGCTGCCGGGTCCCAAAGGCTGCCGGGACCCTATTCTTGAACACAGGTTCAATTCTGCTTCTTTGTTATGGGATTTAGGTACTTTAAGACTTAGAGAAAGTCAAACATGGGAGACATAAGGCAGGACCCTATCCATGTTGTTAGGACATTAACATTCACCTTAAAAGTTTGCATTTGTAACACTAAACATGGATATGGAAACCTTATTCTAGATTGGAGGCATGTGTGTGTTGTGTATATCAGATCCACTTGGATCAAATCCTTAGGGATCGAGGGTGGGTATGCAATGGGTAATAGGTGGAATAAGGGACTCAAAAGCCTCAAGGGTAGTCATCTCACTAATTACTCTACACTTTAGTTCTGCTCTGTTTTTTTAATTCTGGTTTATGTTTGTTTTTTTGTAGGAAATTTGAGCCTACTTTTATGTTTCGTGGTCAGTCTACAGGGTACATCAACCATTCTTGCCACATCTGCTATATGGATTTGAATTTTAGGTCCTTATATGCTGATGGGATGCACAGACCAGGGAGATATAAGGCCCGGGCTTGTCATTGTGTTTAGGACATATATTTCCACCTTTAAATTGTTTTGTAAGTTTCTAGATCATAACAATGACAAGCAATCCTTCACAACGTTGTTTTATTCTAAGATCTTTTCTTGTTTTGCATTTGAATCTTGTGAGTCTGACTTGCTTGGGTCATGGACAATCATGGGATGCTTAGGTTGGGTACATAGTCACATGGAACGCGGTTCGGTCCGGTACGGGGAACGAAAACGGGTACGTAGTTCGTGAAAGTTTAAAATTCGGTACGAGGGGGGGTAGGTTCATTCGGAACGCCAATTCGGTACGCGGTACGGCGTACCATATAGTTTGGTACGTCGTATCGTATATAAAACAATAATTATAATATAGTTTATAAAAAAATCCAATCTCAAAAACAAATTTGATAATCATATCCAAAATTCAAAAGCATTTCATAACCATAATCATATATATATACACGTGCAGATGTAAAATTGGCGCCAATAGCCAATATATATTAATAATATATAGTGTATCTTCTAAATATAATAATATACATGCAGATGTATAATTATAATCCCTAATACCTATTCTAAAATCTGTCAGATATATCTTCTAAATATAATAATATCAAATACAAATATAGATCCTAAAATAATGCAATCAGTTACATTATTATAGGTCGGCTATAGGCTTCATTAAAAAGGCGGGAAAAATGTCTAAGGTTTGCAATTCGTGCATCTATAGCCTGGTACGCGAATCGAATCGTTCCGAAACGGCGATTTTTTCAATCGGAAACACGTTTTTCAGTGATTCGGAACGAGTATTGTGTTAATCGGGTACGGTCTTTTTTCCGATCTGGTTCGCGAACCCAGGCCGAATGGTACGACTCTGTACCCGATTCTGGTACGGCCGAACCGATTCGAGATTCGAGGGGGGTTCTACGTTTCCTGTGACTATGGTTGGGTAGGTGATATAAGGGCGAGTGAGGTTGAGGCCATGAGCCTGTGTAGATATGGCAAAAAACCTAAAGATAATCTAACATGGTTCTTTTGCAAAGTTCATATTATTTTTGGCAGAAAGCTGAAGTATGGTCTAATAGAGGATAGAAGTCTAATGGGTTTTGAGAAGAGTAATCCTTAATGCATAGGTATACTAAATATATTTTTGCCTATAACGTGGTGTTATTCTCCATGGATATGGTTGATATATGTGGGATAGAGACCCAAAATTTGTTTTTATCAGATGGGCAGGTAGGTTGTATCTTATTTGGAGTATTGGGCTGCACTTTTGGACGGGTTAAAGTTACAGTATAACTAAAGTGGGGCAGGGGCATTATGGGGATCTATTTTTATGATGATTTAGACACAAAAGATGAGGTGGTATGATGTTAAAATTGTTTGTCAAAAGAAAGTCATTTCTTTTCCTGTTTAAAAGAGATCGGGGGTATTTTGGGAATCTTGAAATTGTACTGGTTAAGCAATTTGTTTTTCTGATGTTTGTTACTGTGATATTGTGGGACATCAAGGTAGGGGTTGGAATAGGATCCTTTTCTGTTCTAACTGGATATGGAAATTTTGGGATACTAATGTAGTGAGTGAGTCTAATGGAGCCATCAATCTGGTGGAAGTTCTGAAGACCATGGGCTGACTTTCATTTTGTTAGTTACACAAAAATCCATTTTTTGCTGCAGTTATTGAAACATCTGGGTCAAACTAATGAGGTTGGTTATTAGTTAAAGTTAAAGAGTTGGTGTGATAGACAACTGTTTATTAGGCGAAAATTTGGGATAGACTTATGGTGCTTAAAAGTTAAAGGTCTTAGAGTGGCATTAGACTGGAAACATAAGAGCAAATGGAGAAGTCAACAATTCAAATATGGGTGATAAGTGGAAATATTGTGTTTAAAGGGTATTTGGGATTATTGAACGTTTGGGAGCTATTAAATTGGATTAAAGATTGTTATAATATTATGGTTGGTTGGGTTGTTAGTGTTGGAGCATTTTTGTAGAATTGATAAATGGGTCAGGAGTTGGGTTGGAATGTGGGCATTAAGAAGCATAAAACCCAGTTATTTGTGTATGGGCAGACACATTCTTGGACTTATTAACAAGATGGATGGATGGATTTGATAAGGATATTTGGATTGAGCAAAGTATTTGTAAATCGGTCTATATTGTAATTGTAGTGGGGAGAATGGATGGATTGAGTTTCATTTGTAAAAGGACTGTTATTTGGATCAAGGAAAGCTGGCCTTGTACATCACTCAGTGGGCCTCAAAAAATTAATCATGCGATTGAATTAATAAAGAAGAATAGGCGGGCTTTATGGATGGTGATTGGGCCTAATTGCTATGGAAAGATGATTTTATTGGTAATGCTATATGGGTCACTTTGCATTGGACTATGGTGATGTTTGCTGGTCAAGATTGGACCCGGTTTATGACATGGGTCTGGATCGATGTGTTCGGTTGGGCTTTGATATGGTTTATTGAAGAGATTGGGCGCTAGAGGATTTTATGGAATTTTATGCTTGGGCCGATACACGAATGAAAGAAAGTTGGACATGATGATAAAGTGTATAGGTTTTTATTTTGCTTTGGATTTAATGTACTTTTATAGTTTCTGTAGTAGAGTTTGCGTTTATGTGATAGGCCTCTCTTGGCCTTTAGGTTTTAGAGATGGGCTTAGGTGTTTTGTTTTGTATAGATTAGCCTATATTTGTTTTTTAACCAAAATAGATCTTGTGCCAATATCATGGGTGTAGTTTGGTTATGTTTATATTCTTTCATTCTTTTCTAATAAAAGTTTGCCTGGATTTTCGTTTCAAAAAAAAAAAAAAAAAAAAAACCCCACAAACTAAACCGTAAACCTTAATTCTAAACCTTAAATCATAAATCATATGTTAAAACCTAAAAACTAAACTATAAACTTTAAACACTAATGCTAAACCTAAAACCCTAAAGCTAAATTCTAAATCATAATCCTAAACGTTAAAACAAAACCCTAAACACTATACTAACCCCAAAACCCTAAAAATAAACCCTAAACCCTAAAGCTAAAACTAAATCAATCACCTCAAAACATAGATGTAGAATACTTATGTTTCAGTTTTAAACACGTATATACATATATTTAGTTAAAAATTGACAATATACACATGTGTATACATAAAAAATGAAATAAAAAACCTAACAAAAAAAAAAAAAAAAAAAAAAAGAAAACACATTTTCTGCATTTTTGCCTAGAAAATATGTGTGGTTCAGAATGCTTCTCGTGTTTCTCAATTAGCCTAGTGGTCCTCACACAAACCTGAACCTATATATATATATATATGATAAGGATCAGTTAGGAACCACCCTTTATTGCGAGAACCGCGAGAACCAATGTGAACACAACCAAAAATACCTAAAAAACACACAATTTTTTTATCATTTAAAAAAAATTATATTTGTTGGTGCACTTGTGTCTGTACTTTGTCTGTATTTTGTCATGATGCAAAACGATGTCTTTGTTAGTCCTGTAAGTTTGACCAAGTCAACCATCCTCCTGGTTTGACTCGGCCAAACAGTTAGACAATGGTTGTAATATGTCTGTGTCGAAGGATGTGTCATCGAAGGATTGTTTAGATCCTTCGATGAGCTCGAAACATAAACCTTCGATGGATGAGCTCGAAGGATATCTCGAAGGATATCATCCTTCGAGGTATATGTGGATCCTTCGATGTGTTTCAGGTCGATAGATGATCTTTCGATCATTCTATCTGATCCTTCGACCAGACGTGCTGTGACGGGTATATATACCCATGTTATGTGTTCACTTCATTAAGAGACACAAGAGAGACAGAAGGTGAGAGAGACAGAAAAACAGAGAGTATTCTGTTGAGAGCATACACACACGAGTGTTTTAGAGAGTTTGCAAAACACATTTGTAAACATAGCTTTGTAACCGAACCTTTCATTCGTATTAATACAAGTGGTGTTAATCGGTGAAGATTGTGTGTTGTGTTTGTGCTTGTTCTCGTATAAACTATCGGTTTGCATGCTAGCTTGGATTCCGCACTCGCTAGTGTGTTAGACATAACAAGGTTAAGGTTTGACCTCATCCTCCGAGGGACCTACAAGTGGTATCAGAGCCGTGGCTCTTTTCCTTGTTAAAAACCGAGTTTATACAAGACTTTGGAGTGTTTTGGACAAAAACTCACTTGGTTTAGCTCCCGTTTTTAGTGTTTTTCTCGCTGTTCTTGTCGTTAAAACGTGTTCTAAACTTACCGGGTGTGTTAAAGGACGGGTTGGGTAACTTAAAAACTTGTTTTTAAGAAGTTTGGTCATCTCCGGCCAAATTCCGGCTTACTCCGGTGACCGGTTTCTGGGTTGATCCTTCGATTTTTGGTAATATTTTATTATTCAAATCTTGGTTTTGGTGAAAATGATGGTCTGACCATACTTTCTGCCGAAAGATTTCACCAACCCATCACCTTTTTCACCAACCTGTCATTTTCGTCTGCTGTGTCAGTGCAGTTCGAAGGATATCCTTCGAAGTCGAAAGATCATCCTTCGATCAAAGGAAGTTCGATAGATTATCATCCTTCGAACATCCTTCGAAGTCTGTGACTTATCCTTCGATCCAAGGAATCTTTTCGAAGCATACATCTTTTGGTCTACAGTTCTTTTTCGAAAGATAAGGATCCTTCGTTTGGAGAATCTTTCGAAATCATTGTTCGAAATTCAACAGTGATCTTTCGAACACTGTTGACCCTTCGAACAAGTCTTGATCCTTCGATCCTAGTCTGTTTATGTTTAACAAATTTGTGATTTTCAGGTATTCTTTTTCTTGATCAAAAATGAATTCGATGTGGGGTGTTCCGATAAATACAGAAATGTATTATGGTACTCCGACTCCGGATTCATCTTCGCAAGCTAATGCTATATCTACCGGTCAATGGGCATTCGTATCAAATCAAACTCCAAGTGTTCAAAGCATTTTGTTAAGCGAGAGTGAAACGGGAAGTTTGAATAGGCCTCCAAAGTTGATGCACTTAAGTGAATATCCGGGATGGTTTGATAGATTTCATACATACGTCCTTGGTCAAAATACAGAATTGTGGTTGCGTTTCGTCACAGATTTTGATCAAACAATAGAGGTTGCCGCTTCATCTGCTGCTACGTTTGCCGATCTTACGGAAGATCAGAAGAAGGTCTATGATTTGGAAAAGAAGGCATATGCCATTCTTACTCAGGTGTTAAGTAAAGATATTTATCATCAATTTGTCAGTCACAAGACAACGAAGAGGTTGTGGGACGCATTGAAAACAAGGGGCGTAGGAAATGAAGCGACACGCCAATTGAGAAAAGACCTGCTAAAGAAAGAGTTTGATGGTTTTACTTGTATGGAGAATGAATCTTTAGGAGATTTGACAAGTAGATTTAATCATTTGCTGTCTGAATTGGCAAATATTGGGGTTGTAACAACTTCAGCAGAGATAGTGAAAAAGTTTGCAGATGCACTGCCACCTCAATGGAATACTTTCTTGGAAATCATGAAGTACAATGGCACTTTAGCTACAACAAACTTCAATGACTTTGCTCAACTCCTGGAAAACAAGAATCAGGAAGAAACTCTCAAGGCAAAAAGAGTTCCAGTGCCACAAAATCCTGAAATGTATTATGGAACTTCTAGCACTTCTACAAAACCTTCTTCACACGCTCCAATTCAAACAGCGTTTGTGTCTAGCACTAACCTGTATGGCAATCCTCCTCCAACAACAGACATGTATGGAAATCCGCTTGAACCAGTCCCTCAACCAGTACCACAGCAGCAAAGCCAACGACCTATCAGAGCAACTGATATGTTCGGAAATCCATTACCTGTTCGATCTACCGGACCAACAGATTTATACGGGAATCCACTTCCTCCTCAACAGCAAGCATGTTATGGAAGCACATCATCTGCTAGTCAGCAATCAAAGCCAAATACAGTACGACTCGACACCTCAAGTTTCTCTAAAGTCAGTGTTGAAGTAGCAAAAGAACATATGGAGCTTCTAAACACTTTGGTGAGCGCATACTGTGGATTAGTGGAAGGTCAGATTGGCAACATTAATCTGACACAAGAAGACTATCAGCAGATCGATAAAGAGGAGATGGAGATGATGGACATCAAGTGGGCCTTTGCCAGTGCTGTTAGACGAGCAAAGGATTTCATGGAAAGAACGGGCAGAACCAGCTTGGAAAGCAAGAAAGACACCAAGTATGGGTTTGATAAGCAGGCTGTTAAGTGCTTCAATTGTGGTGAACGTGGTCATTTCAAACGTGAATGTACGAGGCCATCTCAACATGGAAACCAAAATCCTTTCAGAGGTCAAGGCAACAGGGCAAATCAGAACCAAGTAAGGAACAATGAGCGCACATTGGTGCCTGTCAACAACCAGAGTCAAGCAGGACCATCTAATGCCAACCAGGCACTTGTGGTTCAAGTAGATGAAGGTTGTGATTGGTCAATTCAGTTGGGAAATGATGCTCCAGATGGAACAACTTGTTTTGCTGAAATTGTCAAGGATCTTAAACACGCCAGTGGTGGAGAATCTTCCACCAATGGTGATGAATCTTCTGAAGATGAAGACAGCTCGGGTTACAGTAGAAGTTCGGATGAAGAATCCTCAAGTTCTGGTGATGATCATGTGGATGAGACATCAAGTGCGTCAGTCGATGCAAATATTGATGAGCTTTTGGAAGAAGCTACAACAGGAATTGAAAGAAGATCTATTTTGGTGGATCAAGCTGCTTATTCTTCGTCTTCTCTCCATTCAGCCTTTATGGCTAATGTCGACAGTTCATCAAGTCAGGTATGTGTCGATGAACCCACTTCTGTTGTTTGTGATAATTGTGATAGATTAATTGTTAAATGTGCTGATCTAGAGGCAAACATGTCTGAGTTGCAAGGCAAACATGATGCTTTACAAGCTAGTTTGTTTGACTTGCAAGACAAACATGTTTCATTGAATGATAAGTGGTGTGAATTGCAAAGCAAACACGAGGCTTTGCAAGAGAAATATGATGTGACATTCATCCACAATCAGAAATTAACCGTGGATCTTTCTAAGTGCACAGAAGCCAACATGTTTTATGAAAACCATGAAAAGGAATTTAAATCGATGATTGAAACATTAAAGAAAGATAAAACAGAGCTGACAAAAATGGTTTCCAGAAAACAAACTGACATAAATTTGTATATCACACGTCTTGAGATAATGCAAAAAGAGATGGCTTGTGTTAAAACTGAAAGTGAGGCGATCCGACTCAAGTTAGACAGCTATTTAAGCTCTAGCTATGTGTTGGATCACATCATTGATGTTCAGAAAGAGAAAAGGGATGTCACATGCATTGGATATAAGAAATGTCCACCACCCGTGAGAAACAATTATGATGCTCTGCCTGATGAGGAGTATAGAACTCACTTTGAACCATCTGTTCCTCTAGATGTTAATGAATTTGCAACAGGACTCGGATACAAGAAAGAAGTATCATCAGATTCGGATGTGTCTGCAGATACATGTGTGTCTTCTGCTGAACCGAATCAGAATCCTCCAGTTGTGATTGAGGATACTGATTCTTCTGATGATGAATCCGATGATACTGATTCAGCAAAGTCTGATGCAGTAATAAAAGAAGAGGACATACCTCTTGAGAATCATATTCTGTGTGATACTCCTGCAAAACCCGCTAAGACTGTTGCAATCGAGTCCTTGTCTGCAAAAGAGTCGGAGAGTGTGGATTTGCTGTACACTCTTGTTGGTGATGATAAAATTTATTCAGACAAAGATTTTCCTATTAAGAATGTTAATCAATCATTAATCAGTAAAGTCTTTGAAAATTCAACAAGTAAGTTTTTGGGAAAGACAGGATCCCATGTTACAGTAACACAGTAACACAGTGTCCTCCTATTCCAAAGGCTGAAGTTCGAAAACAATATGGAAATCAGAAATTACCAACAGTACAAAACAACAAAATCATGCCAAACCAAAAGGAAAAGCAACGACTCAAAGTCAAAAGAAGCCAATTCAAAAGAAGAAAAAGAATGTGAACTTTGTGAAATCTAAGGGAACGGACAAAATTGAAAAGTTTGAAAACCAATCTAACTTAGATTTTGTTAAGAAAGCAACAGTGATGAAAAGAAATGAACTAAACAGTTCAAAACCTAGTACCTCAGGATCACAAAGTTCATCATCGGCAAGACGATCACATGATACTTCGGGGTTTGTAGAACGAAGATCGTGTTTTGAATGTGGTACAATTGGACATATAATTCGAAATTGTCCGTATCTTCATAAGTTGAAAGCAAAGGATGATGATCCCCGTGAACGCAATCACCAAAAGCGATCTGTTTCTGTAAAACAAGATCCCCGACTTGTAAGAGAAAGGGAAAAGAAACAGAAACGCCAACAAGTCAAGGTGATTGAAAAGGCACTTAAAACTGATGTGGTTCGAAAACAATCTGTTTCAATTAAGCCAGAAAACTCAAAATTTTCAAAAACTTCAAACAATCACGAAGTTAAATTGTCAAACAATCAAACTGGTAAAACTCAACAGACATGGAAACCTAAATTGACCACAAGTTCAGAGGGACCATCACAATTTATGAATCATCAAAGAATAGAAGTTATTGTTGTTGATGAAAATGGAAGACCCAAGACCACAATGGCTTGGGTCCCCATCTCCAACTAATCATTTGAGTTCATGTGCAGGGTGTTCCAGGAGGAACTATCAGTAGTCATTGGATTGTTGATAGTGGGGCATCCAGGCACATGACAGGCGACATGAAGCTTCTCTACGACGTCAAATCTATTAGAGGAGGTTATGTTGCTTTTGCTGGAGATAAAGGCGGATATATTACGGGTGAAGGAATGATTTCCAACGGGGTTGTTAGCTTTGATAAGATCAACTTCGTACAACAACTTGATCACAATCTTCTTAGTGTTTCTCAAATTTGTGATAAGCAGTTCTCAGTACACTTTGATGCAAATGGATGTTATGTGCTGAAACCCGGCTTCAAAATTCCGAAAGAATGGATTCTCTTGTCGGTAGAGTCACAGTTGCCGATTCCCTTCTGGACTGAAGCTGTGGCCTCTGCATGTTACACGTTGAACCGAGTCCTTACAGTCAAAAGGCACAACAAGACCTGCTTTGAGCTTATTAACAAACGGAAACCAGATTTGTCATATCTTGAACCGTTTGGAGCTCCGTGCACAATAATCGATCCTAATGGAAAGTTTGGGGCTAAAGCAATTGAAGGATACTTTCTTGGGTATTCCACCCCAAACTTAAGAGTCTGGAATCTAGAGACTAAAAGGGTCGAGGAATGGTCTGAAGTCAGAGTACAAAGGCACACTTTACCAGTCAAATGTCCTGGTCAGCCTTGGATGTTTGAGTACGATGACTTTTTCAATTCGATCAATGTTGAAGCAGTTGAAGAAAATGCTGCAGCAAGGATGTTTTTCGAGAGTGACAATGCAACAGATTCACCGTTGGTTCATCCCATTATTGTCAATTAAGAACCATCTTCAGTGAACAATAATGCTCTCGACAATGAGGATTTTCACGATGCTACCGATTTGAACGAATCTTCAGAGGATGATGAATTTCTCGATGTAGATCAAGAAGCTCCAATAACAGCAGTTCATGGTACTTCAGAGGGTACTCCTCCAGTGGACGCCCCTAGAACAGCTGAAGCTACTGCATCATCCTCTTCGTCAATTCCGGGCATTGAATTGGTTGTTGATCTCAATCTCAACAATCTGGGTATAAATATTCCAGTTCAAGATAATCCAGAGACAAGGATTCACAATACCCATCCTCAACAAAACATCATCGGAAATGTACAAAGTGGCGTTCAAACAAGAAACATGTTGCGAAACAACAACAATGCAGGCTTGTATGCGGCGATTAGAGAATCTGGTCAACAAAACGATTGGTCTTTCGCGTGTTATGTCTCACAGGAAGAGCCAAGAACTTGGAAGGAAGCTTTGAAAGATAACTCTTGGGTTGAAGCAATGCAGGAAGAACTGCAACAATTCCAGAAGCTTGGTGTCTGGAAACTCGTAGAGAAACCTGCTGGTTACAAGAAGATTGGTACCCGTTGGGTGTTTAAATGCAAAAAGGATGACCGTGGGGTTGTTATTCGGAACAAAGCACGATTAGTCGTTCAAGGTTTTCGTCAGATTGAAGGGATCGACTACAACGAAGTCTATGCACCTGTTGCACGTCTAGAAGCAATTCGGATCTTTCTGGCTTATGCCTCATTCAAAGGTTTCAAGGTATACCAGATGGACGTGAAAAGTGCATTCTTACATGGTGTGGTTGAAGAAGAGGTGTACGTCGAACAGCCTCCAGGTTTTGAAGATCCTATCCATCCCGATCGGGTTTGGTTACTCTGGTATCTATGGTCTTCATCAAGCACCGCGAGCTTGGTACGCAACCTTATCTAATTATTTGCTGGAGAATGGATTTCGCAGAGGTCTTATCGATTGTACTCTTTTCATCAAAGAACAAGATGGAGATCTTCTACTGGTTCAGGTATACGTTGATGATATTATATTTGGTTCTACTAATGATGTTTTGTGTAGGAATTTCGAGCGCATTATGCAGGATAAATTCGAGATGAGTGCTATGGGGGAAATGACTTTCTTTTTGGGCCTACAAGTGCAACAAACTGAGTCTGGGATATTCATCCATCAGACTAAATATGTTGGTGACATCTTGAGCCGGTTCCAGATGTCTGATGCAACGCCCATCGGTACCCCATTGCCGCAAAATCACGGAATTACTCCGGACTTGAAGGGTGAAGCTATTAGCCCCTCATACTACCGCGCGATGATCGGATCTCTTATGTACCTCACAGCATCAAGACCAGATATAATGTACCCAACGTGCCTGCTTGCTAGATATCAAGTCAACCCGAAGGCCTCACATCTTGCAGCTGTAAAAAGGATTTTTCGTTATTTGAAGGGTTGCCCTGACACCGGTCTATGGTACCCTAGGGATAATAACTTTGACTTGATAGCATTCAGTGATTCTGATTTTGGCGGATGCAAAATCGACGGCAAATCCACATCGGCTGGATGTCAGTTTTTGGGAAATCGCCTAGTCACATGGCAGTGCAAGAAGCAGACCTGTGTAGCTACATCAACATGCGAAGCTGAATACATTGCTGCCTCAAGTTGTTGCTCCCAAGTCCTTTGGATCCAACAACAAATGCGCGACTACGGTTTTGAATTCCTAACTACTCCTATTTACGTTGATAATTCTGCTGCATTACAGATCACTAGAAATCCTGTGCAGCATTCAAAGACTAAGCACATCGAAATTAAGTATCACTTCATACGTGATTGCTTTGAGAAAAGGCAAATCGATGTTGCTTACGTCCACACCGATGACCAACGTGCCGACCTTTTTACCAAAGCATTTGACAAATCAAGATTTGACTATTTATTATTGGTAAACGGCATTAAGGTCAAGCAAGAGTAAAACCAACATCGGAAAATCATTTTTGTAAATACCTTTGTGTTTTAAATTTGTCTTAGTTTATTGATTTTAGGGGGAGTATATCCAAATTTGAAAATCCAAAAACATCGAAAAATTTCAAAAACACAAAAACAATAGAAAAACAAAAATGAGTTTCCTGGCGAGCAAAAGAGAAAATGATAGTACATCAGTGGTCTGTCTAAACCTCTTTAAACCTAAACTGAAAAACGATAAGCAGCTCTATATAAGATGTATCGGTAGGCTCACAATCATTTTAAAGTGTGCAGGGTGATATAAACTTAAATCGACTGAAGATTGGGTGGGAACCATTCATTGGCATATGGTCTTAGTACCGAAATTTCGTTTGAGAGATTGGCGAGGTTCTGAGATATTCGGTCTTTATGCTGCTTATCATCTGGGTATCATGGTTGTTTCTTTTTCCGAAAAATAACGGGGACGCAAGTCTAGATCTTCCATGATACCATACATACGTGTACATACTGCATTCGACCTCAATAAGTGATAAACAATCACATGTCCCATCAAATAAGTGATAATATATCACATTTATCCGGGAGTCAAGTTCGTCTCTCTGCTGTACGAAAGTACTGACCTGTTCACGGACTTGCTCCTGTGCCCTCATGCATCGAAAATCAAGTTCCTCATCAATAAGTGATTACATCACATAGGGCTTGTTTTCAAATCAAAATAAGTGAGAATCTCACATCAATATACGGTCAAACAGATGATAATCGGTATACTCACCGGTAAGATGAACCCTCGTGCATACCTTGATACGGGAATGTGTCGTGATGTGGATGAACACCGGTCGGTAAGTATAAATCATACCTTAACGTATCCCCTCGCCATGATTACGTCTGATAAGTTGAGCTTATGTGGACAACAATACCGATAATTGTTATAGGATGCTTATCTTAATGTTAACTAATTGAACAAAGAGAGCGGTTTGGCCTGACCGTACACTGATATGATTCTCTTACCCTCGAAACTCACAAAAAGAATGTCTGTAAATATTTATTTAATGTTTTCAGTTTCTGCATCTTTGTATATATTTTTATTTACTGCTTTCAGTCTTTAAATTTAAAATATTCAAAATACCAAAAAGATTTTAGGTGTGTTTTAATATAAACTTTATAAAAGCCAAAAAGATTTTATTTCTATTTTATTTTCGATCGTACGATGTTGGAGCTCGAGTCTTCGTTACCTGAAACCTGAACGAAAACCAAAATCGACTAAATCTTCATAAATGGTCGAAATTTGCATGTTTTGAAAGTGAAAAACTGAAATTGATAAATTTTATTAAACTTTCAAACTGTCGGACGGTAGTTGATTGAACAATGGTCACATGTGTGTCGTTTGCTTATGATATTCCAAGCAGTTGTTCTCATTACGCGTTTAGATTTCTTGCATGTGCAGATTCTAAAGGCAAGGAGAACATGGTCGATGACAAGCTTCGGAATGAAGACACGACGTGAAGGCACTCAAGTGATGAAGATGATCGAGTTGACACGACGTGAAGGCACTCAAGTGATGAAGATGATCGAGTTGCCGCTGACCATCATCAACACCACAAGGATCTCAAGTCATAAAGAACAAGTACTTCACGAGCATAACTCAAGGGGGAGCTTATATTAAGGGGGACTTTGTCAACACACTTCCTACATGAAACGGGGAGTTTGTTGGTACACTTTCTGCTTTCAAGACGTGAAGACTTTAAAGATCCTCCGACATTGAAGACTTGAAAGGACGTCAAAGACTTGAAGACACAAAGATCGAGACAAAGATCGAGACAAAGCTACAGCCAAGGGGGAGTTTGTTGGTGCACTTGTGTCTGTACTTTGACTGTATTTTGTCATGATACAAAACGATGTCTTTGTTAGTCCTGTAAGTTTGACCAAGTCAACCATCCTCCTGGTTTGACTCGGCCAAACAGTTAGACAATGGTTGTAATATGTCTGTGTCGAAGGATGTGTCATCGAAGGATTGTTTAGATCCTTCGATGAGCTCGAAACATAAACCTTCGATGGATGAGCTCGAAGGATATCTCGAAGGATATCATCCTTCGAGGTATATGTGGATCCTTCGATGTGTTTCAGGTCGATAGATGATCTTTCGATCACTCTATCTGATCCTTCGACCAGACGTGCTGTGACGGGTATATATACCCATGTTATGTGTTCACTTCATTAAGAGACACAAGAGAGACAGAAGGTGAGAGAGACAGAAAAACAGAGAGTATTCTGTTGAGAGCATACACACACGAGTGTTTTAGAGAGTTTGCAAAACACATTTGTAAACATAGCTTTGTAACCGAACCTTTCATTCGTATTAATACAAGTGGTGTTAATCGGTGAAGATTGTGTGTTGTGTTTGTGCTTGTTCTCGTATAAACTATCGGTTTGCATGCTAGCTTGGATTCCGCACTCGCTAGTGTGTTAGACATAACAAGGTTAAGGTTTGACCTCATCCTCCGAGGGACCTACAATATTTCGTTCCTAAAAATATTGTGAGTAACAATTTATCTATGCACATATGCATATGTATCATTTCTTTGACAAATTCCATAATACATTACCAGTATTAGACAATTGCACTTTCATTTACACTACCATCTGTCACACCCCGATCCCCGGTGGGCCCGAAAGGGCAGACACGTGACGGCTGGATAACAGTTATCACAGTATAATAATATGCAGCAGAAGTATTGGATTAAAATTATTAAAATAAAGCTTGAAAGTATAAATGTATTATAAGCGTTCGATACGAGCCCACAAGCAGGATCCAAATAAACAGAGCTTTAGACATCATAGGCCATAAGCATCAGGAGTGCAAATTCCTTAGCCTTCATTCTAGCTGACCCATATTCCCAGCCTATAATAAGGTTCGGTATCTGTTGTATAATCTTTTGAAAATACATCAGCCAAAGCTGGTAAATACACTTAACTGACTCTTTGGAAAAATAATTTCTCGAAAAGAGTTTTATACATATAGATAACCCGTAGGTGATCTTTTAAAAATATCTTGGGATTATTCTTGTTACGAAATTATATACTTGATTAACCCATTGGGTTGTCCGGACATGGTATCAATAACCCCCAATAATAGTAATTATCAAGTAAACGGAATAAAACCGTATTCATACACTTTTGCGCAATCATAGGCGACTTACTTGTGTAATAACCGCCCCAAGAGGCATATTTGCCATTCCAAGTTCACACTAAAATAAGTCAAGAGTATTTACCTTTTTGCTAGCTTCCAATCAACATGACTATATTTGGCAAAAAGCCGCAAGTCTAAGTATATTGACCCAAGTCCGATTATCTGGGGGGTACTATAGTCTGGAATGAACAGATTTATTATCTGTTAGAATGTATACGGGTCAAAGGTAGTTCCTTCATCAGGAACTCGAATGATGCCCTCGGCCACCTCAACACTGGTAGTTTCTCCCCCTGAGCATCACCTTCCTCCTCCTCCTCCGCCGCCACCGGCGATGAAGGTTCAGGATTTTCACCCACAGTGGAATGGGGATTAGATGGTTCAGCCATCACAATGTAGAAGAAAGAAAATAGAAGATGAGTTCAAGAACTTCAAAAAAAAAAAACTCACCGGAAAAACAAAGGATTGATCGGAGAAGACAAAGGTTTCACCTTCTCTCACCGGAATTTTTTTGAATTTTTGAAGAACTGAAGGGAAACCCCAAATGGTTTCCCCTTTTATACTCATCGCAATTAATGCTGTACAGTAACCGAAACGTCGTGCAAAAAAGGAGCAAGTCATGTGATGCCACGTGTAAGCCAACGATTACTTTGATGGTTATCACGCTCGCGTCGCCGTTCACGCGCCTGACAAAAGAGACTTTTACACTCCTGCTACAGTGCATTTATTACCTCGGGCAGTGCAAACGTCCTTTCGTTTCAGCACATGCCAGGTAAATCCCACAAACTTCTACCAACTCATACGTGTGTTCTGCCATGTATACAACAAAAAAAGCGACGACAATATTCAGAATTAAGCGGCATGCGGTTTCTCTGGTATTCCGCACCATAACCCATACCGCATGTCGTTTTTTACATACCCCTCAAAAAAGAAAATATATATATCTACACTATGTAAAGGGGTATAACTAATATCCTTATATACCCACGAGCACACGTGGAATATGCGGAGATGACACACACGAGCCCGCACAGGTGTGTCAGATACTCAGAACCAACGTTGTTCTTCGGACTGCGAAAACCGCTTCTCAGGATGAGGCAAACCGCATTCCCTTCAAGCTTCTTCAAGCTTCAAATCCCTCGTGTCCGGTTCACAACCACAGAGGGAACGCAAACAACTTCTCCATAGGGAAAAGGATAAGTATGATGCGCAACCGCACATCAGCAACCCTGACTCCTGATCCTTCAAGAGCCACATCAAAGCATACCACTCTTTTAAAGCGAGTCTTCTGTTACAAACCGTAGACACTGATGAGTAGCCATAGAGAAAGTAACTACGCGAACGATAGCTACGGAAGAGCCACGACTAAATCATCATGCAGATGAGCGAAGCTACTTCCAGAAAAACTAGTTTCCAACTAAGCATGAAGGAAAGTGGCTACAGAACGAATGCGGACGAGTTTCACCCAGATTCCTAACTATCTAGGGTAATCTCATTGAGCAACAAGCCAAGCAACAGTGGTAACAAGTCTGCTTATGACTTTGTTTGCCCACCTATGAATCGCATAGAATAAACAATGGTGGGCACTACCATGCCTATGACCATGTTTATTTGGCCATAGTTCAAGTGAACGATTCACATTGTTCGACCAAACATGGCCAACAATGAAAAGGAACGAGGTAACCGCAAAGGACGTGCGGTTACTTGGGAGCTAAACTGGAGAACACGAACACCCCACAAAATAGGGATCATCATTTCATGTCCAGTTGACAAACATAAAGCGAGAGCAAGGCACATATAGCATTGCATCCGCTACCGCAGAGGTTACAACTAGAGTTGCGGACACTGACATCTTCAGTCATCGTCTCAAAGGTTGGTTCGGCACACCAATAGGTGGCTGACCTCAGAAAAAGGTAGATGATATACGTTAAATTATACATGTTTTTATACCCTAAAACACTTCCGTTTTAAGCATTTTTGACCGAAAACACAACGTCTAGGGGCTAAAACCGGTACTTTTATATTTTCAGGTCTTAAACAGAGCATAAAGGAAAATTCTGATGAAAACGGACAAATTCTGATTCATTTCTGACGAAAATGGCAAAAATCTAATGACTGCCAGGTATGGCACGACCGTGCCATCCATCGGCACAACCGTGCCGATGCTCCGATCTCGGAAGCACTGCAGTGCGATCAGGAGTGCCAACTGTTTCTCGGGCCGCACTACCGTGCCACCCGAAGCATGACCGTGCCAAGGCTTGACCAAGGCTTCTGATCAACAATCTGATGACATGGCACTACCCTGCCACCAGCGGCACTACCGTGCCGATCTGATGACCTAGGCAACATATCCACTAGTCCACTTGACTGACTTGGGATCGCTGAAACTGACGTCACCCGACAACACCTGCCGCACGACTGTGCGAGATTGGCACGACCGTGCCGATGAAGAAATCTCCTATAAATACAGCCATTCGCTACTGGTTCAAGTGTTGGGTTTTTCTCCATGTTTCTGGGTGATTTCTGGGTTACGAAGCAGTCCTGATCAGACCCATTTGAAGCTTAAAGATCGAGTGGAAGCATAACCGATCCAACCCATCAATTCCTTGCTTGTTTATGGTTCGATTCCTTGTTCATGAACATGTATTCTGATCATTTTGCAGGTTATGAGCTGATGTTTGTTTATGTTTAATGTAGTTTATGTAATAGTAGTTATAAACTTGTTTTTGAATAATTTTTATGTTGTAATCTTGTTTGTATGAAACTTAAGTACTTTTTCATGTTTGAATCTTCATGATTATATAATGAACGTTTCATTGATGTTGAGTTCGTGATTATGTTTGATTGTCTTGGATAATGAATCTGTGGTTAGTGGGATGGTAGCTATTTCTTGATTAATCACTTGTTTGTAGACTTTGTTTACACCATGAAACCAGACAAGGTTATTGGTTTTATACAAGATATATCTTATTGTGATTAGGAATACTTTCTTGCACGTAAGGGTTCTAACGAATTATATGGTGTTGACTACATGTTCTTGAATGCGGTTTATGATCCTTGTTTAGTAGTTTTGGTCTGAAATTGCTGACATGGTAGATTTGTGTTTAAGAGTTGTAAAGGTGAAATTGTTTATTATATGATCTACATAATTGCTTATCCTCGTGGCTGTATTGTAACCATCTGTATTGCTTTCTTTGATAAGTGAGGTTAGGAATCCAGACCCGGTAAATAACCTATCTTTAAAGGTTTGCATGAATGAATATCAATAGCTCGCTAATGAATGATTTTAGGTGGTTAACGTGTGACCATCGCGTTAACTTTCCGAAGAATCATAATGCTAGAAATCCAGACTCGGTAACTAGCTGTCTCGAAATTGGAAAATTGATTAAGTGCTTTTGTAACATATCTGATAGATAACATGTTTAGGTTGTTTGTGAAACAAGATAATAGTATATTTTTATTTTAGTTGTAATTTAGATAATTTAGTTAAGCAATCATTCACGTATCCTTTTATCTGGTAAAATACCGACAAAGATTTAGTACATTATAACGCCCGTGTTCCATGGTTCGATATCTGGCTCTTACCAATACTTTGTTGCATATATGACGGGATACACTTGTCCTTTGTTGTGTGTGTTTTAATGTTAAGGTATAAACCATTTTTATAAATATAAAACACCCTTTCGCTGGGCGCGTGAAGATACTGTAAATAAATGTATATAACCGTCCACGTCAAGTATTTGGCGCCGTTGCCGGGGACTACGGTGAAATTAATGGAACAATCCGAGTCAATATCTTACCGGTGTACAAACTGTTAATACTTGTACATTTTTGTATCTATTTTCTTTTATTTACTAACTTGTGAATACCTAGCCTGGCACGCCCACTAGGACTAACTTTTGACTAACTTTTCTTTTTCTGTTTTACTAACCAACTAACCGTCGGACTCAACTAACCAACTAACATCACTAACTTATTACTAACTTATTACTAACTTTTTACTAACTTTTTAACTAACATTTATTTCCGTTTATTTATTTGATTCTGTTAATGTGTTCGGAATCGAACCATTTTTCCTTCATTATTTCAATTCAGTAATTTCATTTCTGTACTTCGTTTATTTATTTATTTATTTCAGTTTAGTATTCCTAATTCAGTATTTTATTTATTTTACGTTCAATTATTCTTTTATTTATCTATTTCTGTCCATTTATTTAACTGTTTATTCATTTAATTATTGTACTCATTTGTTTATTTAATTACTCCATAAAAATAAAATATACATTTTTGATAAAATCACCAGATAGATTTTCTGATGAATTCCAATGAATTCAGCAGATTTTCTGATGGATTCTGATAAACCCATTAGATGTTCTATAAACAACAGTTTACAATTCTGATGGAGCGAAAAATTTCAACAGATTTTTATCAGAATTTTATCAGATATATCAGATTTTCTGATACATAAAAAAAAAAGAAGGTTATCTCATATTTCTGGTGATGTCATCAAAATTTCTGGTAAAACAGCCAAGAACAGTTCTCGGATGTAAATATGTAAATAAGCCAGTAAATATTTATTTAGATTTATTTAAATATTTCGTATACATTTATATATTAATTTATTATTATTATTCATTTCGTATATTATTATTATGTTCTTTTTTCTGTATAATGCCTTCCTTTTTACGTGCAGGCTAATGTCCACGCCCCCTACACCCGCTGACGCTGAACTAGCCAACGAACCAGAAAATTCCTAAGAAGAAGTAGGAGGCTTCGCGAAAGATCACTTGTCGTTGCACAAAGGATTGCGGCCGCAATCGACGAACTAGTGATACTTTCTGACAGCGAGAGTTCAGAGGACGACACAGGAAGCATCATGGTAGAGGACGACCAACCTTTGAATGAGACCGGCCATCCAGGAGGGGAGGGCTTGCTACCGAGCATTGCCCGACCTATGATAGCAGCACCGAGTTTTGAAATTAAATCTAGTATAATTAACATGTTGCAAAATTCTATGCAGTTTGATGGGAAGGATCATGAAGATCCGGGTCGACACATCGCTTCATTTCTCGAGGTGTGCTCGACTTTCAAAATTCGAGACGTTTCTGAAGACGCAATTCGTTTGCGACTCTTTCCATTTTCTTTGCGAGACAAAGCCCGATCTTGGCTCTTGTCACTTCTAGCAGGGTCCATCACCACTTAGAACGAGATGGCCAATCTTTTTATGCAAAAATATTTCCCGTCGGAAAAGACAGCTAAGCTCAAATATCGTATTATGACATTCAAATAGGACGAAGGAGAATCTCTACACGCAGCTTGGGAGAGGTTCAAAGATCTTCTAATTGATGTTCCACATCACGGGTTTTCCAAAAGGCAACTTGTGTTGAACTTCTACCAAGGACTCAGCTACAACTCACAAGAACGTTTAGATGTTTATGCAGGAGGCGATATTGGAACAAAAACTCCTAACGAAGCCTATGCAATTATAGAGAAAGCCACCTTGAAGTCAAGTTCGCGTCACGGTGGAGTACGAAGTAAAGCTTTATCTATTCCTGGAGTTCATCAAGTGGATACATATATGACTCTTGTAGCACAGATTGGAGCTTTGGCAGCAAGGTTTGATCAAGCTCAGAACGTTTCAAAAGTACAATCATCATGTGAGCTATATGGAGTGTCACACGAGCCAGGTACATGTGAGCAGGGTGTTATGTTTACAGGCCACGAAGAGGTGGACTATTTAGGCAATCAAAATAGGCCCCAAAATAACCCCTACAGCAACACGTACAATCCGGGTTGGAGAAATCATCCAAATTTTGGGTGGAAAGCCAACTCCAATAACCAAAACCCACTCGGATATGCTCAACGCGCCCCCGCACCACAACAACCTCAGGGGTAATCCTTTCAGCCCCAGGGGCAATCCTTTCAGCCCCAGGGACAATCTTTTCTGCCATCAGGGCAAACCTTTCAGCCACGTTATAATAATTTAGGTTCATGAAGCACTTCCCAGCCTCCAGCCTCTCAAACCAACTCAAAACTAGAGGAGATGATGGCGCAGCTGTTAAACAACTCCAACAATGCCAATCAAATATCTGAAAAGCGATACCAGCAGCATGAGGAGCGTTTCATGGCACAAGAAGGGGAAATGCGAAGCCAGAAGGCTTCAATTCAAACCATTGAGAATCAAGTCGGCCAATTGGCCAAGATGTTGTCTGAAAGACCTCAAGGTAGTCTTCTAGGAAACACAGAACCAAACCCGAGAGGGCACGTTAATGCAGTAATGACGAGGAGTGGTAAAACCACGGGACCTGACAAATCGGACTCACCACCGATCACTGATACGGTCCAAACTGACGCTTCAGACGAGGTGCACGCTAGGCGAGTCCCAGCAAGTACAGCAGAGTTTCAGGAGCCAGTTAAAGATTTCATTCCTCCTATTCCATATCCAAGCAGATTGAAGAAACAAAAGAACGATGAACAACATGGTAAGTTTTTAGAAATATTTAAACAATTACACATAAACATACCATTTGTTGAGGCGTTGGCTCAAATGCCTAAATACGCAAGGTTCTTAAAAGACATCCTCACAAACAAGCAGAAGCTCGAAAGCTTGTCTTGTGTGTTGATGAATGAGAACTGTTCAGCCCTTCTCCAAAACCGTCTACCTGAAAAGATGGGAGATCCGGGTAGTTTTACTCTTCCCCTGTCTCATTGGCAGCATGTCTGTCAGTCACGCATTAGCCGATTTAGGAGCTAGCATAAACCTTATGCCATATAAGGTCTTTGCTAAATTAGATCTGGGTGAACCTTCACCCACTAGAATGAGCATTCGACTTGCAGATCGTTCAATGAAGTATCCACGTGGATTCGTTGAAAACATGCTTGTTAAAATTGATAAATTTGTTTTTCCCGTGGATTTTGTTATTTTAGACATGGACGAAGACTCAAAAGTGCCATTAATACTTGGACGCCCATTCCTCAATACTGCGAGGACGATTGTTGATGTGGTAGCAGGCCAAATCACGCTCCGAGTAAATGACGAGCACGTGACTTTTGATATTAAAAGATCAATGCAGCATCTGCAAAGTCACGATGACATGCTTTACTATGTCGAGATTGTCGATACTTGTGTAAGCTCTCATTTCCAAGGCACTATTGAAGAAATTGATACGGACATACATCTGTTGTGTGAGAACCAAGACGGCATTTTGCAAGAGGGCCACGAAGTTGAGCAACCAGTTTTTCAAATCGGTGAAGATGGTTCTCAAAGTCCAAATCAATTTGTGGAGATTGACCATGAAATTGAAGAAAAGTCCAAACCATCGGTTGAAGACCCACCGTCGTTGGAGTTAAAAGAACTCCCACCGCATCTCGAGTATGCATTTCTAGACGAGGAATGTCGCTTGCCAGTTATTATTTCAGCATCTCTAGCAAAAGAGGAAAAGAGACAGCTTCTCGAAGTTCTAATGCTCCACAAGAAAGCTATGGCATGGAAGATCATGGATATCAAAGGCATTAATCCTTCTTTTTGTACTCATAAAGTTCTCATGGAAGACAATTACAAGCCTAGTGCACAACATCAAAGGCGTCTGAATCCAAATATGCAAGACGTGGTGAAGAAAGAAGTTATTAAGTTGTTAGATGCAGGGCTGATTTATCCTATATCTGATTCTGTTTGGGTAAGTCCAGTGCAAGTAGTATCCAAGAAAGGTGGTATTACTGTAGTTCCAAACGATAGAAATGAACTTATTCCTACCCGTACCGTCACCGGATGGCGAGTTTGCATTGATTACCGCAAACTCAACGATGCCACCCGTAAGGACCACTTCCCGCTTCCATTCATCGACCAGATGTTGGAACGTCTGTCGGGGAAGTCATTTTTCTGTTTTCTGGATGGATTCTCTGGATATTTTCAAATTCCTATCGCTCCTGAGGACCAGGAAAATACTACTTTCACATGTCCTTTCGGCACATTCGCCTACAGGCGTATGCCTTTTGGACTGTGTAACGCACCAGCCACATTTCAGCGTTGCATGGTTGCTATTTTCCATGACATGATTGAAGACTCCATGGAAGTATTCATGGATGATTTTTCTGTATTCGGGAGTTCTTTCGATCAATGTCTTGGAAATCTGAAAAGAATGTTAATGAGATGTGAGGAAACTAATTTTGTGCTTAACTGGGAGAAATGCCACTTCATGGTGAAGGAAGGGGTAGTTCTTGGACACAAAATCTCTGAAGCCGGGTTGGAAGTCGATCCAGCAAAAGTGGATATCATTTCTAAACTTCCTCCCCCAACCTCGGTCAGAGCAATTAGAAGTTTCCTAGGTCATGCAGGGTTCTATAGGCGATTCATAAAAGACTTTTCAAAAATCGCAAGACCTATGACCCATTTGTTAGAAAAACATGCTCTGTTTGTGTTTTCAGAAGAATGCATGAAAGCTTTCAAGCAGCTTAAACAAAGGCTTATCGAAGCCCGTATTTTAGTTGTACCAGATTGGGCATTGCCATTTGAGATAATGTGTGACGCCAGTGATTACGCAATAGGAGCAGTCTTAGGACAACGAAGGGAGAAACATTTTCATCCTATTTACTATGCCAAAAAGACTCTACATGATGCTCAAGAAAATTATACGACTACAGAGAAAGAGCTTTTGGCAGTAGTATATGCTTTCGACAAATTCAGGTCATACCTTGTGTTGTCCAAAACAATTGTGTATACGGATCATGAAGCAATCAAATACCTTTTTAGCAAACAGGACGCAAAACCGTGTCTTATCAGATGGATCTTGTTACTACAAGAATTTGACACTGAGATCCAAGACAAAAAGGGTACTTTAAATGTTGCAGCCGACCATCTCTCGAGACTTGAGCATGGAAGTTCTGAAAATTCGCTGGAGGAACCAATAAATGACAATTTCCCCCACGAATTTCTCTTAAGTATCGAGGTGAACAATGAGTCACCTTGGTTTGCCGACTTTGCAAACTACCTCGTATGTGGAATCCTTATCAAAGGATTTTTCATATCAGCAAAAGAGGAAGTTCTTTGCAGATTTGAAGTATTACATTTGGGACGAACCATACTTGTTTAGAATCGGAGCCGATAAGGTGATCCGAAGATGTGTATTTGGAGAAGAGACAGCCAGCATTCTGCGTCACTGTCACGAAGGGCCAACCGGAGGCCATCATGGAGCAAACTACACTGCAAAGAAAGTGTTAGACTCTGGGTTTTACTGGCCCACAATCTTTCGTGATGCGCATGAATGGGTTAGAGCATGTGATGCTTACCAGAGGGCAACGAATATCTCTGCACGTAATGAAATGCCTCAACATCCAATGCAAGTCTGTGAAGTTTTTGATATATGGGGTATCGACTTCATGGGACCATTTCCAGCCTCACGAGGTAACAAATACATCCTAGTTGCTGTAGACTACGTCTCAAAGTGGGCCGAAGCTCAAGCTTTGCCTACAAACGATGCTAGGGTGGTTGTGAGGTTCTTAAAAAGTTTATTTGCCCGATTTGGTGCTCCAAAAGCACTAATTAGTGGCCGAGGAACGCATTTTTGTAATGCGCAGTTAGAACGAGCCTTGTCCCGTTATGGTGTTCATCACAGAATGGCTACGCCATATCACCCTCAAACGAGCGGGCAAGTAGAGGTTACAAATCGGGGTTTGAAAAGAATTCTTGAGCGGTCCATTAATAACAACCGCAAGGATTGGTCAGATAAGTTAGATGACGCTCTGTGGGCTTTTAGAACAGCATTTAAGACACCTATTTGGACCACACCCTTCAGGTTGGTTTATGGAAAAGCTTGTCATCTACCTATCGAGCTAGAACACAAGGCATTTTGGGCCTTAAAGACGGCAAATATGGATTTAAAACCCAGAGGTGAAGCCCGTTTTCTGCAAATTCACGAGCTCGAGGAGTTAAGAAACCATGCCTACGAAAGTTCTATCAAATACAAGGAACGAGTCAAGAGATTTCATGAAAAGAGGTTGAGAGACCATAAGGATCTTCGTATAGGGGATCTTGTCTTGTTATATAACTCAAGACTGCGTTTATTCCCCGGGAAGCTAAAATCGCGATGGATGGGTCCATACAAGGTTAAAGAAGTATTTCCATACAGAACCGTCACTATCAAGGATCCAAGCGGGGTAAGTTTCAAAGTCAACGGTCATCGTTTAAAACTTTACATCAACGGACTAATTGATCCGGTGGAGGAAATTCTCGAACTCCACGTCCCGAACACTTAAAAAAAGTGTGGGGAAAATGAGTCTAGCTATCGACTCGCTGACAAATTTAGCGAGCGTGTTGTCACACGCTAAGGGTAATTTTGTTTATACTAGTTTCTAATGTTTATTTTGTAATTCATTAATTTTTCGGTTTTAAACGTAGGAACATTCGATCTTGATCCATAATTTTTGGAGATTTGAAGTTAATTAATTGTTAAAATATATGAAATAGTGCAAAAATGGGAAAATTGGGTGAAATTTCGGAGTTAAAAAATTACTGTGAAACGTTTTACAAAAAGGCCCAGGTGTTGCACGGTCATGCCAAATCGGCACGATCATGCATTCCTTAGTCAAATCAGATCAGTAATTCATGCATCAGACGGTCATCGGACCGCACTACCGTGCGACTGATGCACCACCGTGCAACACGATAACAAAGGTCGAACCAGGAGAACTATCTGGAATGGCACGACCGTGCCGAATTCGCACGACCGTGCGGCTTGAAAACCAAACAGTAAAAACAGGGGTATTTAAACGATTCTGTAGTAAAAATATGTCACTTTTACGAAACCCTAGTCGCCGCACGGGAGTTCCAGGTCACCTACACCCACAAATCACCTAATTTTTGCCTAGTTTTCGCTTCAATCATCTTCCAAGGTATGTTTCCTACCTATTTTGTAGATTAAACTTAGTTTCTGACGTAGATTTGATGTTTAAACCAAGAAATTTTGGGGTTTTCTTCATAAAATACAAATAAACCCTTGTTCTTCACTGATTAATGTTAAATCGATGGTTCTGATGCTTGATTCAAGGTCTATTCACTGATTACAAGATAAATTTCGAAACATACAAGTTAAAACCAGTGAATTAGACCAATTTCTGATGTGATTGGCTGTCGCACGGTCACGCCATTGAAACGGCATGACAGTGCCGGTCGGTAATCAAGAACAGACAAACAATTCAAAGTGCGACACCGAGTCGCACGGCTGTGCTGATTTGGCACGGCAGTGCCACACGGGCTTCCGGAAACGAGCTGTTGACCGATTAGGATTGGCACGGCAGTGCCACCAGCCGCACGACCGTGCAGTTGCTGAAACAGAAACAGAAGCTCGTCAACAGCCTGTTCCGATGGCAGCAATAAAATTTTTATATTCTGCTCTTATTTTGTTATATTCCTGTGTGCAGATGAATCACAGATTCCTTTAGTTCAGCGAGAACAAAGCGAAAGGGCATCCCTGTATTGCAAGATTACAAGCTTTATGGAATAAACGAGGGCAAATCGGTGAACCAAGAAGGATCAACTGGGAGACTTTAACAACCCTGAACCAAGAAGAAAGGCTATCCGACATGATGTCACATCCGATGTCAAGGTTGTTCAACATTGCACGACCCGTTTATCTTGAGCTAACATTGGAATTATTTGCTTCATACACTTATGAAAAACCAAGAAGCGAGAATCTTGACTTTAAAAACAGAGAGACAATACAGTTCAGATTGGGGAAAAAGTGGCATAAGTGGACAATTGCTAGACTTGGTAGAAGATTGGGCATATACTCAGCTGAGGACATCAATTCAGAACTCTTTACCAATATCTACAAGTTTGATAATGATCAGCAGCGGGCCAACTTTTGGGCCCAAGTAGCAGTTGGACCAACCTATGAAGCTAGAAAAGCTAAAGCTTCACAACTACGAGACCCGCTTCTGAGGGTCATTCATCAGGTCATGAGTCACACCATCTGTGGGCACATGGACAGTGCAGGAAACTATCCTACTCCAGATCTTCTTTTCATATATTCCTTAGTGACTGGAGTGCATGTTAACCTCGCAGCTAGAATGGTTGAATTTTTCGTAAACAGTGCGGGGAGAACTACAAGCAGTGAAATCCATGGTGGTGAATATGTGACTCAGTTGGCATACTACTTAGGGATTATGACAGATGATGTAGTCAATGGTCTCACGATGGTTCACGCAGGAGGAGATGTGGATATGAGGTCTTTGAGAGCGATGGGTTTGGTAGTAGATACAGATAATGGCCCGCGACTGAGGGGTCTAAATGGGGAAATATGGGATCCACTACCGCTACCACCACAGGGCGAAGACGTCAACATGGAAGAGCTTGAGCCACCACCACACGATCAGCCACATTATGAAGAGCAACAGCATCAGTATCAACACCAGCAGAACTGGCCTCCAGGTATACCTTCCTACCCTGAGTTGTACCAACAGTTCCAGCAAATGCAGGTCTCTCAAGACACTATGAGAGCCGAGCAGGAGGCTATGCGAGCAACTCAAGACGCTATGAGGGCCGACCAGTTAGCTATGAGGGCATCGCAACACACCATGCGGGAGGAAATGTATGCAGGATTTTCCTATATCTTCGGAGGGCTACAAAGCCTATATCCTAGCCACTTCGGCAACCCTCCACAGTTTCCGTTTGGAGACACAGGTATGTATGGGGTGGGTTCATCTGGAACACGCCACCATGATGGTGATGATGACGAGGAGTAGGAGGAGGTAGGGTAAAACAGTTCAGAAACTAATGTTTTATGTTATTTCTATTCAGTACTTTGTTTGGGATTTTTAAACTTTATGTCTGTTTTTAATGTTTTAAGTAGTATGTTTGCTTTGTTTGAATAACGGATTTGGTTGAATTATCTAACATTTTGATCAATGGTAATGTTGGCTATTTTAGCGAGTGACATAATTGGCAGATTTATAAAGAAATGCACACAGAGTTGAGACGACTTCAAATCAAAGTCTACTAAAATGAGTCAACTCAAACTCTGAGGGAGTATATCTTTCCCTTTTCACATTATTAGTTTAGCTCTTCATAATTGCTTAACTAATATGTATTTCACATTGGGGACAATGTGAAGTTCAAGTGTGGGGAGGGGTTTAAAAGGTTTTAAACTTTGTTTGTCCTTAATTGTTCTCATTTTTTGTACATATTTTCGAAAAAAAAAAAAATAAATAAAACAAAAATGGTCAATTTGTGTTCTTTAGAAAGCATCAAATGTGATAAAAATCGACAAGCTAAATTGATTTTGGAAAAAAGATAACTAAAAAACGTGCCAAAACAAAACGAAAGACTTGCATGTTTATCTTTATATTTATACCCATTCCTTCCGTTTACGTGAGCATATTTTTGAGCCTTTAAAGCTTTCTTGTCAAATGCTTCTTTGTTTTTGCGGAGAAATGAGTGAGTCGGATGTTTTATGTAATTTAGAACTTGTCATTTGAATACTTTTCAAAACCATGTATGTGTGAAATTACATAGAAATGATAGAGGCATTTAGGATAACCCTTTGTCAGCCTTTTTCTTTGTTTATATCCCGCATCCAACATCGTCCATTAGTTCGTCATGTTGAGCCTATTTTTCGTATTTTTCTTAAACTTTACCCAAAATATTAAACCTACTCACCCAAATTTAACCTTTTCTCATTCACCCTTATTTTCGTTAAAAATTTGGCCATAAGCTTTCTAGTCTATAAAGTTTCACTTTAGAATGTTAAAAAAAAAAAAAAAAAAAAAAACGTTTGTCAAAACTCTCTAGGAAAATTAAGGAAAAACTATCAAGAAAGAAATAGAGAGTTGATGTATAAATAGAATAAACTCTGAAGACCTACACAAAAGTTTAGCAATGTGTTCAGAATCCTAGAAAATAAAGCAACAAGTTGTTGGCCAAGTTTTGACCTTTCTTGCTACCTTTTAAATATCCATTCCATACCCTTAACCAAAGCCTAATGTTTCAACCCATCAAAGACCTCTTGATTTATGCTTTTCACATATTAATTGGTGGAGATTAGATCTTTTGACAAGCTTATGATATTGCATGATTCATTGACTAGGCATCGAGTGTTTTACATACACATTATATGTATGATTCAGAAATTTAACCGAGTGTGTGTGAACATTGTGAGAAGTATAAAGATTTGCATGCTTAGTCAATCAAAAGTTGAATCATTGCTTTATAATTATCCTTTCATAAATCTAACAAAGCTTGTTTGTTTTAAATCTTTGATGATGACTTTTTGAAAACCAATTTGACCACCAAACAAATTAGTGAACCTTGTAAATATTCAGATTTGATTCCGTATTTTGTTTTTAGTTTGTTTGAGGACAAGCAAAGTTCAAGTGCGGGGATGTTTGATATGCGTTAAATTATACATGTTTTAATACCCCAAAACACTTTCGTTTTAAGCATTTTTGACCGAAAACACAACGTTTAGGTGCCAAAACCGGTACTTTTATATTTTCAGGTCTTAAACAGAGCATAAAGGAAAATTCTGATGAAAACGGAAAAATCCTGATTCATTTCTGACGAAAATGGCAAAAATCTGATGACTGCCAGGTATGGCACGACCGTGCCATCCATCGGCACTACCGTGCCGATGCTCCGATCTCGGAAGCACTGCCAAGGTGATCAGGAGTGCCAACTGTTTCTCAGGCCGCACTACCGTGTCACCCGAAGCATTACCATGCCAAGGCTTGAACAAGGCTTCTGATTAACAATCTGATGACATGGCACTACCGTGCCACCAGCGGCACTACCGTGCCGATCTGATGACCTAGGCAACTAGTCCACTTGACTGACTCGGGATCGCTGAAACTGACGTCACCCGACAACTCCTGCCGCACGACCGTGCGAGATTGGCACGACCGTGCCGATGAAGAAATCTCCTATAAATACAGCCATTCGCTACTGGTTCAAGTGTTGGGTTTTTCTCCATGTTTCTGGGCGATTTCTGGGTTACGAAGCAGTCCTGATCAGACCCATTTGAAGCTTAAAGATCGAGTAGAAGCATAACCGATCCAACCCATCAATTCCTTGCTTGTTTAAGGTTCGATTCCTTGTTCATGAACATGTATTCTGATCATTTTGCAAGTTATGAGATGATGTTAGTTTATGTTTAATGTAGTTTATGTAATAGTAGTTATAAACTTGTTTTTGAATAATTTTTATGTTGTAATCTTGTTTGTATGAAACTTAAGTACTTTTTCATGTTTGAATCTTCATGATTATATAATGAACGTTTCATTGATGTTGAGTTCGTGATTATGTTTGATTGTCTTGGATAATGAATCTGTGGTTAGTGGGATTGTAGCTATTTCTTGATTAATCACTTGTTTGTAGACTTTGTTTACACCATGAAACCAGACCAGGGTATTGGTTTTATACAAGATATATCTTATTGTGATTAGGAATACTTTCTTGCACGTAAGGTTTCTAACGAATTATATGGTGTTGATTACATGTTCTTGAATGCGGTTTATGATCCTTGTTTAGTAGTTTTGGTCTGAAATTGCTGACATGGTAGATTTGTGTTTAAGACTTGTAAAGGTGAAATTGTTTGTTATATGATCTACATAATTGCTTATCCTCGTGGCTGTATTGTGACCATCGGTATTGCTTTCTTTGATAAGTGAGGTTAGGAATCCAGACCTGGTAAAATACTGACAAAGATTCAGTACATTATAACGCCCGTGTTCCATGGATCGATATCTGGCTCTTACCAATACTTTGCTGCATATATGACGGGATACACTTATCCTTTGTTGTGTATGTTTTAATGTTAAGGTATAGACCATTTTTATAAATATAAAACACCCTTTCGCTGGGCGCGTGAAGATACTGTAAATAAATGTATATAACCGCCCACGTCGGTAGACCATACTACCGGATCAAAATCCTCGGCTGAGAATTCCGCATCAGACGGAACTTACTCACCGGTACGGAAGAGACGTCACACGACTCTACCAGATCCCCGTCTTGATTTACTTGAAGCAGGAGCCATCAGTTTGGCCTAGAATCTTCTCCAACTTCCAAGGTACCCACTCGACCTCATAGTCCAGTATTCCTCCCACATGCAACTTGCATGAGGAAACAAACATTAGACTGGGGGGACTTGAAGGGGTATGGTCCCAGATCTCGCACCAACATGGCTGCGAGTGACCATTACCCTTACCAAAAACCCCCACTGGCAATAACTTATCTGGGTCCATGCGGGCACGCGCGAACACAGTGGTCGAATCTAATCTGTCAAGTGATAAGAAGACTTACCTTGTGTATGAAAATGGGTGTGCACATAGCGATGCGGCCTGGCACCGCATCCTATGAACATTTTCACCATGACAAGGGATCTGAACAACAGCAACAGTCACCACGAGTGGCGATGCGGCCTAGCACCGCATCCCACAGTCCTGGCCAGAGTAAGAACGCGGAAACAACAAAAGTTACCGCAAGCAGCGATGCGGCACGACACCGCATCCTGCCCACGAGGCAAGTGGGACTGACACCACAGTGCAAGTGGCGCCAATGACAATCGTCTGTCAGCCACACGTAAGCAACAGACTGACACCACAGTAGGACGCGACTTCACCTCCACAACCGACAAGCCTGACACACCTGCATAAGGGCGGCGCATGTCAGTCTAGCTACTCAATTACCCTCCTTCGCTCCTCGGCTATAAATACCCATCCCAAACCAGGTTTGAGGTATCTTTTCTCAACTCTCTCACTACTACGATCACACACTTTGCTTCACGAGCAAATTACTGATTCTTATGCCGGAGAGTGGTAACAAGGAGCACCCCCACCCCATCCTCCTTGTTACGAGTCACGGTTTGTTTCCCTTGTCCAGGAGATAGACCAGCTGACGATCCAGCCACCGATCCTCGGAAAGAAGGGATTAACCCTACTTGACGAGACCAGTGAATTAACCTCCCTTGGTTAACCACTGTTTCATCAGTGGTATTTACAAACAATTAAAAAAGTAGTATTGTCAAAATAAAATATTAGTATGGAATACCAATTAACATAAAAAATATCAGACATAGATTACTATAATTAACTATATTATTATAATTAGAGATATAATTTAATAAGTTTTGCTTTATAATAATGCTCATTTTAGAGATTTGTAATTTGTAAATATAACAATCCCTTATAATTTTTCATTATTTCATTATTACATGAAATTTAATATGTAATTATTTATTATAAATGTATTTTTTACCGTATCATTTTTGGTACCTAACCCATGTAGTGCTCAATTCTATAACATATGTAATAGGACAAAGTGAACATGGGGCTGTTGCACACCTAAGCATAGATGTAAAACTTTTCAAAACTACGTCGTTTTGATTAATTTATCTCAAAACTAAAAAATAACTACGAACTAAAACTGGTTTTTGCTTTCGATGAGATGCATAAACAATAAAACAGTTAAAAACCAAACCCTAAATTAAATTCAAGGGAAACAGGAAGGCAAATAAAATGGGAAATTTATATTAGTTCGATGTTGTGCAACAATAGATATAGAATTTCCAAGTCACAAAATTATCCCACAGTTGTTAATTGAGTTGGTAGCACAGACAGTGTATCGAAATCCCATAACCCAAAAAAATTAATACTTTTTAATTAAATTGATTGGGCAGAGCCATAGAACCCTTTTCAGTTAAATTAATTTTGATTGGGCACAACCATATATGGAATTCCTAATTCACAAGGATATACACAGTTTTCGATTGAATTGGTTTCTACAGTTTCGGAAAGGATTTCATTCGAAAACCCGCCATTATAGAGTTTGGTTTCTATTATTTCCACTGTAATTCAATTTCAGTGAAAGCAGTCAAGGTTAGTGTTAATGATTAATTGTTTTAAGATTTAGTTATGAGATAAATTAATTAAAACGACGTAGTTTTAAGTGGTTTTACATTTAAACTTAGGTGTGCAACAGCCCCATATTCACTTTTCCCTGTTTAATAATACTTAATTATGTGGTTCTACTATTCCAGAAGACCCAATGGTTTGTTGTTTTAGATTATAGCCTCCAATTTCTTTTGGTTCATTGTTTTTGTTTTAGTTTGGAGGCTCTAAGTGTAGCAGTTGATGAGGGTGAGCCAAGTGTATTCCTTGTTTTTCCACACTTAGAGCCTCTAATTTCCTTTGACTATGGAATATCAAATAAAATATATTAGTGAGGGTTTAGTCTAATTATTTTTCCATTAGTTAGGAGATATAAATTAATAAAATTTCTTTGTATCTAATCAATTGTATTCATATATAATTGATTTACACAATATCTTACGAAGTTATAATTGTTTTGTAAAAAGTTGGTCTAGTTAACAGATTATCATAATAAGCTTTGATAAATTGTAATGTTACGGAACCAATAGTTATCTTACACGTTTAATAATGATAGAGATTCATCAACAAAACTTATTATATAAGTCGTAGACTAATGGCGTTCGATTTGTATTAATCAAGAAAACTTACACATTTAATACGAGCTTGGTACACACAATATAAGTCTAGACTTGAGGCATTTGATTTGTGTTAACCGTAGACTTTTATCAACATATGTTTGGGTGCATATCCACTTGGGAATGGCCTATGGTAGTAGGAGGTCAAAGGGTTCAATCAATTCCCATGGTATGCAAGTTTAGATGTTCTAAAAAAAATATGTTTGGGTGCACAAAATTCGAGTTGACGATCCCTTTCATGAACTTGCATAAGGGGTTCCACGTAAGATATTGTTTGTGAAATTCATGAGCTTTTTGTTGTCTTCCTGTTTATATATATTTTTTCACATATTGTATGATTTTTATGATTCATGATGTTGCCCATGCTTAGTAGACTTGTATTGTTTTGTATATTTTTGTTTTTAGGCGTTCTCAAGACTCCTTTTAGACTTGTATACTCCATGAAATAATCAAGATGATGCTAGACGTTAGGGACGCTAAAAAATAAAAAAAAATGAATTGTTGGTGCACTTGTGTCTGTACTTTGTCTGTATTTTGTCATGATACGAAACGATGTCTTAGTTAGTCTTGTAAGTTTGACCAACTCAACCATCCTCCGGTTTGACTTGGCCAAACAGTCAACACTTTGTTTGTAACATGTCTGTGTCGAAGGATGTGTCATCGAAGGATTGTTTATATCCTTCGATGAGCTCGAAAGATAACCTTCGAAGGATAGACCACGAAGGATATCATCCTTCGTGGTATATGTGATCCTTCGATGGGTTCCTGGTCGACAGATGATCTTTCGATCAGTCTGTCTGATCCTTCGACCAGACGATCTGTGTTGGGTATATATACCCATGTTGTGTGTTCACTTCAGTAGAGTTCGAAAGTCAGACAAGTTAGACACATAGAGAAGTGAGAGCATTCTGTTCAGAGAACACACACACACGAGAGTTAGTGAGAGTTTGCAGAATACATTTGTAAACCTTGTGCTTGTAACCGGACCTTTCATACGCATTAATACAAGTGGTGTTAATCGGTGAAGTTTGTGTGTTGTGTTTGTGCTTGTTCTATCTCGGTTTGCATACTAGCTTGGATTCCGCACTTGCTAGTGTGTTAGACATAACAAGGAATAGGTTGAACCTCAACCTCCGAGGGACCTACAAGTGGTATCAGAGCCGTGGCTCTTTTCCTTGTTAAAAACCGAGTTTTTACAAGACTTTGGAGTGTTTTGGACAAAACTCACTTGGTTTTTGCAGCCGTTTTTACTGTTTTTCTCGCTTATCTTTACGTTAAAACGTGTTCTAAACTAACCGGGTGTGTTGCATGACGGGTTGGGTAACTTAAAAACTTGTTTTTGAGGTGTTTGGTTATTTCCGGTCAAAATTCCGGCTTCTCCGGTGACCGGTTTCTGGATAAAGTTTGTCATTTTTGGGTTATATTTTATTTGTTCAAATCTGTTTTTGCAGAAAATGATGGTCTGAACCATACTTTCTGCCGAAAGATTTACCAACCCATCACCTTTTTCACCAACCTGTCACTCTTTGTCAACTGTGTCAGTTCAGTTTGAAAGATATCCTTCGAAGTCGAAAGATCATCTTTCGATCAGTGGAGGTTCGATAGATCATCATCCTTCGAACCAAGGAATCATTTCGAAGCATACATCTTTCGATCTACAGTTCTTTCTCGAAAGACAAGGATCCTTCGATTGGAGAGTCTTTCGAAATCATTGCTCGAAACTCAACAGTGATCGTTCGAACACTGTTGATCCTTCGAACAAGTGTTGATCTTTCGATCCCAGTTTGTTTAAGTTTAACAAGTTTGTGTTTCAGGTCTTTCGATCTCAGATCCTTCGACTGGTGTAACAATTTTTCCTTGATCAAAAATGAACCCAAGATGGAATACTCCGGTAAATACAGACATGTATTTTGGTACTCCGTCTCCCGCACCGGTATCTTCTAATGCAACGTCTACCGGTCAATGGGCATTCGTATCAAATCAAACTCCAAGTATTCAAAGCATTCTCTTAAGCGAGAGCGAAACCGGAAGTTTGAATCGGCCTCCAAAGTTGATGCACTTATATGAATATCCAGGATGGATTGATAGATTTCATACATACGTTCTTGGTCAAAATACAGAATTGTGGTTACGGTTCATTACAGATTTCGATCAAACAATAGAGGTTGCCACATCATCTGCTGGTCAGCAATCAAAGCCAAATACAGTACGGCTCGACACCTCAAGCTTTTCTAAAGTCAGTGTGGAAGTAGCAAAGGAACATATGGAGCTGCTAAACACCTTGGTGAGCGCATACTGTGGATTAGTGGAAGGTCAGATTGGTAACATTAATCTGACACAAGAAGACTATCAGCAGATCGATAAAGAGGAGATGGAAATGATGGACATCAAGTGGGCCTTTGCCAGTGCTGTTAGGCGAGCAAAGGATTTCATGGAAAGAACAGGCAGAACCAGCTTGGAGAGCAAGAAAGACACCAAGTATGGGTTTGATAAGCAGGCTGTTAAGTGTTTCAATTGTGGTGAACGTGGTCATTTCAAGCGTGAATGTACGAGACCATCTCAACATGGGAACCAAAATCCTTTCAGAGGTCAAGGCAACAGGGCAAATCAGAACCAAGTAAGGAACAATGAGCGCACATTAGTGCCTGTCAACAACCAGAGTCAAGCAGGACCATCTAATGCCAACCAGGCACTTGTGGTTCAAGTAGATGAAGGCTGTGATTGGTCAATCCAGTTGGGAAATGATGCTCCAGATGGAACAGCTTGTTTTGCTGAAGTTGTCAAGGATCTTAAACACGCCAGTGGTGGAGAATCTTCCACCAATGGTAGTGAATCTTCTGAAGATGAAGACAGCTCCGGTTACAGTGGAAGTTCAGATGAAGAGTCCTCGAGTTCAGGGAATGATCAGGAAGATGACACATCAACTGCGTCAGTTAATGCAGATATTGATGAACTATTGGAAGAAGCTACAGCAGGAATTCAAAGAAGATCTATTTTGGTGGATCAAGCTGCCTATTCTTCGTCTTCTCTCCATTCAGCCTTTATGGCTAATGTCGACAGTTCATCAAGTCAGGTATGTGTCGATGAACCTACTGCTGATATCTGTGATAATTGTGATAGATTGCATGTTAAATGTGCTGATTTGGATGCAAACATGTCTGAGTTGCAAGGCAAACATGATGCTTTACAAGCTAGTTTGTTTGACTTGCAAGACAAACATGTTTCATTAAATGAAAAGTGGTGTCAATTGCAAAGCAAACACGAGGCTTTGCAAGAGAAATATGATGTGACATTCATCCACAATCAAAAGTTGACCGTTGATCTTTCTAAGTGCACAGAAGCCAACATGTTTTATGAAAACCATGAAAAGGAATTTAAATCGATGATTGAAAAATTAAAGAAAGATAAAACTGAGTTGACAAAAATGGTTTCCAGAAAACAAACTGACATTAACCTTTATATAACTCGTCTTGAGGTAATGCAAAAGGAAATGGCTTGTGTTAAAACAGAAAGTGAGGCGATCCAACTCAAGTTAGACAGTTATTTGAGCTCTAGCTATGTGTTGGATCACATCATTGATGTTCAGAAAGAGAAACGGGATGTCACATGCATAGGTTACAAGAAATGTCCACCACCCGTGAGAAACAATTTTGATGCACTGCCTGATGAGGAGTATAGAACTCATTTTGAACCATCTGTTCCTTTGGACGTTGAGGAATTTGCAGCAGGACTCGGATACAAGAAAGAAGTATCATCAGATTCGGATGTGTCAGCAGATACATTTGTAACTGCTGAACAGAATCAGGACCCTCCAGTTGTGATTGAGGATGCTGATTCTTCTGATGATGAGTCTGATGATACTGATTCAGCAAAGTCTGATGCGGTGATAAACGAAGAGGACATACCTCTTGAGAATCATATTCTGTGTGATCCTCCTGCAAAACCCGCTAAGACTGTTGCAATCGAGTCCTCGTCTGAAAAAGGGTCGGAGAGTGTGGATTTGCTGTACACTCTTGTTGGTGATGATAAAATTTATTCTGACAAAGATTTTCCTATTAAGAATGTTAATCAATCATTAATCAGTAAAGTTTTTGAGAATTCAACAAGTAAGTTTTTGGGTAAGAAAGGATCACACGTTGTGGTAACACAGTGCCCTTCTATCCCTAAGGCTGAAGTTAGAAAACAATTTGGCAATCAGAAATTACCAACAGTGCAAAAACAGCAAAACCATACCAAGCCAAAAGGAAAATTACCGGCTCAAGGTCAAAGGAAGCCGAATCAGAAGAAGAAAAAGAATGTGAACTTTGTGAAATCTAAGGGAACGGACAAAATTGCAACATTTGAAAATCAATCTAACTTAGATTTTGTCAAAAAGGCAACAGTGATGAAAAGGAATGAACCAAGTAGTTCAAAACCTAGTACCTCAGGGTCACAAAGTTCATCATTATCGGCAAGACGATCACATGATACTTCGGGGTTTGTTGAACGAAGATCATGTTTTGAATGTGGTACAATTGGGCACATTGTCAGAAATTGCCCGTATCTTCATAAATTAAAAGCCAAAGAAGATGATCCCCGTGAACGCAATCACCAAAAGCGATCTGTGTCTGTAAAACAAGGAAAATACTACTTTCACATGTCCTTTCGGCACATTCGCCTACAGGCGTATGCCTTTTGGACTGTGTAACGCACCAGCCACATTTCAGCGTTGCATGGTTGCTATTTTCCATGACATGATTGAAGACTCCATGGAAGTATTCATGGATGATTTTTCTGTATTCGGGAGTTCTTTCGACCAATGTCTTGGAAATCTGAAAAGAATGTTAATGAGATGTGAGGAAACTAATTTTGTGCTTAACTGGGAGAAATGCCACTTCATGGTGAAGGAAGGGGTAGTTCTTGGACACAAAATCTCTGAAGCCGGGTTGGAAGTCGATCCAGCAAAAGTGGATATCATTTCTAAACTTCCTCCCCCAACCTCGGTCAGAGCAATTAGAAGTTTCCTAGGTCATGCAGGGTTCTATAGGCGATTCATAAAAGACTTTTCAAAAATCGCAAGACCTATGACCCATTTGTTAGAAAAACATGCTCCGTTTGTGTTTTCAGAAGAATGCATGAAAGCTTTCAAGCAGCTTAAACAAAGGCTTATCGAAGCCCCTATTTTAGTTGTACCAGATTGGGCATTGCCATTTGAGATAATGTGTGACGCCAGTGATTACGCAATAGGAGCAGTCTTAGGACAACGAAGGGAGAAACATTTTCATCCTATTTACTATGCCAAAAAGACTCTACATGATGCTCAAGAAAATTATACGACTACAGAGAAAGAGCTTTTGGCAGTAGTATATGCTTTCGACAAATTCAGGTCATACCTTGTGTTGTCCAAAACAATTGTGTATACGGATCATGAAGCAATCAAATACCTTTTTAGCAAACAGGACGCAAAACCGTGTCTTATCAGATGGATCTTGTTACTACAAGAATTTGACACTGAGATCCAAGACAAAAAAGGGTACTTTAAATGTTGCAGCCGACCATCTCTCGAGACTTGAGCATGGAAGTTCTGAAAATTCGCTGGAGGAACCAATAAATGACAATTTCCCCCACGAATTTCTCTTAAGTATCGAGGTGAACAATGAGTCACCTTGGTTTGCCGACTTTGCAAACTACCTCGTATGTGGAATCCTTATCAAAGGATTTTTCATATCAGCAAAAGAGGAAGTTCTTTGCAGATTTGAAGTATTACATTTGGGACGAACCATACTTGTTTAGAATCGGAGCCGATCAGGTGATCCGAAGATGTGTATTTGGAGAAGAGACAGCCAGCATTCTGCGTCACTGTCACGAAGGGCCAACCGGAGGCCATCATGGAGCAAACTACACTGCAAAGAAAGTGTTAGACTCTGGGTTTTACTGGCCCACAATCTTTCGTGATGCGCATGAATGGGTTAGAGCATGTGATGCTTACCAGAGGGCAACGAATATCTCTGCACGTAATGAAATGCCTCAACATCCAATGCAAGTCTGTGAAGTTTTTGATATATGGGGTATCGACTTCATGGGACCATTTCCAGCCTCACGAGGTAACAAATACATCCTAGTTGCTGTAGACTACGTCTCAAAGTGGGCCGAAGCTCAAGCTTTGCCTACAAACGATGCTAGGGTGGTTGTGAGGTTCTTAAAAAGTTTATTTGCCCGATTTGGTGCTCCAAAAGCACTAATTAGTGGCCGAGGAACGCATTTTTGTAATGCGCAGTTAGAACGAGCCTTGTCCCGTTATGGTGTTCATCACAGAATGGCTACGCCATATCACCCTCAAACGAGCGGGCAAGTAGAGGTTACAAATCGGGGTTTGAAAAGAATTCTTGAGCGGTCCATTAATAACAACCGCAAGGATTGGTCAGATAAGTTAGATGACGCTCTGTGGGCTTTTAGAACAGCATTTAAGACACCTATTTGGACCACACCCTTCAGGTTGGTTTATGGAAAAGCTTGTCATCTACCTATCGAGCTAGAACACAAGGCATTTTGGGCCTTAAAGACGGCAAATATGGATTTAAAACCCAGAGGTGAAGCCCGTTTTCTGCAAATTCACGAGCTCGAGGAGTTAAGAAACCATGCCTACGAAAGTTCTATCAAATACAAGGAACGAGTCAAGAGATTTCATGAAAAGAGGTTGAGAGACCATAAGGATCTTCGTATAGGGGATCTTGTCTTGTTATATAACTCAAGACTGCGTTTATTCCCCGGGAAGCTAAAATCGCGATGGATGGGTCCATACAAGGTTAAAGAAGTATTTCCATACAGAACCGTCACTATCAAGGATCCAAGCGGGGTAAGTTTCAAAGTCAACGGTCATCGTTTAAAACTTTACATCAACGGACTAATTGATCCGGTGGAGGAAATTCTCGAACTCCACGTCCCGAACACTTAAAAAAAGTGTGGGGAAAATGAGTCTAGCTATCGACTCGCTGACAAATTTAGCGAGCGTGTTGTCACACGCTAAGGGTAATTTTGTTTATACTAGTTTCTAATGTTTATTTTGTAATTCATTAATTTTTCGGTTTTAAACGTAGGAACATTCGATCTTGATCCATAATTTTTGGAGATTTGAAGTTAATTAATTGTTAAAATATATGAAATAGTGCAAAAATGGGAAAATTGGGTGAAATTTCGGAGTTAAAAAATTACTGTGAAACGTTTTACAAAAAGGCCCAGGTGTTGCACGGTCATGCCAAATCGGCACGATCATGCATTCCTTAGTCAAATCAGATCAGTAATTCATGCATCAGACGGTCATCGGACCGCACTACCGTGCGACTGATGCACCACCGTGCAACACGATAACAAAGGTCGAACCAGGAGAACTATCTGGAATGGCACGACCGTGCCGAATTCGCACGACCGTGCGGCTCGAAAACCAAACAGTAAAAACAGGGGTATTTAAACGATTCTGCAGTAAAAATATGTCACTTTTACGAAACCCTAGTCGCCGCACGGGAGTTCCAGGTCACCTACACCCACAAATCACCTAATTTTTGCCTAGTTTTCGCTTCAATCATCTTCCAAGGTATGTTTCCTACCTATTTTGTAGATTAAACTTAGTTTCTGACGTAGATTTGATGTTTAAACCAAGAAATTTTGGGGTTTTCTTTATAAAATACAAATAAACCCTTGTTCTTCACTGATTAATGTTAAATCGATGGTTCTGATGCTTGATTCAAGGTCTATTCACTGATTACAAGATAAATTTCGAAACATACAAGTTAAAACCAGTGAATTAGACCAATTTCTGATGTGATTGGCTGTCGCACGGTCACGCCATTGAAACGGCATGACAGTGCCGGTCGGTAATCAAGAACAGACAAACAATTCAAAGTGCGACACCGAGTCGCACGGCTGTGCTGATTTGGCACGGCAGTGCCACACGGGTTTCCGGAAACGAGCTGTTGACCGATTAGGATTGGCACGGCAGTGCCACCAGCCGCACGACCGTGCAGTTGCTGAAACAGAAACAGAAGCTCGTCAACAGCCTGTTCCGATGGCAGCAATAAAATTTTTATATTATGCTCTTATTTTGTTATATTCCTGTGTGCAGATGAATCACAGATTCCTTTAGTTCAGCGAGAACAAAGCGAAAGGGCATCCCTGTATTGCAAGATTACAAGCTTTATGGAATAGACGAGGGCAAATCGGTGAACCAAGAAGGATCAACTGGGAGACTTTAACAACCCTGAACCAAGAAGAAAGGCTATCCGACATGATGTCACATCCGATGTCAAGGTTGTTCAACATTGCACGACCCGTTTATCTTGAGCTAACATTGGAATTATTTGCTTCATACACTTATGAAAAACCAAGAAGCGAGAATCTAGACTTTAAAAACAGAGAGACAATACAGTTCAGATTGGGGAAAAAGTGGCATAAGTGGACAATTGCTAGACTTGGTAGAAGATTGGGCATATACTCAGCTGAGGACATCAATTCAGAACTCTTTACCAATATCTACAAGTTTGATAATGATCAGCAGCGGGCCAACTTTTGGGCCCAAGTAGCAGTTGGACCAACCTATGAAGCTAGAAAAGCTAAAGCTTCACGACTACGAGACCCGCTTCTGAGGGTCATTCATCAGGTCATGAGTCACACCATCTGTGGGCACATGGACAGTGCAGGAAACTATCCTACTCCAGATCTTCTTTTCATATATTCCTTAGTGACTGGAGTGCATGTTAACCTCGCAGCTAGAATGGTTGAATTTTTCGTAAACAGTGCGGGGAGAACTACAAGCAGTGAAATCCATGGTGGTGAATATGTGACTCAGTTGGCATACTACTTAGGGATTATGACAGATGATGTAGTCAATGGTCTCACGATGGTTCACGCAGGAGGAGATGTGGATATGAGGTCTTTGAGAGCGATGGGTTTGGTAGTAGATACAGATAATGGCCCGCGACTGAGGGGTCTAAATGGGGAAATATGGGATCCACTACCGCTACCACCACAGGGCGAAGACGTCAACATGGAAGAGCTTGAGCCACCACCACACGATCAGCCACATTATGAAGAGCAACAGCATCAGTATCAACACCAGCAGAACTGGCCTCCAGGTATACCTTCCTACCCTGAGTTGTACCAACAGTTCCAGCAAATGCAGGTCTCTCAAGACACTATGAGAGCCGAGCAGGAGGCTATGCGAGCAACTCAAGACGCTATGAGGGCCGACCAGTTAGCTATGAGGGCATCGCAACACACCATGCGGGAGGAAATGTATGCAGGATTTTCCTATATCTTCGGAGGGCTACAAAGCCTATATCCTAGCCACTTCGGCAACCCTCCACAGTTTCCGTTTGGAGACACAGGTATGTATGGGGTGGGTTCATCTGGAACACGCCACCATGATGGTGATGATGACGAGGAGTAGGAGGAGGTAGGGTAAAACAGTTCAGAAACTAATGTTTTATGTTATTTCTATTCAGTACTTTGTTTGGGATTTTTAAACTTTATGTCTGTTTTTAATGTTTTAAGTAGTATGTTTGCTTTGTTTGAATAACGGATTTGGTTGAATTATCTAACATTTTGATCAATGGTAATGTTGGCTATTTTAGCGAGTGACATAATTGGCAGATTTATAAAGAAATGCACACAGAGTTGAGACGACTTCAAATCAAAGTCTACTAAAATGAGTCAACTCAAACTCTGAGGGAGTATATCTTTCCCTTTTCACATTATTAGTTTAGCTCTTCATAATTGCTTAACTAATATGTATTTCACATTGGGGACAATGTGAAGTTCAAGTGTGGGGAGGGGTTTAAAAGGTTTTAAACTTTGTTTGTCCTTAATTGTTCTCATTTTTTGTACATATTTTCGAAAAAAAAAATAAATAAAACAAAAATGGTCAATTTGTGTTCTTTAGAAAGCATCAAATGTGATAAAAATCGACAAGCTAAATTGATTTTGGAAAAAAGATAACTAAAAAACGTGCCAAAACAAAACGAAAGACTTGCATGTTTATCTTTATATTTATACCCATTCCTTCCGTTTACGTGAGCATATTTTTGAGCCTTTAAAGCTTTCTTGTCAAATGCTTCTTTGTTTTTGCGGAGAAATGAGTGAGTCGGATGTTTTATGTAATTTAGAACTTGTCATTTGAATACTTTTCAAAACCATGTATGTGTGAAATTACATAGAAATGATAGAGGCATTTAGGATAACCCTTTGTCAGCCTTTTTCTTTGTTTATATCCCGCATCCAACATCGTCCATTAGTTCGTCATGTTGAGCCTATTTTTCGTATTTTTCTTAAACTTTACCCAAAATATTAAACCTACTCACCCAAATTTAACCTTTTCTCATTCACCCTTATTTTCGTTAAAAATTTGGCCATAAGCTTTCTAGTCTATAAAGTTTCACTTTAGAATGTTAAAAAAAAAAAAAAAAAAAAACGTTTGTCAAAACTCTCTAGGAAAATTAAGGAAAAACTATCAAGAAAGAAATAGAGAGTTGATGTATAAATAGAATAAACTCTGAAGACCTACACAAAAGTTTAGCAATGTGTTCAGAATCCTAGAAAATAAAGCAACAAGTTGTTGGCCAAGTTTTGACCTTTCTTGCTACCTTTTAAATATCCATTCCATACCCTTAACCAAAGCCTAATGTTTCAACCCATCAAAGACCTCTTGATTTATGCTTTTCACATATTAATTGGTGGAGATTAGATCTTTTGACAAGCTTATGATATTGCATGATTCATTGACTAGGCATCGAGTGTTTTACATACACATTATATGTATGATTCAGAAATTTAACCGAGTGTGTGTGAACATTGTGAGAAGTATAAAGATTTGCATGCTTAGTCAATCAAAAGTTGAATCATTGCTTTATAATTATCCTTTCATAAATCTAACAAAGCTTGTTTGTTTTAAATCTTTGATGATGACTTTTTGAAAACCAATTTGACCACCAAACAAATTAGTGAACCTTGTAAATATTCAGATTTGATTCCGTATTTTGTTTTTAGTTTGTTTGAGGACAAGCAAAGTTCAAGTGCGGGGATGTTTGATATGCGTTAAATTATACATGTTTTAATACCCCAAAACACTTTCGTTTTAAGCATTTTTGACCGAAAACACAACGTTTAGGTGCCAAAACCGGTACTTTTATATTTTCAGGTCTTAAACAGAGCATAAAGGAAAATTCTGATGAAAACGGAAAAATCCTGATTCATTTCTGACGAAAATGGCAAAAATCTGATGACTGCCAGGTATGGCACGACCGTGCCATCCATCGGCACTACCGTGCCGATGCTCCGATCTCGGAAGCACTGCCAAGGCGATCAGGAGTGCCAACTGTTTCTCAGGCCGCACTACCGTGTCACCCGAAGCATTACCATGCCAAGGCTTGAACAAGGCTTCTGATTAACAATCTGATGACATGGCACTACCGTGCCACCAGCGGCACTACCGTGCCGATCTGATGACCTAGGCAACTAGTCCACTTGACTGACTCGGGATCGCTGAAACTGACGTCACCCGACAACTCCTGCCGCACGACCGTGCGAGATTGGCACGACTGTGCCGATGAAGAAATCTCCTATAAATACAGCCATTCGCTACTGGTTCAAGTGTTGGGTTTTTCTCCATGTTTCTGGGCGATTTCTGGGTTACGAAGCAGTCCTGATCAGACCCATTTGAAGCTTAAAGATCGAGTAGAAGCATAACCGATCCAACCCATCAATTCCTTGCTTGTTTAAGGTTCGATTCCTTGTTCATGAACATGTATTCTGATCATTTTGCAAGTTATGAGATGATGTTAGTTTATGTTTAATGTAGTTTATGTAATAGTAGTTATAAACTTGTTTTTGAATAATTTTTATGTTGTAATCTTGTTTGTATGAAACTTAAGTACTTTTTCATGTTTGAATCTTCATGATTATATAATGAACGTTTCATTGATGTTGAGTTCGTGATTATGTTTGATTGTCTTGGATAATGAATCTGTGGTTAGTGGGATTGTAGCTATTTCTTGATTAATCACTTGTTTGTAGACTTTGTTTACACCATGAAACCAGACCAGGGTATTGGTTTTATACAAGATATATCTTATTGTGATTAGGAATACTTTCTTGCACGTAAGGTTTCTAACGAATTATATGGTGTTGATTACATGTTCTTGAATGCGGTTTATGATCCTTGTTTAGTAGTTTTGGTCTGAAATTGCTGACATGGTAGATTTGTGTTTAAGACTTGTAAAGGTGAAATTGTTTGTTATATGATCTACATAATTGCTTATCCTCGTGGCTGTATTGTGACCATCGGTATTGCTTTCTTTGATAAGTGAGGTTAGGAATCCAGACCTGGTAAAATACTGACAAAGATTCAGTACATTATAACGCCCGTGTTCCATGGATCGATATCTGGCTCTTACCAATACTTTGCTGCATATATGACGGGATACACTTATCCTTTGTTGTGTATGTTTTAATGTTAAGGTATAGACCATTTTTATAAATATAAAACACCCTTTCGCTGGGCGCGTGAAGATACTGTAAATAAATGTATATAACCGCCCACGTCGGTAGACCATACTACCGGATCAAAATCCTCGGCTGAGAATTCCGCATCAGACGGAACTTACTCACCGGTACGGAAGAGACGTCACACGACTCTACCAGATCCCCGTCTTGATTTACTTGAAGCAGGAGCCATCAGTTTGGCCTAGAATCTTCTCCAACTTCCAAGGTACCCACTCGACCTCATAGTCCAGTATTCCTCCCACATGCAACTTGCATGAGGAAACAAACATTAGACTGGGGGGACTTGAAGGGGTATGGTCCCAGATCTCGCACCAACATGGCTGCGAGTGACCATTACCCTTACCAAAAACCCCCACTGGCAATAACTTATCTGGGTCCATGCGGGCACGCGCGAACACAGTGGTCGAATCTAATCTGTCAAGTGATAAGAAGACTTACCTTGTGTATGAAAATGGGTGTGCACATAGCGATGCGGCCTGGCACCGCATCCTATGAACATTTTCACCATGACAAGGGATCTGAACAACAGCAACAGTCACCACGAGTGGCGATGCGGCCTAGCACCGCATCCCACAGTCCTGGCCAGAGTAAGAACGCGGAAACAACAAAAGTTACCGCAAGCAGCGATGCGGCACGACACCGCATCCTGCCCACGAGGCAAGTGGGACTGACACCACAGTGCAAGTGGCGCCAATGACAATCGTCTGTCAGCCACACGTAAGCAACAGACTGACACCACAGTAGGACGCGACTTCACCTCCACAACCGACAAGCCTGACACACCTGCATAAGGGCGGCGCATGTCAGTCTAGCTACTCAATTACCCTCCTTCGCTCCTCGGCTATAAATACCCATCCCAAACCAGGTTTGAGGTATCTTTTCTCAACTCTCTCACTACTACGATCACACACTTTGCTTCACGAGCAAATTACTGATTCTTATGCCGGAGAGTGGTAACAAGGAGCACCCCCACCCCATCCTCCTTGTTACGAGTCACGGTTTGTTTCCCTTGTCCAGGAGATAGACCAGCTGACGATCCAGCCACCGATCCTCGGAAAGAAGGGATTAACCCTACTTGACGAGACTAGTGAATTAACCTCCCTTGGTTAACCACTGTTTCATCAGTGGTATTTACAAACAATTAAAAAAGTAGTATTGTCAAAATAAAATATTAGTATGGAATACCAATTAACATAAAAAATATCAGACATAGATTACTATAATTAACTATATTATTATAATTAGAGATATAATTTAATAAGTTTTGCTTTATAATAATGCTCATTTTAGAGATTTGTAATTTGTAAATATAACAATCCCTTATAATTTTTCATTATTTCATTATTACATGAAATTTAATATGTAATTATTTATTATAAATGTATTTTTTACCGTATCATTTTTGGTACCTAACCCATGTAGTGCTCAATTCTATAACATATGTAATAGGACAAAGTGAACATGGGGCTGTTGCACACCTAAGCATAGATGTAAAACTTTTCAAAACTACGTCGTTTTGATTAATTTATCTCAAAACTAAAAAATAACTACGAACTAAAACTGGTTTTTGCTTTCGATGAGATGCATAAACAATAAAACAGTTAAAAACCAAACCCTAAATTAAATTCAAGGGAAACAGGAAGGCAAATAAAATGGGAAATTTATATTAGTTCGATGTTGTGCAACAATAGATATAGAATTTCCAAGTCACAAAATTATCCCACAGTTGTTAATTGAGTTGGTAGCACAGACAGTGTATCGAAATCCCATAACCCAAAAAAATTAATACTTTTTAATTAAATTGATTGGGCAGAGCCATAGAACCCTTTTCAGTTAAATTAATTTTGATTGGGCACAACCATATATGGAATTCCTAATTCACAAGGATATACACAGTTTTCGATTGAATTGGTTTCTACAGTTTCGGAAAGGATTTCATTCGAAAACCCGCCATTATAGAGTTTGGTTTCTATTATTTCCACTGTAATTCAATTTCAGTGAAAGCAGTCAAGGTTAGTGTTAATGATTAATTGTTTTAAGATTTAGTTATGAGATAAATTAATTAAAACGACGTAGTTTTAAGTGGTTTTACATTTAAACTTAGGTGTGCAACAGCCCCATATTCACTTTTCCCTGTTTAATAATACTTAATTATGTGGTTCTACTATTCCAGAAGACCCAATGGTTTGTTGTTTTAGATTATAGCCTCCAATTTCTTTTGGTTCATTGTTTTTGTTTTAGTTTGGAGGCTCTAAGTGTAGCAGTTGATGAGGGTGAGCCAAGTGTATTCCTTGTTTTTCCACACTTAGAGCCTCTAATTTCCTTTGACTATGGAATATCAAATAAAATATATTAGTGAGGGTTTAGTCTAATTATTTTTCCATTAGTTAGGAGATATAAATTAATAAAATTTCTTTGTATCTAATCAATTGTATTCATATATAATTGATTTACACAATATCTTACGAAGTTATAATTGTTTTGTAAAAAGTTGGTCTAGTTAACAGATTATCATAATAAGCTTTGATAAATTGTAATGTTACGGAACCAATAGTTATCTTACACGTTTAATAATGATAGAGATTCATCAACAAAACTTATTATATAAGTCGTAGACTAATGGCGTTCGATTTGTATTAATCAAGAAAACTTACACATTTAATACGAGCTTGGTACACACAATATAAGTCTAGACTTGAGGCATTTGATTTGTGTTAACCGTAGACTTTTATCAACATATGTTTGGGTGCATATCCACTTGGGAATGGCCTATGGTAGTAGGAGGTCAAAGGGTTCAATCAATTCCCATGGTATGCAAGTTTAGATGTTCTAAAAAAAATATGTTTGGGTGCACAAAATTCGAGTTGACGATCCCTTTCATGAACTTGCATAAGGGGTTCCACGTAAGATATTGTTTGTGAAATTCATGAGCTTTTTGTTGTCTTCCTGTTTATATATATTTTTTCACATATTGTATGATTTTTATGATTCATGATGTTGCCCATGCTTAGTAGACTTGTATTGTTTTGTATATTTTTGTTTTTAGGCGTTCTCAAGACTCCTTTTAGACTTGTATACTCCATGAAATAATCAAGATGATGCTAGACGTTAGGGACGCTAAAAAATAAAAAAAAAATGAATTGTTGGTGCACTTGTGTCTGTACTTTGTCTGTATTTTGTCATGATACGAAACGATGTCTTAGTTAGTCTTGTAAGTTTGACCAAGTCAACCATCCTCCGGTTTGACTTGGCCAAACAGTCAACACTTTGTTTGTAACATGTCTGTGTCGAAGGATGTGTCATCGAAGGATTGTTTATATCCTTCGATGAGCTCGAAAGATAACCTTCGAAGGATAGACCACGAAGGATATCATCCTTCGTGGTATATGTGATCCTTCGATGGGTTCCTGGTCGACAGATGATCTTTCGATCAGTCTGTCTGATCCTTCGACCAGACGATCTGTGTTGGGTATATATACCCATGTTGTGTGTTCACTTCAGTAGAGTTCGAAAGTCAGACAAGTTAGACACATAGAGAAGTGAGAGCATTCTGTTCAGAGAACACACACACACGAGAGTTAGTGAGAGTTTGCAGAATACATTTGTAAACCTTGTGCTTGTAACCGACCTTTCATACGCATTAATACAAGTGGTGTTAATCGGTGAAGTTTGTGTGTTGTGTTTGTGCTTGTTCTATCTCAGTTTGCATACTAGCTTGGATTCCGCACTTGCTAGTGTGTTAGACATAACAAGGGAATAGGTTGAACCTCAACCTCCGAGGGGACCTACAAGTGGTATCAGAGCCGTGGCTCTTTTCCTTGTTAAAAACCGAGTTTTTACAAGACTTTGGAGTGTTTTGGACAAAACTCACTTGGTTTTTTGCAGCCGTTTTTACTGTTTTTCTCGCTTATCTTTACGTTAAAACGTGTTCTAAACTAACCGGGTGTGTTGCATGACGGGTTGGGTAACTTAAAAACTTGTTTTTGAGGTGTTTGGTTATTTCCGGTCAAAATTCCGGCGTCTCCGGTGACCGGTTTCTGGATAAAGTTTGTCATTTTTTGGGTTATATTTTATTTGTTCAATTCTGTTTTTGCAGAAAATGATGGTCTGTACCTTACTTTCTGCCGAAAGATTTACCAACCCATCACCTTTTTCACCAACCTGTCACTCTTTGTCAACTGTGTCAGTTCAGTTGAAAGATATCCTTCGAAGTCGAAAGATCATCTTTTGATCAGTGGAGGTTCGATAGATCATCATCCTTCGAACCAAGGAATCATTTCGAAGCATACATCTTTCGATCTACAGTTCCTTTCTCGAAAGACAAGGATCCTTCGATTGGAGAGGTCTTTCGAAATCATTGCTCGAAACTCAACAGTGATCGTTCGAACACTGTTGATCCTTCGAACAAGTGTTGATCTTCGATCCCAGTTTGTTTAAGTTTAACAAGTTTGTGTTTCAGGTCTTTCGATCTCAGATCCTTCGACTGGTGTAACAATTTTTCCTTGATCAAAAATGAACCCAAGATGGAATACTCCGGTAAATACAGACATGTATTTTGGTACTCCGTCTCCCCGCACCGGTATCTTCTAATGCAACGTCTACCGGTCAATGGGCATTCGTATCAAATCAAACTCCAAGTATTCAAAGCATTCTCTTAAGCGAGAGCGAAACCGGAAGTTTGAATCGGCCTCCAAAGTTGATGCACTTATATGAATATCCAGGATGGATTGATAGATTTCATACATACGTTCTTGGTCAAAATACAGAATTGTGGTTACGGTTCATTACAGATTTCGATCAAACAATAGAGGTTGCCACATCATCTGCTGGTCAGCCAATCAAAGCCAAATACAGTACGGCTCGACACCTCAAGCTTTTCTAAAGTCAGTGTGGAAGTAGCAAAGGAACATATGGAGCTGCTAAACACCTTGGTGAGCGCATACTGTGGATTAGTGGAAGGTCAGATTGGTAACATTAATCTGACACAAGAAGACTATCAGCAGATCGATAAAGAGGAGATGGAAATGATGGACATCAAGTGGGCCTTTGCCAGTGCTGTTAGGCGAGCAAAGGATTTCATGGAAAGAACAGGCAGAACCAGCTTGGAGAGCAAGAAAGACACCAAGTATGGGTTTGATAAGCAGGCTGTTAAGTGTTTCAATTGTGGTGAACGTGGTCATTTCAAGCGTGAATGTACGAGACCATCTCAACATGGGAACCAAAATCCTTTCAGAGGTCAAGGCAACAGGGCAAATCAGAACCAAGTAAGGAACAATGAGCGCACATTAGTGCCTGTCAACAACCAGAGTCAAGCAGGACCATCTAATGCCAACCAGGCACTTGTGGTTCAAGTAGATGAAGGCTGTGATTGGTCAATCCAGTTGGGAAATGATGCTCCAGATGGAACAGCTTGTTTTGC